>SJYW01034284.1:373370-397822 GCA_006410735.1 Raphicerus campestris
AAATTTGGAAAACTCAGCAGTGGCCACAGGACTAGAAAAGGTCAGTTTTCATTCCAAACCCAAAGAAAGGCAATGCCAAAGAATACTCAAACTACTGCACAGTTGCACTCATCTCACATACTAGTGAAGAAATGCTCAAAATTCTCCAAGCCAGGCTTCAGCAATACGTGAACTGTGAACTTCCAGATATTCAAGCTGGTTTTAGAAAAGGCAGAGGAACCAGAGATCAAATTGCCAACATCTGCTGGATCATGGAAAAAGCAAGAGAGTTCCAGAAAAACATCTATTTCTGCTTTATTGACTATGCCAAAGCCTTGGACTGTGTGGATCACAATAAACTGTGGAAATTCTGAAAGAGATTGGAATACCAGACCACCTGACCTGCCTCTTGAGAAACCTATATGCAGGTCAGGAAGCAACAGTTAGAACTAGACATGGAACAACAGACTGGTTCCCAATAGAAAAAGGAGTACATCAAGGATGTATATTGCCACTCTGCTTATTTTTACTTATATGCTGAGTACATTTTGAGAAACACTGGGCTGGAAGAAGCACAAGCTGGAATCAAGATTGCTGGAAGAAATATCAATAACCTCAGATATGCAGATGACACCACCCTTATGGCAGAAAATGAAGAGGAACTAAAAAGCCTCTTGATGAAAGTGAAAGAGGACAGTGAAAAAGTTGGCTTAAAGCTCAACATTCAGAAAACGAAGATCATGGCATCTGGTCCCATCACTCCATGGGAAATAGATGGGGAAACAGTGTCAGACTTTATTTTTGAAGGGCTGCAAAATCACTACAGATGGTGATTGCAGCCATGAAATTAAAAGATGCTTACTCCTTGGAAGGAAAGTTGTAACCAACCTAGATAGCATATTCAAAAACGGAGATATTGCTTTGCCGACAAAGGTCCATCTAGTCAAGGCTATGGTTTATCCAGTGCTCATGTATGGATGTGAGAGTTGAAGTATAAAGAAAGCTGAGTGCTGAAGAATTGATGCTTTTGAACTGTGGTGTTGGAGAAGACTCTTGAGAGTCCTTGGACTGCAAGGAGATCCAACCAGTCCATTCTAAAGGAGATCAGTCCTGGGTGTTCATTGGAAGGACTAATGCTGAGGCTGAAACACCAATACCTTGGCCACCTCATGTGAAGAGTTGCCTCATTGGAAAAGACCCTGATGCTGGGAGGGACTGAGGGCAGGAGGATAAGGGGGCAACAGAAGATGAGATGGCTGGATGGCATCACTGACTTGATGCACATGAGTTTGGGTGAACTCTGGGAGTTGGTGATGGACAGGGAGGCCTGGCGGACATGACTGAGCAACTGAACTGAACTGATTCTTCCTTAACTCTCTCCCCAGTCATCTTGCCTAAGCATATATGTAAATGCTGATTCCATATTGATGCCCAGCAAAATATACAGAGTCGTAAGTCCTGTATCACCAGATGTAATCACTATATATAACTTTTTTTCATGTGGTCCCTAAAAACTGATGTAATTATGTAATTACTAGCCGCAGGTCTGGCTCTCAGTTAAATTGTGACGTTTTTACTATTACCCCTTCCTTTATTTCCACACTGTTCTTCTTCTTACCTCTCCCCACCCTCCACCAGCCACTTTTCTCAGATGTTAATTATAAAGGCTTGAGTTTACACCATCCCAGGTCATTCGCTTTCCTAGTAGGAAACTATGCATTTTGATATGTGTTGGGTTATGGCAAGGCACTGGGTCTTCTGTGCTTGGAACCCTGAGAGCATATTGTGAATGAGGCCAGTCTGTACTGCTGGGAGATATGTAGCCACCTGCAGGAGAGCAGAGCCTCTGGCTAATTGTCAGCTAACCCCTAGACCTGTGAGTGAGAGCATTTTGGATCATCCTAGCTACCAGCTGATCCACCATTGACTATAGAAAGAGTCCCATAGTCATAGGGAAATCTGTTGTCATCCTGGATAGGATAACCCAACTGAGTTGCACAATTAGGAACTAAATAAAGTGTTTAGCCACTAGGTTTGGGGTGTTTTGTTACTAGCTAAGCTAATCCACAAAAGATCTGAGTAAAATGCAGGGAATGTAGGAAGAAGTAACTGAAGATGATGTATAACATTTGCGATATCATGGTAAGAAATTCAAACCTACTTCATAGGACCAGGCTTCCCAAACTTCATTGACTGGTATACCATTTTTATCTTTTAAAAAATATCTGCATACTCCCTGAGTTAGATTTTTATTTTAATTGTCCAATTTTTATACCAAAAACTTACCTTAAAAGTAAGTTTAATAATTCCTACTTTTCTAAGCCTATTAAAATTATACAAATATAAAAAAGCTGGTCTAAAATATCAAATTTTTGGTATCAAAAAATCATCTCATATATTTTGAGTGCCGCATTCTAGAATTTCCTGCTATAATCAGTAGGAATCAGGATCACAAGGCAAGGAATCTGGAGTATGGAGAGGCTACTGGCAAGGAGAAGTGAGGAGGCTATGCTACCGTGGAGGTCCAGATGGAATATGGCGCATGACTGACAGACTAAGATGTATTCCTGAGGAAGAAGAGGAAATATCTGGAAACAGATTTGTTGTATGTGGGGTGGGAATGGGGAGTATGAAGTATCCACTGAGTAGATACTAATAAGAAAGGGAAGAAAAGAAAAAAAAAGGTAATAGATCTGATGTACTTACTGAGTTTGAATTAATATGTCATTTGACAACAGAGGCTTACTTTTTTTTTATTTTGGCACCACATGTCTTGCAGGATCTTAGGTCCCCAACCAGGGACTGAACCTGGGCCACTGCAGCGAAAGTGTTGAGTCCTAGTGCCTGAACCACCAGAGAATTCCCTTAAAATGTTACTTTTGAAACCACCAGCATATAGGTGACAATATCATCAACAGGAATTGTTTAGTACACAGATTTTCAGCTTGTATTTGTTTTTCTCACCCCCGAAATTTTATGGGATACGGTTTACTGCCGCTAGAAACAGTGATTCAAAATAGGTGATGATTCTCAGATGGGGGTAAAAAGTACTGTTTCACTTGAAAATTAATGCCCCCATATGACTCTGATATACCGTCCTCCACTCCTTGATTTAGAGTGAGCAATGAGGACAGCACTGTGGAAGAGGAATCAGGAGAGAGGGACGGAGCGGGCCAAGAAGTCGGCTGTCTAAGAGGGAGAGAACTTTCACATATGTGAAGGGACCTAAAGACAGAGGGCCGTGGTACTGAATTCTGTAGAGAAGTTCAGGAGCATGATTCTTTAAGTAAAACTAGTTTATCACAGTATTTAGTACTGGGCATAAAATAAGATAAATGGGATCCAAAATCAACGTGGGGGTTTTAAAATTCTGTTTCTCTGTCCACGATCGGTGACTTAGAAATACGCTCACTAGGGCACCATGGTCCTGACCTCAGCGCAAAGCGATGTTTGAGGCTGTTTGCCAGAACTAGCGTCAGTCGGCACTTGATATGGCCACCCCACAGGTGGGCCTCCTAACCTCTATCGGCGATGGCCCCCAGGCATAAATTATTTGTCTTAACGATGATCTGGGTTGATGGCGTGAATAGACTTGCCTGGCAGACCAGGAATGCCATCAGGCTATCTGTATCACAGGTAGGTTTTACATTCATAAGAGCAGCTCCTTTTATTACTGCTGTTGTGCTTTAAAAACAACATACATTTCTACCAGAGCAGGACTGCAGAGTTTGCTCAGCCCACGGCTTTGTGCCTGCGTGGGATGCTCAGAGCACGCTCAGCAGCACACACCGGCTTGACATCTGGCATCCATGCCTCCTGTGAGATTGGCTTCCCTCTGGCTGTGCCCTGAAAGCTTCCCCACTGGGCTCCTTCTGTCCCATAGTGTAAACACATCATAGGAAATGAACACGTACAGATTCAACTTTTCCGGAAGGAACGGAAAACCCTCTCCCAGCTGGAAACCCGCGGTGTTTCAGTGTCCAGGAAGTCTGACCAACCTTTAGGGTAGAGGCTGTTGTCTGTGGCACCTTAGTCCCTTTCTCTGTCTAAGCTTCCCACATGCTTCCTACAGCCTTGTTCTAAGTCATCCAGCTGAGGAAAATTGCTTCAGGACATTTAAATTGTGAACTAAGGCTTGCTTGTCTTTTACTATAGATTCATTAGTGCCAATGGATTTAGTTATTTACANTGTAAACACATCATAGGAAATGAACACGTACAGATTCAACTTTTCCGGAAGGAACGGAAAACCCTCTCCCAGCTGGAAACCCGCGGTGTTTCAGTGTCCAGGAAGTCTGACCAACCTTTAGGGTAGAGGCTGTTGTCTGTGGCACCTTAGTCCCTTTCTCTGTCTAAGCTTCCCACATGCTTCCTACAGCCTTGTTCTAAGTCATCCAGCTGAGGAAAATTGTTTCAGGACATTTAAATTGTGAACTAAGGCTTGCTTGTCTTTTACTATAGATTCATTAGTGCCAATGAATTTAGTTATTTACAGTTGTAAATTTGGCACTGTTTTTTTTTTTTTTAACTGAGGTAGGGCACTCTCTAAAAGAATTGAAGCAATATAAAGCTAAACCTGTAAATAATTATTCACTTCGACTTGTTTTAATATGAAGATAAAAATATTAAAACCGTTAAAGAAAATAGTTATATAAGGAGGAAGTTAAGACCCCAAAGTAGAAGAGGGAAAAAACCTTTCCACATTTCCCTTACCATCTTCCTGATTCCATTTTTCACTCCAGTCTAATGAATGCATTTTACATAAAATTCTCACACTCTCTTTGCTGTCTTCCTACCACTGCAAATATCAGCACAGCCCCTCTTTCACATCCACTTCAAGGAAAGACAGACTTGAAAGACTCTCCCCCACGGTTTTGTCTGAAGTGGCTGCCATCCTGCCACACATACACAGGATCTAGTTGCTGGGCTGGGGGAATCCCAGAGGCGAGTGCAGAGTGCGAGCTCGACCAACCGACTGATCACTTAGCCAGTGAGTCAGGCGGGGCTGTGTGAAAGGATGTAGGTAAGCCAGAAACTAATGGGAAAAATAGGGAGTCGTCGCTCATTTTGATGTGGGGGAAATCTGAAAGGTCCTTTTGCGTGCCAGGGCATTTGAATATTTGGCAAACAGCTGGCTGGGCTCTGGGAGAGGGCCTCTTGATTCGACTCGTCAGATGTTCAAAGATAAAGTAAGGCAGCCGGCACGCCGGCACAGAGCTCATAGCCTTGCAGGCGGATGTGAATGTAGATTTTAATTGTGATATCAATGTCATGGTGGCACATCCATTGAGAAAGTACTCACAGAGAATAATTGAAAGATTCAGTGTGAAGCTTCTGAAAGTCGTAATTTAAAGTTCCAGAAGCCTCCATATTACTCTCACCATTAGAATTTAAAATGACAGCGGCCCAATTATGTATGGTTATTTTCTTAAATAAAATCGTATTTCTACTCCAAGTGAAAGATTCATTGCTGCCCACTAATCTCTGTCAGGAGAGCCAATCCCAGTTGCATCCAGTGTCAGCAGCTAAGATGGCTCGCTTTATCCTGGAGACAATGAAGCAACTGGGGGCAGCAGAGCTGGAAGGCCTATGGAGGAGCCGGACTTGCAGGAGGTTGATTTGCATGATAATCACCATCATGGATCCTCTCTGGTGCCAGCCTCCACACTTAACCAAATGCCAGTATAACTTTAATAGCAGCCAAGAAGCCCAACCAAGGGCTGTAGCCCCCACTTTAGAAAACCAAACCTGAATGACGTCAAAAACTGCTAGTTAAGAGGTGCCAACTGGTTGTAAAACTAAACCACATTGACGACTGGAGTCTTGGAACAGAACTTAAAAACCTGATAAAGAATATAATTTGGGGGACTGTTGAAAGATATGGAGCTTTCTGTCTTTTTTTTTTAACTCACAGAAAACTGTTTACCAGAGGAACCCGTTTGCTAGAAGGACTTCTATGGCCATGGAAACCAAGACATGAAAACAGATCAGTGGAAATAACAGAAACTTTTCCAGTGCAGAAACCTGAGTCTCGATCAGTTCAAAGTATGGGGCCAGACTTTTAGACCATGACTCTTTCCAGGAGTTTCTTCGGTCTGTTTGATTTTACTTTATACTGCACTGTGATTTGGGGAATATGGTGTAATAGTAGCCAGAATTGCAATGAAAAACTGCACAGGGCCAGTCAAGCTTAAACCATTGTTATTTATCAAAACCTTTATTCTTTAGTGTTCCCAGGGACAGAGGAGCACGTGAATTACTAATATTATGATGCATGATGTTGAATGATATAGAGTATATATACATCAATAGTAATCTAAGCAATGTCTTATAAATAATAGAGCACATAATTTCTCAAAAGTTTCACAGTGTGATAAAACATTTATAAGTAGGTCTTGGTTCTTCTGAGTTTTGTCATGACTTTAGTACAGCCAGTCCTGTGGCAGTTTGCAAGTTAAATTCTTTCATCTGGCTTTAGCCCGAGAATCTGTCCACCTTTTTATAAAACTAATCCTGTGATATGAACTCAGTTTTCTTCCTTCTGCTCTGCCTCAGATCACCATGACTTTTACTCTTTCTCCCCTTTTATTTGTGTCTCAGTAAGGGGATTCAATGGACATGGGGTTGGGGGGACTCCGGCAGTTGGTGATGGACAGGGAGGCCTGGCGTGCTGCGGTTCATGGGGTCGCGAAGAGTCGGACACGACTGAGCAGCTGAACTGAACTGAAGAGGTGTTCACCTTCCCTGTGTAAATGGTCCCCTCACTGTCTGTGCTTAGATTCTTGGTATAAATTATATGGACTCTTTGACTTTCCACATTTGACATCTTGTTAGCCTCGTCCTTAATAACTCTTTCTTAAATTCCCTACTCTATTTCCTCTCTTTCAGTCATTCCCGACTTGTCTACTTTCTTCCTTCTGTCTTCTCACCATTTACACTTTAACCTCTTGCAAAGTAGATTGAGCCACCCCCAATACTACTCTCTCAGACAAAGATTATATTCTTTTTTGGCAGACCACTTTTCTCATTCTGCTCTAGAGGAAGAGCAACTTCCCTAATTAGTAAATTTGGAGTAAGTAAGTGGGCTAGCTCAGCTTCCTGCCACCCTCCTTCTAGCTGTAGAAGGGTTTGTCCACTGAGAGCCACGTTCTCCCGAACCCTGGCCCAGCACTGGCTTGGCTTGTGGCGATGGCCCAGTTTTGTAGTTTAGACAGCTAGGCTTGGTTTGGCTTTCATCCTAAGCTACTTCCTTCAGCCTGGTCTCAATCAGTAATGCAGGTTGTATTCAAGCCTCTCATCTAAAATTTTGTACTACTTCTGAACTTGTTTGGAATGCAGGAGATGAAGTGTATCTCAATTTGGGGGAATTGCTTAGAAATCTAAATAAATACAATAATGTGTGCAAGTGAAAAGTTAAAAGTCCTCCTTTCCTAACCTCACTTTCCAGAGATTTGGTTCATCTCTCTCTTTCTTTCCCCACTTTGTAAGGACACAGCAAAAAAGGTGGCTGTCTATAAGTGAGAAAGCAGTTCCTCACCAAGAATCAGATCTGCTAGTACTTTGATCTTGGACTTCCCAGTCTCCAGAACTATGAGAAATAAATGTTGTTTCTGTCACCCAGGTCATGATATTTTGTTACAGCAGCCTGAGCTGACTTATTCTTCCTGATGTTTCTATGCATGTACAAATGGGTGTATATGTAAGTATGTAAAATAAATGTTTTTAGTATATTTACATTTCTCTAAAACATATCTTTTTGTTTCATATATCTCCATATAAGTAAAAGTAAAGTCGCTCAGTCATGTTCGACTCTTTGTGACCCCATAGACTGTAGCCTACCAGGCTCCTCTGCCCATAGGATTTTCCAGGCAAGAGTACTGGAGTGGGTTGCCATTTCCTTCTCCAGAGGATCTTCCCAGCCCAGGGATCGAACCTGGGTCTCCTGCATTGTAGGCAGATGCTTTACCGTCTAAGCCACCATATATATATTTATTTATATACATACACAGTTGTATTTTCCTGTCGTAACACACTATATGTTTTGTTCTGCACCTTCCTCTTTTCCCTGAACACCCTTTCATGTCAGTAGAGACCTATCTTATTATTTTTAATGGTCGCATAACAGTCTATGGCTTGAAAGGTCCTTAAGAAATCATTCTTCAACTGCTGGCCATTTAGCTCATTTCACATTTTTGCAATTACAAGCAGTGCTATAGTGAAAATGGTAGGGTTTTAAATTTGTATAAACGTGTTAGTATTTTTTTAGGAAAGATTGCTGGAAGTGGACTTGCTGTGTATCTCATGACATTTAATTGATTGATAACAATCAGAGCCTTATAGGGCTTCCCTGGTGGCTCAGACAGTAAAGAATCTGCCTGCAATGTGGGAGACCCAGGTTCAATCCCTGGGTAGGGCAGATCCCCTGGAGAAAGGACTGGCAACCCACTCCAGTATTCTTGCCTGGAGAATTCCATGGACAGAGGAGCCTTGGCTACAGTCTGTGGGGTTGCAAAGAGTCAGATGTGACTGAGCGATTACTGAAGAGACTCATAGGTTGGGAAGAATTCTGGGAGAACTCAGAGTTCATCGCACCCTGCCAGGAAGGATGTTTTCTTTTCACTCTGACTTTGAAAAGTTCAGAAAATGAGAAGCAGTGCTCTTTATCATGAATGCCTTATAATCACTTGAAATCGACTGTGAAAGAAAAAGTAATAGTTATGATGCTCTGGCTGAGTGAGTTAGAAGTGAAAGACTGACTCCTCAGGTTAAACACTTTGGTGAGCCTGTTCTGCATGCCTGTCAAGCATCGCAAGATACAGGATTATCAGAGTTATGTCAGTTGCAGATAGTTGGATCAATTAACATTCATATAGTAGAGTAGTTAGTATCTTGTAACAGGTTACTTCACTCAGTTTCTGAGCCTGCTGCTCTATCCCTAGGAAGTAGGTGACCTATTGAGAGTCTAGCCAGACTACAGTGGGAACTTAAATCTGGTTCAGCANCTCAGTCATGTTCGACTCTTTGTGACCCCATAGACTGTAGCCTACCAGGCTCCTCTGCCCATAGGATTTTCCAGGCAAGAGTACTGGAGTGGGTTGCCATTTCCTTCTCCAGAGGATCTTCCCAGCCCAGGGATCGAACCTGGGTCTCCTGCATTGTAGGCAGATGCTTTACCGTCTAAGCCACCATATATATATTTATTTATATACATACACAGTTGTATTTTCCTGTCGTAACACACTATATGTTTTGTTCTGCACCTTCCTCTTTTCCCTGAACACCCTTTCATGTCAGTAGAGACCTATCTTATTATTTTTAATGGTCGCATAACAGTCTATGGCTTGAAAGGTCCTTAAGAAATCATTCTTCAACTGCTGGCCATTTAGCTCATTTCACATTTTTGCAATTACAAGCAGTGCTATAGTGAAAACGGTAGGGTTTTAAATTTGTATAAACGTGTTAGTATTTTTTTAGGAAAGATTGCTGGAAGTGGACTTGCTGTGTATCTCATGACATTTAATTGATTGATAACAATCAGAGCCTTATAGGGCTTCCCTGGTGGCTCAGACAGTAAAGAATCTGCCTGCAATGTGGGAGACCCAGGTTCAATCCCTGGGTAGGGCAGATCCCCTGGAGAAAGGACTGGCAACCCACTCCAGTATTCTTGCCTGGAGAATTCCATGGACAGAGGAGCCTTGGCTACAGTCTGTGGGGTTGCAAAGAGTCAGATGTGACTGAGCGATTACTGAAGAGACTCATAGGTTGGGAAGAATTCTGGGAGAACTCAGAGTTCATCGCACCCTGCCAGGAAGGATGTTTTCTTTTCACTCTGACTTTGAAAAGTTCAGAAAATGAGAAGCAGTGCTCTTTATCATGAATGCCTTATAATCACTTGAAATCGACTGTGAAAGAAAAAGTAATAGTTATGATGCTCTGGCTGAGTGAGTTAGAAGTGAAAGACTGACTCCTCAGGTTAAACACTTTGGTGAGCCTGTTCTGCATGCCTGTCAAGCATCGCAAGATACAGGATTATCAGAGTTATGTCAGTTGCAGATAGTTGGATCAATTAACATTCATATAGTAGAGTAGTTAGTATCTTGTAACAGGTTACTTCACTCAGTTTCTGAGCCTGCTGCTCTATCCCTAGGAAGTAGGTGACCTATTGAGAGTCTAGCCAGACTACAGTGGGAACTTAAATCTGGTTCAGCAGTGCATCATGCCTGAATGGATAGTTGGGCTGCCCTTCATTTTTGTCTCATGGCCGTTTCCCTTGCAGAGAGGCATGTGGCAGCTTCTTTACAAGCTGATTTAAAGAAAAAGAAAAAAAAAAACATGATATAATATGACAGAGTTTTGGGATCCTGATCATTACAGGTAGCCCCCTCTGACGCAGGTAGGATTTGTTTAAAATCTTTACAACACTGTGATGACCTCTCTGACAAAACTCTGTGTATCATGAATCTGGCTCCCAGAGTGGACAGGCACTTGACTGCCACAGCTTGTACATTTTTGCCCCTCAGGGTGCACATGGAAGCATGTCTTCATTAGAAGCAAGTGCAGCGTGAGAGGTAAAGACGACCATGTTAAACAGCCAGGGGTTTTCACCTAATTGCACATTTGTACAACACTGCAAAAAGGATCAGGCAGCCTGGCTATGTCAGACATTTCACTGCTCACCAAAGAGATTTGAAATGGACTTTTAATTATTATTGCTGATTTGCTGTGGTTATATTCCTTAATATGGACATCTGATTAGGATTAATTTTCTTTAATTGATGGATAGAGAGCTTACACTTGTAAGGTTGCATTTGCTGACACATACTGGCATATGTACTGTACTGTGGTATTGGCATATGCTGTGTATTGTGACTTTTTGCTGGACTACAAATTACAGCCACTTCTTATCTGTTTTAGTTTTGAGGTCATTTTTCCTTCCTTCACCTTTGTGTGGTTTTTCAGATTTGTTCATGGAGATAGAGCAGGGCTAAGTGACTATTAAACTCTTTCCTATATGCAATAAAACTCATTAACATGGACCTCACTAAATTTGGAATTTATGATAATAAGGGCTTGAGTTAAAGTTTACTTTTGGATTGTCTGTGAACTAAAGCTTTGCTGAGCTAATAAATAGTGTGCATATAATCCCAGGGGGATGGCACTCCTACTTTCAAAAGCGGCCTTTCCTAGCACGCTGGAGAAGAGGCTTTGCAGAAGAGGCAATAAGGTAGTGTGGAGATGGCCTAGTACAGAGATTGTGCCACATACTAGCTGTGTGACCTTGAACTTACTTAGCTTCTCTGAGTACTTTTTCCTCATCTATAAAATGAAGACAGTTATCTAATTTGTGGGGTTGCTGTGAGGGTTAGATTTAATGTAAAGTGCCTGGTGTCCTGTATGTGCTTCATAAGTGGCAGATAATTATTACCAATCTAAAATAATTAGTGAGCTAATTTCACATGCTTCTCATTTTTTTAAGTCATGCAGGGTTCCTTGGCACTAAGGCAGAGTTTTGTTAACCTAATCTGAGCTATTGCTTTATTATTCTAATTGATTAAAGGAAACCCCCGGCAGATTGGTGTGGTGGTAAAGAGCGTGAGCTGTGGAACCAGGCAAACTGAGGTGTGAAAGTAATTCTATCACTCCTTAGCTATGTGGCCTTAATCTCTCTCAGGTTTTGTTTTCTAATTTGTAAAAATGGGATGGTGATGCCTGCTCCAGGACTTCCATAAGGACTCGGTGAGACAATGCTTATAAAGTATTCAGCCAGTAAACTCTCAAATATCAGCTGATATTGCTATTATCAGCTGATATTGCTATTATCAGCTAAGATTGCTATTATCACGATTTTTTGGACAGTAGTCCTTATGTAGACTTTTCATTAATTCAGACATCTTTTTCAGTTCACTTAATTAATGAACTTCATTCGAGACAATCTCCATTCTAGATGAAAGTTTCAAGTATGTAAGTAAATAAAAAAGTTATGGAGAAGGAAAATGGCTAAATACGTGGGGTGAAAGCAAAAAATAATATTTTAAAAGTAGGGGCATAAGGTCTCAAGTTAGATTTAAATTATGTCAGTCACTTTTGTGCATAATCTTTGCATTCTTTGTAAAAGGTATTTCATATTAGAACTAGAACTTTACATAGACATAGTAGAAAGTGTGGACTGGTGATCAGCTATCATTCATTGGTGAGAGAAGCAGTATGTCCTTGTTCAACTTTATTTCCATCTTCTTTCTTTCCCCTTATGTTTCATAGGCTATGTGGGTGAGAAATGTAAGCAGTATAATGTCCTGCAAGGAGACTCTAATCTATCCTATCCCTTAACGACAGGCTTACACAGTTTGTCAGAATCCATCATCTCAACAGATCAGACTGAATTACTTCAATGACTGGCAAACAGTACCACTTGTGGCAAAATGCAAGCAGCTAAGGGTGTGTGTGTGTGTGTGTGTGTGTGTGTGTGTGTGTATTAAGTGCTCTTCAATAGGAGAAATGTATTTTACTGAAAACTCTATCCATGCTATTTTTGTAGAGGCAAGCAGTGTTCATCTTCTTTGGGGAAAATAAAAGGATTATTTTTTTGGAGATTCTGAATGATTACAATACAAATTCACAACCTTGAATGAGTTTTAAAAATCAGGAATTTTGTGTGTCATATGCATGCACAGTGGAACCTTGTAATAAAAGCTAGAGGAGATAGAACCAATAATACTCTTGGGGCTACATGCTTTTCACTTTCCAGGGCTGCTCAGTTTAAGCAGATACTTTTAGAAAAAGAAAGTCAGTTCATTAAATTGACAACCAATGGTTTAACATATAAAATTTTTCACAATAATAACTTTACAAGTCAGAAAGAAAATCTTTTGTCAGACCATGTTTTCTAAGTTTGGGCCAGAAAAATGCAATTGCTATAATGTACTCCCTGTTGATTAATTGTATTATTTCAGATATTTACTGGAAGCACCTAATGGTTGGTTGTTAAGGTATGGCATTATTTGTGTAGATAGCAAAAGGAACAGCAGTAATAACTAATTTTTATTGAATGATTGCTGTATACAGACACTGCTAGAAGCTGGGGATATAGCAGGAAGCAAAAAAAAAAAAAAAAAAGACACAGCCTTATGTTGTTAACAGCAACCTATGAAGTATGTATAGATAAATAAACAATTTCATGCCATGCTGTGCTTAGTCATGTCCCGACTCTTTGCAACTCCATGAACTGTAGCCCATCAGGCTCCTCTGTCCATGGGGATTCTCCAGGCAAGAATACTGGAGTGAGTTGCCATACCCTCCTCCAAGAGATCTTCCCAACCCAGGGATCCAACCAGGGTCTCCTGCATTGCAGGTGGATTCTTTACCAGCTGAGCTACCAGGGAAGCTCAAACAGGTTAACCGAGTGTATATAATTTGTCCAAAGATGGATAGCTAGTAAGTGGCAGAGCTCGAATTATGGTGCTGTCTTTGTTGCAGCCGTCTAACCTGTGCTGCACTATGCAGTGACTTAAACAAGCTGGAAGGAGCTCCTTGACACAGTAGGGGAGCCGTTTCAGCCATGTCAGCTGTGGACTGCTTATGCATAGGCTGTTGAATAAGGCAGAAGTAAACTTCTCTCTTACTATTATGCTGTCCCTCGGCCTGAGCCTCAGTCATGTCTGAAGATTTTTATAAGCGTTTGCTTTAAAGACATTCCTTAGATGTTGCACCCCTAACTTCTACTCCCATCCTACTAGCCACACCTAACTGCCAAGAAGGCTTGAAAATATAATCTTTATGGTCATGTACATCTCAAAACTCAGAGGTTCTATTAATAAAGGGAAAAAGGGGAGAATGGATATTATAGGACAAATTGACAGTCTCTGTATCATATGATAATTGAGAGCATTGTTTCAGACTTGGACAAGTGACCAGTGATCTCATGACTTTGCATCCATTTTCCATTTCTTTCCAAGTAGTGTATCAAAGTTGTATGTGTATATATATACATACATGTGTATATATGTATGTATATAGTGTACATGATATATTTAAATGTTCAAAATACGTGAGATATCATGAATATTACATGATTCTACAGTGGGACTTAGTCGTCATCTATAAGTATTAATTCAGAATTTCACAACAGAACAAGGCCACTTGCTTTAATTTTTGGCAGAAAGCCTTGCAAAACCCTCAGAATTTGTCTTGCTTGCATTCTTACTCTCACAAAAATCTGACATGCAGAGATCTATGTTGTAAGAGGTGTATTTCTAGAGAAATGGCTTTATAGAAATAAAATTACCTTAAGCTTTTGAGTGAGGCAGGTATTTCATACATAAATCATAAACAACTCTGACCCAGAACTTCAAGGTTTCCTAAAATTCCTGGTCTCTTCTGATAAAGTTTAGATATTTACTGTAGAAAAATCAATTAATGAATATTTATTCAGTACATACTGTGTTTAGCAGTTATGTGAGATGGACCCACAGACTTTTATCCAAGTATCTCCTGGGGCTACAGGTAGTGGGAAGAGATAACAATAGATTAGACCTTCAGTACATACACAGATCTTCTTATTTGTTAACTGAGTGCTGCCCTACCACCTGCTGTCACCTCTCTCCCCAAACTACTGCAGTTTCTGATGTGCTCAGCTATCCATGTGGAGCTGCCTGGAAATATTGTGTCTTGTACACAGTCCTCACTGGTCCTTTTCTCCTGGGTCCAGCTCTTTGGATCCTGTTTCACTAGTGGCTAGATGAGGCAGAAGGAAGAAAAGAAAGGGACAGTTTAAGTTCAGTTCAGTCGCTCAGTTGTGTCTGACTTTTTGCGACCCCATGAATCGCAGCACGCCAGGCCTCCCTGTCCATCACCAACTCCCAGAGTTCACTCAGACTCACATCCATCGAGTCCATGATGCCATCCAGTCATTTCATCCTCTGTTGTCCCATTCTCCTCCTGCCCCTAATCCCTCCCAGCATCAGTCTTTTCCAATGAGTCAACACTTCGCATGAGGTGGCCAGAGTACTGGAGTTTTAGCTTTAGCATCATTCCTTCCAAAGAAATCCCAGGGCTGATCTCCTTCAGAATGGACTGGTTGGATCTCCTTGCAGTCCAAGGGACTCTCAAGAGTCTTCTCCAACACCACAGTTCAAAAGCATCAATTCTTCAGCGCTCAGCTTTCTTTACAGTCCAACTCTCNTAACTGCCAAGAAGGCTTGAAAATATAATCTTTATGGTCATGTACATCTCAAAACTCAGAGGTTCTATTAATAAAGGGAAAAAGGGGAGAATGGATATTATAGGACAAATTGACAGTCTCTGTATCATATGATAATTGAGAGCATTGTTTCAGACTTGGACAAGTGACCAGTGATCTCATGACTTTGCATCCATTTTCCATTTCTTTCCAAGTAGTGTATCAAAGTTGTATGTGTATATATATACATACATGTGTATATATGTATGTATATAGTGTACATGATATATTTAAATGTTCAAAATACGTGAGATATCATGAATATTACATGATTCTACAGTGGGACTTAGTCGTCATCTATAAGTATTAATTCAGAATTTCACAACAGAACAAGGCCACTTGCTTTAATTTTTGGCAGAAAGCCTTGCAAAACCCTCAGAATTTGTCTTGCTTGCATTCTTACTCTCACAAAAATCTGACATGCAGAGATCTATGTTGTAAGAGGTGTATTTCTAGAGAAATGGCTTTATAGAAATAAAATTACCTTAAGCTTTTGAGTGAGGCAGGTATTTCATACATAAATCATAAACAACTCTGACCCAGAACTTCAAGGTTTCCTAAAATTCCTGGTCTCTTCTGATAAAGTTTAGATATTTACTGTAGAAAAATCAATTAATGAATATTTATTCAGTACATACTGTGTTTAGCAGTTATGTGAGATGGACCCACAGACTTTTATCCAAGTATCTCCTGGGGCTACAGGTAGTGGGAAGAGATAACAATAGATTAGACCTTCAGTACATACACAGATCTTCTTATTTGTTAACTGAGTGCTGCCCTACCACCTGCTGTCACCTCTCTCCCCAAACTACTGCAGTTTCTGATGTGCTCAGCTATCCATGTGGAGCTGCCTGGAAATATTGTGTCTTGTACACAGTCCTCACTGGTCCTTTTCTCCTGGGTCCAGCTCTTTGGATCCTGTTTCACTAGTGGCTAGATGAGGCAGAAGGAAGAAAAGAAAGGGACAGTTTAAGTTCAGTTCAGTCGCTCAGTTGTGTCTGACTTTTTGCGACCCCATGAATCGCAGCACGCCAGGCCTCCCTGTCCATCACCAACTCCCAGAGTTCACTCAGACTCACATCCATCGAGTCCATGATGCCATCCAGTCATTTCATCCTCTGTTGTCCCATTCTCCTCCTGCCCCTAATCCCTCCCAGCATCAGTCTTTTCCAATGAGTCAACACTTCGCATGAGGTGGCCAGAGTACTGGAGTTTTAGCTTTAGCATCATTCCTTCCAAAGAAATCCCAGGGCTGATCTCCTTCAGAATGGACTGGTTGGATCTCCTTGCAGTCCAAGGGACTCTCAAGAGTCTTCTCCAACACCACAGTTCAAAAGCATCAATTCTTCAGCGCTCAGCTTTCTTTACAGTCCAACTCTCACATCCATACATGACCACAGGAAAAACCATAGCCTTGACTAGATGGACCTTAGTCGGCAAAGTAATGTCTCTGCTTTTGAATATGCTATCTAGGTTGATCATAACCTTTCTTCCAAGGAGTAAGCATCTTTTAATTTCATGGCTGCAGTCACCATCTGCAGTGATTTTGAAGCCCCCTCAAAATAAAGTCTGACACTGTTTCCACTATTTCCCCATCTATTTCCCATGAAGTGATGGGACTGGATGCCATGATCTTCGTTTTCTGAATGTTGAGCTTTAAGCCAACTTTTTCACTCTCTTCTTTCACCTTCATCAAGAGGCTTTTTGGTTCCTCCTCACTTTCTGCCATAAGGATGGTGTCATCTGCATATCTGAGGTGATTGACAGTTCTCCTGGCAATCTTGATTCCAGCTTGTGCTTCTTCCAACCCAGCATTTCTCATGATGTACTTTGCATAGAGGTTAAATAAGCAGGGTGACAATATACAGCCTTGACGTACTCCTTTTCCTATTTGGAATCAGTCTGTTGTTCCATGTCCAGGTCTAACTGTTGCTTCCTGACCTGCATACAGATTTCTCAAGAGGCAGGTCAAGTGGTCTTGTATTCCCATCTCTTTCAGAATTTTCCACAGTTTATTGTGATCCACACAGTCCAAGGCTTTGGCATAGTCAATAAAGGAGAAATAGATGTTTTTTTCTGGAACTCTCTTGCTTTTTTCATGATCCAGCAGATGATGGCAGTTTTATCTCTGGTTCTTCTGCCTTTTCTATAACCAGCTTAATAATAATTAGAACTGGTATAGGTGTTATATAGGTGGGTGGAGGTGGTAGTTGGCTGAAGTGACCTGTTTTGCCTCACCGGCCACATGGAAGTAGAGAGGAAGCAGTCCAGAGTGAGAGTCCTAGAAGGCAACTGCAAAGAAACCACAGAAGCCTGCAAGTTAGAACTTTGTGTTCTTCTCAGTATAGCAAAATCTCCACCCCCTCTTAAGTTTAGTTGAACCCAGTAACTTGAGTCAGTTACCTTGTCTCTTTCCCGCCTTGGCTGTGGGGCTGGGAAGTGGACTAGGGGTAAAGGAGATGGAAGGAGAGCTTTCCTCTCCTGTTAGAAGGTCACCATCAAGTACTTTGGAGGCTCCATCACAACTCTTAAGCCATGGCCTTTATCCCAGTTCTCAAAGACTAACATTCTGGGAAGCTAATGTATATGAAACATGTAGTGAAAACCAAGCACTTAAACTGTGTGATATTGATCATTCCAGAGGAATCCAGATAAGGGATAAGTCAATATGGATTTGTTTCTTGGGGAAGGCTTCTTAGATCATGTCACTAGTGAGAGGATGAAAGGAGCTAATTAGGAAGGAAGAAAAGAAGGGGCGAACAAAGACTCAGAATGAGCTTAGAGGTCAGTAGACTTGTATGTCTGAACCACAGACTTCATGTTGGAGACTAGGAAATGAAGTGAAATAGGAAAGTGAAATACTTCAAAAATCAGGCAGGGGTAATTATGTAAGTTTTTTTTTTTTTTTTTTAACTGTCAACCTCGTTTTTAGTGGAATGAAGTCAGGATAAGTTGGTAAGTGATGAATGATGAATGAATAAAAGATGAATATTGTAAAGACATTTTAGTGTTAGAATTTGTCTAGGCTAGGTTTCTTTGCAGGACCTCAGTAACACAGGTTGCCCGGAAGCAGGGGGAAGTGAAGACGAGGTGTGTGAGGGTCTGTGAGCCTGACTTCACTAGGGTTAGCTAGCAGATCAGTCCTCAGAGACCAGGAGGATGTGATGGTCTTAGGATGGTTTCAGGGAAGATGCTGGCTCTGAGGAAAGCCAATTCAGCAGGGGATTTGGGCAACTAGAGGGTAGATAGCAGGTGAGATAACAGAGTCAGGAATGGTGGTATCCTGGCAGTGGGCAGTCTATTCACAGCTAAATCCCTGCCAGCAGCTGGAGTCCTGCAGTAGAATCTGGGGAAAGTTGTATCCGGCTCTTCATCAAGTAGATTTTGGGTTCTGGGAAAGGCACAAAGCCTTACTGGAACCGGGAAAGCTAGTGCAGAAGCAGTTCAGAAGATTGGGCCAGTGTGTCTGGGGTTGGTAGGGAGATCAAAGGAAAAATGATGAAGAAGCAGTTTAGCGTGAACTCAGTGCAATTCAGTACATTTGTGGCCACGGAGGACTGAGTTGCTTCTCTTTTGCCTACCTGTGGATGGACTGAAGGTCATAGCCATGCTAAACCTCTTTTTTTTTTTTTTAACTTTTTATTTTGTATTGGGGTATAGCTGATTAACAGTGTTGTGAGAGTTACAGGTGAACACCGAAGGGACTCAGCCATGCATATACATGTATCCATTCTCCTCCAAACTCNCTCTTTTTTTTTTTTAACTTTTTATTTTGTATTGGGGTATAGCTGATTAACAGTGTTGTGAGAGTTACAGGTGAACACCGAAGGGACTCAGCCATGCATATACATGTATCCATTCTCCTCCAAACTCCTCTCCCATCCAGGCTGCCACATGACATTGAGCAGTGTTCCCTGGGCTGTAAAGTAGGTCTTTATTGGTCACCCATTTCAAATATTATGTTAAACCTCTTAGGCGGAGATTCCAGGGCCCTAACTCAGGGATCTTGGGGTTAGGGGAGGCCCAGTGGAAGTAGCATCACTCAGAAGGAGTTGAGACATCAGCTGAGGAGACCGAGGCACAGCCTATAGTCCAGGCAGAGGAGAATAGGCCCATTAAAACAGGGGGATTTTAGTAGCAATTCAGAAGAAAGGGCTCTGCAAAAGACATTTCAGATTAAGAAGTAACAGGCTTCAGTGACAAGTTTGATGTAACAGAGAAGGAAGGGCCTGAAGTGACACTTGGTGGGTTTTAAATGCTCATGTAGTATGACATTTTTGTGCATGAGCTGAAGTGTGTTTTAAAAACATGTGCAGTTACTTTTGGCCAATTTTAAAAAACCCAAATAAATTAGTTAACAAATTGCGTGTGTTAAGGCTAAGCTTACTTGAGTGTTGGTCAGCT
Source organism: Raphicerus campestris (assembly GCA_006410735.1). Classification (NCBI taxonomy): domain Eukaryota; kingdom Metazoa; phylum Chordata; class Mammalia; order Artiodactyla; family Bovidae; genus Raphicerus; species Raphicerus campestris. The sequence continues at coordinate 392,989 of SJYW01034284.1, forward strand.
TTCTATCCCACTGCAGTGGGACATCTCAGAGAGACAGTCACGCTTGAGCATGTAAATGAGTAAACATTTCTTGCAAAGATGTCTTTCTTTTCGGGTGTAAGATTGTGTTGCTCATATACATGTGCATGGACATGACTGAAAAGCCTAGAGTGGGATCTACCTGCATCCTCCCAGGCTGTTCTCACGGGGCCTCTGCCGTAGAGCTGACCTTGACGTGTGCGTGCGTCCTGCTTCTATGCACCTGGTTAGTTCAGAGCTTTTCTGAAGAAAGTCTGCCCACACTGCTTCACAACGGGCTTCTCTTTGTGTAACTGTTGTGTCCCAGCCAGACACTTTTGTGCTTCTTGGGGGACACAGGTGGGAACGCATTGTTCACGGAGAGGTAGGGCTCTGAACCTCAGGAGAGGTTTTATTGCCATTTATCAAGGCAAAGAAAAACACACAGAATCTTTACCTGGGTAGGGAACCTTTGTTTCCAAAATGCACAAATATGTGGTATTTCTGATTTTATTAGGCTTGGATCTGCACCTGGGGGTGGCATGGATTTCAAAGTCATTATTTAAGGTAAGGAAATAAAACTTTAAGCAACATTATCACCCTGAAAGATCCTGGCTGTGTTTTTGAAATGTTGAGCTAAGTAATTTTAGCAGTCAGCAGAAGACCAACCATTGTACTTGTGAAGAGGTGTTCTTTGAAAGGCTTAGATTAATAATTTGCTTCCATTTTGTTACAGGTGTACCGTCTGTAGGGTGGTGGACCGAAGACCTGCCCCTCCAGCTACCAGCTTCAAAGCACCTTTCGTGTTTTCCTGTTGGGAAGACAACTGTTGGAGAGTCTTCTTGTTATCATCAGCAAAAAATGGAAACAGATTAAGACATTAAAAATGCCACAGTGGCCAGCAGTTAATGATGCCAGAGTAATGCAAGCTTTGGCAAAGGAATTTTTCAGGACCGTGTGCTTCACCAGCCAGGAATCAGGAAAGGCTGAACTATCCTTTTTGTCTCAGCTGTTTCTTAAATCACTGCAACCCCTCCCAATTAAAGTGAATTGAAACATTCATTGCCTTTAAACTTAATTGAGTGCTTACTATGTGTGAATCACTGTACAGAATAGGGGAGGGAAAATGAGGGAGGCAAATAAGATGTGGCCCCTACCTTGAATGTATTTACAATTAGTTTCAAGAGACAGTTGTTTTGGGGGGGTTTTCTGCTCCTGTGTCCCTAAAATAGGAAGCAATACTGGAGTGGGTAGCCTTTACCTTCTCCAGGGGATCTTCCCAAACCAGGTCTCCCACATTGCAGGCTGATTCTTCACCAGCTGAGCCACAAGGGAAGCCCTAAGTTTCTTTAATATAAAACAAACCTCTTAATGTGGGTAACTCAGGGTGTCTTAATTCCATTTTTTGGTCTTCTGATAGTTAGGACCCAATTTATTGATTTAATATACATTCAGTAGGCTTTAGAAGTATTAATACATTATAGTTGGAGTAAATTTGAATAAATCCTTCCCACCTTAGGTGTAGAGTGTATATTGGAGAAATATATTGTGTTCATACATTTCTTGGGGAGCTGGGAGGTGAATTATACCTGTTGTCTCTATAGGCCTCTGCCTCCCATGCCCTCTGGGCCTCCCATTCCGAGTGAGTTATTAGCATAGAGAAGGGAAAGGTTTGGCTTACAGTTGTGGGTGCTGCTCATGGACCCAAGAAAGGGCAAGGAATGTGCAAAACAGACCCAAGCAAAGGCTCTGTATAAGAATTTGGCCATTTCAGTATTCATTGCATTGTTGTCTGTATTCCATGAGTTGGATGACTATATAATTTTTCCAAAATGTTATTTCTGATCTGGGAATAAGTCATGATTTTTCCAGTGTTAAGATGCTAATGTGACTGTAGACACAAATAGTGTCTGTGACACATTTTAGTATGAATGAGCCAACAATAGACATGTCTTTGTCTTGAGTAATGTCCACATCTGAATGGAAAATGTGCCAGCTTTTTTTTTCATTAACATCATCCACAGACTTCTTAATTAAGCTGCCAGTACATGCCACCAATAGCATTGTGTGCTGTGTGTCAACTGAATTGTGTAAGTGCTGTTTCTCTCTGATTTAATAAACAATGTTGCTCCCTATAAGATGGATTTAAAGTGTTCTTTTAATGGAGCATTATATCAGTCCCTAAAAAATTTGATGAGAATTCTCAAATCATTCTTTTTTTTTAATTTCTAAAAATTTTTATTCGGCTCCTAAGTAAGGAAGAAACCTAATCTGACCAATGACTTTAATTATGTGATTCATCCTTAATACAGTGTATTGTCACACCCCTAAACTCCTGATGGTGATACTGGATATTTGCTGTGTCACTTTCAGTTTGTGTAAACTTCCAGGAAGTCTGAGTTGTGAACTTGTATGGTACTAGACTGTAGATGTTTATTTACTGTTCGGAGAGATCTAGAGGGACCACCTGTGTATTCCTTGTGCCTAGGACAGTGCCTGGTACACGGATACATGTTCAGCGAATATATGGTGATCAAGGCATATAAAAGCTCTTCTTCACCTGTGAGTTGTAAGGCTCTGTAAAGGACAGAGGGGTCTTGCTAACAGAGTATGCACTTCTGCTGGCTTATAGTGTAGTCAGTATGCTTAGAATGAGTCCAAATCAGCTGGATACTTTGTTTATCGTCCAGTCCATTGGGCTCTTAACTGGTGTCTAGGGTTCACCAGTCCAGCCCTGTCACTGGTACCAACCTCCTCTCTGCGTCCCCTGACCCTTGCCCCCCTCTGCACTGGGGGCATGGGGGTGGGGGTGGGCAGGGCTGTTCTGCTTCTTCTCTGGTTTGTCCACCAGTGGGAGAGCAATCATTCTATTCACTGAGTCCTCGTGGTGTGCCAGGGGCTGAGCTCAGTGCTTTCACATATCCTCTCACTCAATTATCTCATTTAAACCACACAACCACCACTTGAAGTGGACATTATCCATTGCAGAGACATATATCTTAAGTCATGAGATCCATCCAGATCTCTTAGATTCCAGAGCCTGAACTATTAACCCCTACCCTCTGCTGCATCCTGGGGGAAACTCCCACTGCGTGGGTGTAGGGGAGGGGGGTCACTTCAAATCTGGGTATAGTCCTAGATTCATTGCATTTAGTATTCCTCAACAGCAAACTATCTAACAGATAAAACCCAGCGAATCACAGTTGTTTGGAGAATGGGGGAGGGCAGAGCAACTGGCAGAAAGCGNCAGGTCCATACTGGAATACATAATTATTTCTTTCATTAAGATGTGTATAAGAGACAGCACAACAACCACTTGAAGTGGACATTATCCATTGCAGAGACATGTATCTTAAGTCATGAGATCCATCCAGATCTCTTAGATTCCAGAGCCTGAACTATTAACCCCTACCCTCTGCTGCATCCCGGGGGAAACTCCCACTGCGTGGGTGTAGGGGAGGGGGGTCACTTCAAATCTGGGTATAGTCCTAGATTCATTGCATTTAGTATTCCTCAACAGCAAACTATCTAACAGATAAAACCCAGTGAATCACAGTTGTTTGGAGAATGGGGGAGGGCAGAGCAACTGGCAGAAAGCGAAGTTGGAAACAAACCAATTTGAGTCAAACCTTTAGCCTTTACCTCATAATCCTTTCTTCTTGGTAAACTTTCTTTTCTTTCCTTTTTTTTTTTCTTTTTTTTTAAAACGTAGCCTGACACCATGTGATAAATCAAAGCCTGACTTAATTGACCCAGAATTGATCCCCATATGTCTTTTGGGGGAGCATGTTTTAAGTCTGGTTGTTGATGCTGAGAAATAATTGCCACCCTAGAAAGGTAATTACATATGCCATTGTTTATACACATAATAGGCTCTGAATGCACGTTCTGCGCAGAGGGGAAGAGAACCCAGCTTGCACATTAGGGGTGTGCGCTCTGTATTGTGTCAGATTGCCACAAATAGCATTTGAACTGCTGCCGATTACTGTTGATTTCCCTGATATGTGTGTGTGTGTGTGTCTGTGAGAGAGAGAGAGCGAGCAGGAGAATTCAGGAGTGAGGAAGGGGACTGTTGGTGGAAGGCTGTTGGTTGAGCTGAAATGGCAGTGATTTGCTTTTCCTTAATTTCTTACTTTCCCGCAACATCTTCTGGATCTGATTCATTTACCTTGGTCTGCTTAAAAGGACTTTTCTTCCTGCTTGGCATATGCTTATTAATGAGTTCTCATATTTCTTTTCATCAAGGGCTGTGTACTTTGTGGAAATACAAAGTGAGAGTCTTTCCCCACAACATCCTCCTAAATGCCCTGGTTTTGACCACCGCTTTAAGTACACCAAGCGGTCAGCTAAAATAGTAGCCAGTGCCTTTCCTCTCACTGTGCTTTCTGGTAAAACATAAATGGGACTTAAACCACAAATGACCAATTAAAGCACTTCATGCCTTTCCCTTTAGCCATGAGATGGTAGTTATCCGAAGTAAATACAACACACAGGCTATTTTGTGGTATCTAAGCCTAGGAGTATATTCAGTTCAGTTCAGTCGCTCAGTCATGTCCGACTCTTTGCGACCCCATGAATCACAGCATGCCAGGCCTCCCTGTCCATCACCAACTCCCGGAGTTCACCCAGACTCGAGTCCATTGAGTCAGTGATGCCATCCAGCCATCTCATCCTCGGTCATCCCCTTCTCCTCCAATCCCTCCCAGCATCAGAATCTTTTCCAGTGAGTCAACTCTTCGCATGAGGTGGCCAAAGTACTGGAGTTTCAGCTTTAGCATCATTCCTTCCAAAGAAATCCCAGGGCTGATCTCCTTCAGAATGGACTGGTTGGATCTCC
>SJYW01034284.1:402887-439191 GCA_006410735.1 Raphicerus campestris
TCCAACTCTCACATCCGTACATGACCACAGGAAAAACCATAGCCTTGACTAGATGGACCTTAGTCGGCAAAGTAATGTCTCTGCTTTTGAACATGCTATCTAGGTTGGTCATAACCTTTCTTCTAAGGAGTAAGCGTCTTTTAATTTCATGGCTGCAGTCACCATCTGCAGTGATTTTGGAGCCCCCCAAAATAAAGTCTAACACTGTTTCCACTGTTTCCCCATCTATTTCCCATGAAGTGATGGGACCAGATGCCATGATCTTCGTTTTCTGAATGTTGAGCTTTAAACCAACTTTTTCTCTCTCCTCTTTCACTTTCATCAAGAGGCTTTTTAGCTCCTCTTCACTTTCTGCCATAAGGGTGGTGTCATCTGCATATCTGAGGTTATTGATATTTCTCCCAGCAATCTTGATTCCAGCTTGTGTTTCTTCCAGTCCAGCGTTTCTCATGATGTACTCTGCATAGAAGTTAAATAAGCAGGGTGACAATATACAGCCTTGACGTACTCTTTTTCCTATTTGGAACCAGTCTGTTGTTCCATGTCCAGTTCTAATTAACTTGCTTCCTGAAAAAAGCAAAATGTCATGCCTTTTTGTAGTGCTGCATAATGAAAGAAATACATATGTATTCCAGTATGGACCTGGGCATTATTTGAAGCTGAAGCAATTCATCCTGGGCCATTCGCTGCCAGAGTGTCCAGCAAATTGCACGACCTGTTTGTTAGGGCTTGACAACAGTGTTTGTGCCTCACAAAGGCCTCCGCAGCACTGGGCAGCAGTGGAATGTCAGAATGAGCACACTTCACACACAGATGTGCAACCATAATAGCCCGTAAGGAGATGCATGTGGCAGGGAGCGCAGGGTGGAGGCGGGTCGTGGAGGGCTGTGCGGTGTGAGTATGTGGGTGGGGAGCCGGGGGAGGGGGAGGCCAACAGTTAGCAGTAGGAACGTGGCCCCACTGACCACATTTAATCAGCCCTCTGTAAACAATCCAACGTTTTCATTGTTCTCTAAAAACTAATAAAGAGAAACAAGCACTTTTCATTCATCTTGAAGTAATTTTCTGTCAGGTTGGAGCCCCTTGTGGCCTCCAGCTTGTGCAATGCTAGCTGTGTGATACAACAACTATTGCAATTTATTTTACAAACTCTGGTCATTCACATGTCAGTTAGTGTTCACCAAGCCGGCATCTGAAATTGTGCAGTTAACGAGTTTTACAACATTTCTATCAAGAGAAACTGTTTAGCATAACTGACTCTTAAGGAGTTATTATACCTCTAAAAATCCATTTTAAGGGGCATTATTTAAATAAAATAGAAAAACGGTTCACTGCCTTTTAAAGGGGCTACAAAAAAAGTCCATCAGCTCCAGTGCAGTAATCCCCAGCTTAAAGCACTCTTGAGAGCACTTCTGGGAATTGTCAGCATAATGAAATGTTTTGTGAAATGTCCAGATAGATTCCTCTACTCAACAATTTTACGGCACCATATTTATTTTCCTTCCAGTTTTTAAAGAAGTAAATTACTTTTTGAGAGGATGACTCTATGTTGTATAGATTAACTGAGCACATTATTACCCAGGTTGTAGCAAAAGAGATGGTTCCATTTGCAGTGTCATCTATATGCATCTTCAGACAGGGGCAGAGAAAGAGAAAAGCGGCTTTCCCCCCCTTAGTGCTTTTAGCTACAAAAGAGCTAATAGAGTTTTGCATTTTCCCCCTGCCACATTTTTATCAGACTTTTAGACAACTTTGGTATGCGGTGGCATCTGTAATTGCATTCTTTAAACTTTACAAAATAGACTTTTCTTATCCTAAATAAATGCAGGAAAACCCATACCCATGGACACTGGCATGTGTATAATGATACATATCATTTGAATCTGGCCCACTTCAATAGGAGTTGCTTGAACATTTTGCTTAAAGGATAGAGTCCTCGCATTTGCTGAGACGGCCGATGACCCCAAACCAATTAATAGCTAGAGTCCATAATGGAGCACTAGGTGGCTGAGCCGCAAGTTCATTTAGTGGATTATGTTACCTACTGGGAGTGGGAGCCACCACTTGTAATGTCAGTGGCTTAATAGTTCCTTCTAGGATGACCAAGACCAGGAGAAAAATTATGTTCTGCTGTAATGAGATATTTCATATCTTCAGGAGGTGTATCTATAACATGGCACATTTTCATTTTGCCACAAACGGTCCCCTAATTCCTCAGACTGATGTTTGCGCACACAACTTTAATTTTCTGAGGGAGATGGGCAGGTGTTCTTTGCCTGTTAGCTGTATCTGCTCATAAGAAGCACACTAACATCCATGAACCAAATACAATTTGACATAATTTATGCCTTTATTACCTCCTACAGAATGATATTATTTCATGTTGGCACATTAATGTTTCCAGCATGTTACTTTTATTCCTGGAAATTTTACCTTCTGAAGTTCAAATATTGAGGCATGAGTTTAAAATTTTTCTCAGTGCCTTAGGTTTGGGGAAAACGCAACTTATTGCAAATGCAACTTTTAAAACTTTTTTTTGATATTTGGTGGCACTGCACAGATGATGTTTCGTTAATGGGCAAAAATCATATCTGAAAACTCTCACCTTTTCTTGGCCAAATAGCTTCTTGTTATTTTGTTTCCATTTTTGCAAACGATATTTCATCAGCTTTGCTGCTAGTTGTTCCCCTAGTGGTGGGCACTAGAGGAACAAATAGGAGTTGTTGATCGAAAAATGTTGAAGTGTTGGCGGATACATGTTGATGTATGGCAAAACCAATACAATTTATAAAGTAATTAACCTCCAATTAAAATTTTATATTTAAAAATAAATAAAATGTTTAAGGATTGCAACTTGAATCTATTTGGTGAAGTACTGAGATGTGTCTTAATCTTCAGAATCAGGGCAGAGGGAGTGTGTAAATTTCTCACTGCTGCCATCACACATCGTCACAAGTAAAACAGCACACGTTTATTAGCTTGCAGTTCAATAGGTCAGTGGTCTCCCTGGGCTAAAATCACTTGCTGACAGAGCTGCATTCCTTCTGGAGTCCCTAGGGGGGACTCTCTGTCTTTGCCTTTCCTAGCTTCCAGAGACGGCCTGCCTTCCTTGGCTTGTAGCCCCTTCCTCCGGTTTTTTAAGACTAGCAATGCTGAGTCAAATTCTCATGTTGCTTCTGTCTGAACCCATTCCATTGTCACATCTCTCTCTCTCTCACTGCAGCCAGAAAAATGTCCTCTCTCTTCCTTTGAGGACTCATGTGATTAGACTGGACCCTCCTGGGTAGTCTAGGATGGATGCTCTTCCCACCTCAAGACCCATACCCAAGGTGGCATCTGCAACATCTCTTCTGCCACACAGGTATCATAGTCACAGGTTCTGGAGAAAAGGACCTAGAAATTCTTGAAGAGGGAGCAGGGCAGTAGTCTGCTTACCACTTGAAGTTTTGGAATTCTTTCTCATATTAATATTTGAAAGGTTAATAGCAATCACCAGCGTAGTAGCCTCTAAGCAATAAAAATCATGCACAAAAGTTTAAAGTTTTTGAGTATGCATTTCAATATATACACATTTCCTTCTAAACTATAATATTATCTATATTAAGTGTATATACTAGTAGTAAATCTTCCATTTCTTATATATATTATATATATATATATATATAAGAAAATCCTCTAATGGTTTCTTTGTACTCCAGTGCGTCAATTTGTGTGCCCCTTACACATAACACTTAATTTTGGAAAAGAAAGGAAAAGGGTGAAGTTTGGATTAGCTTGTAAAAATGTAGTTCTTGACTCAGACATGTAAGCCTTCAATGTAAGGAAGAGACAGCGGAGACCTTTATGGTAGTCTCTAATGGTGTTTCAAAGTGAGGAAAAAAGTTATTTGTTTTACTTACATGCCCAAAACTATCCTGAAAGTTAAGAGATGCACATTATGGAATTATGAGACAAATGCCACCTTATGAAAGACTAGAAAGAGGTGGTNTCCCCTAATTCCTCAGACTGATGTTTGCGCACACAACTTTAATTTTCTGAGGGAGATGGGCAGGTGTTCTTTGCCTGTTAGCTGTATCTGCTCATAAGAAGCACACTAACATCCATGAACCAAATACAATTTGACATAATTTATGCCTTTATTACCTCCTACAGAATGATATTATTTCATGTTGGCACATTAATGTTTCCAGCATGTTACTTTTATTCCTGGAAATTTTACCTTCTGAAGTTCAAATATTGAGGCATGAGTTTAAAATTTTTCTCAGTGCCTTAGGTTTGGGGAAAACGCAACTTATTGCAAATGCAACTTTTAAAACTTTTTTTTGATATTTGGTGGCACTGCACAGATGATGTTTCGTTAATGGGCAAAAATCATATCTGAAAACTCTCACCTTTTCTTGGCCAAATAGCTTCTTGTTATTCTGTTTCCATTTTTGCAAACGATATTTCATCAGCTTTGCTGCTAGTTGTTCCCCTAGTGGTGGGCACTAGAGGAACAAATAGGAGTTGTTGATCGAAAAATGTTGAAGTGTTGGCGGATACATGTTGATGTATGGCAAAACCAATACAATTTATAAAGTAATTAACCTCCAATTAAAATTTTATATTTAAAAATAAAATGTTTAAGTGATTGCAACTTGAATCTATTTGGTGAAGTACTGAGATGTGTCTTAATCTTCAGAATCAGGGCAGAGGGAGTGTGTAAATTTCTCACTGCTGCCATCACACATCGTCACAAGTAAAACAGCACACGTTTATTAGCTTGCAGTTCAATAGGTCAGTGGTCTCCCTGGGCTAAAATCACTTGCTGACAGAGCTGCATTCCTTCTGGAGTCCCTAGGGGGGACTCTCTGTCTTTGCCTTTCCTAGCTTCCAGAGACGGCCTGCCTTCCTTGGCTTGTAGCCCCTTCCTCCGGTTTTTTAAGACTAGCAATGCTGAGTCAAATTCTCATGTTGCGTCTGTCTGAACCCATTCCATTGTCACATCTCTCTCTCTCTCACTGCAGCCAGAAAAATGTCCTCTCTCTTCCTTTGAGGACTCATGTGATTAGACTGGACCCCCTGGGTAGTCTAGGATGGATGCTCTTCCCACCTCAAGACCCATACCCTAGGTGGCATCTGCAACATCTCTTCTGCCACACAGGTATCATAGTCACAGGTTCTGGAGAAAAGGACCTAGAAATTCTTGAAGAGGGAGCAGGGCAGTAGTCTGCTTACCACTTGAAGTTTTGGAATTCTTTCTCATATTAATATTTGAAAGGTTAATAGCAATCACCAGCGTAGTAGCCTCTAAGCAATAAAAATCATGCACAAAAGTTTAAAGTTTTTGAGTATGCATTTCAATATATACACATTTCCTTCTAAACTATAATATTATCTATATTAAGTGTATATACTAGTAGTAAATCTTCCATTTCTTATATATATTATATATATATATATAAAAGAAAATCCTCTAATGGTTTCTTTGTACTCCAGTGCGTCAATTTGTGTGCCCCTTACACATAACACTTAATTTTGGAAAAGAAAGGAAAAGGGTGAAGTTTGGATTAGCTTGTAAAAATGTAGTTCTTGACTCAGACATGTAAGCCTTCAATGTAAGGAAGAGACAGCGGAGACCTTTATGGTAGTCTCTAATGGTGTTTCAAAGTGAGGAAAAAAGTTATTTGTTTTACTTACATGCCCAAAACTATCCTGAAAGTTAAGAGATGCACATTATGGAATTATGAGACAAATGCCACCTTATGAAAGACTAGAAAGAGGTGGTTTACCAGAAATCTCCAAACCATGAGTTAGTCACTTGTTTAGAATAAGGCCAGATCTCATCAGAAGAGCTGGTCATGTCAGCGCGCTTGAGAATCTCAATGACTGCTCGGAACACCCATAGCAAGGTCTGTATGAAACGGGGCTGGGGGAAAAGGGGATTCTGTTAAGTTCACTTTAAGTCATCTTTTCAACTTTGAAAAAGTCTCTATTACACCAGCCACATTTGATCTCCATGGCACGTAGGTTTATTTCAGTGTAGGAAAACCAGATATTGTAACACACACCAACGATTTAAGTCCCATTGTGTTATTTTCTGAGATGTTTTCAGAACAGTCAGCCTATAAAACGGGATATGGCTAAGACATGCTGACACACCTCTGAAATAAAAAAGAGCTTCTGCTGGCGAAAGAAAGTAGGTTGCCACAAAAATGTACATCAATTAGGAAACAAGTCAATGAGTGTTTGCCAAGTGCCATAAGTGTCCCGGAGACTGTCTGGGCAGTATATTTTTCTTTGATTTGCCCCAGGCCACTTCCATTCTCTTCCTGAAAGATGGACAGGTAGTCTCCTTAAATCCTTCGCTGTTGGTTTCCATCAATGGTCTCAAAGTGTAACTGCTAACGTATCAGTGATTACTGTACAAAGAAGTTAACCATTACAGCTGAATTTCCCTACTGAAACCCAATCCAGGGATTAGCAACAATAGGGAATCTGTTTTATTTGCATTTAATTTGTACCTTCACACTATTATCACCGATGTTTTAGTTTCAGGAAATGTGGTCTCAGGCTATTATAACCACATTTCATGCTGCTGTTGCACTGTTATTTGATCTCTATGGTTGGAAATGACTTACTGAAAAAATAAAGCTAGCATACTTTATTTTAATTATACCAGTGCAGTGTCTAAATAAAAAATGTACTTTATATTTAATGTGGAGCACAGATTAACAGTTTTATGGGACATAAAATCTATCTATATCATTTTCTATTTACACATCAGTTATATATCTTTCTCTCAGCAAAACAAATGCCTATAGTGTGAAAACGAGGAAGGCAAGCATCGAAGTTACAATCACATGGGCAGTAAATAACATCTTAATTGGTCTGGAATGCTGGAGTTTGATTTTTTTTTTTCCGCCTGGCTTTTATTTATTGATCTCTATAGCTTATTTATCTTCCCAGTGATTTGTACAAGTCTATCTTCTTTCCTCAATAAACCAATCTATGGTGGCTTTATATTGCAAATCCCATCTGGGGAAATGGTCTAGAGAGGGAAGTACACTTGCTCCTGGAAAAGCCATTATTTAAAAGCTTTTGTAGAGGTAAGGGTAACTGCTCAGTTTTTACACTTTGTCTTCTGGAAAAAAGAAGGAAAGAAGAAGTGCAGCTATTACAAAGTTGCCACCCAATATATGTTTCGACAATTCTTTTTACTCTCCACTTGTTTGGCAGCACTGGGGAAACAAAGAAGGATTTAGTGCACATGGGGACATGTCTTCTAAATTTTCCTCTGCGTGATTTAGATCCTAGTGAGGGTGGCAAACAGGAATGGACTGTGTGTGTCTCATACATCACATGTAAACCCTGGATTTTCTTCTGTGTGTATTTCTACAGCTCTGTTCCTAATACCTTTTTTCTTTTTTAATAGCACTTTAGGATAAACTACACTTCAAATGACACATTATGCTCCATAGTGCAGTTGAGAACTGGCAAATGTAACCATTCTCAGGAAAGCTGGTTGGCAAAAACTCCACCGCTTTTCCTAGCATATAGATATCCAAAGCTGAAGCTAACCCTGGAAAATCGGTGATTTTGGCCCCCTCCTAAATCAGTGATTCCCTTGTTCATCAAATCAGCACTTCCAGCGTTCGTAGTGATTCTGTTTGGTTGTCTTGATCTCACAGAATATTAGAAGAGTGCTCTGAAAGATTTCCACTGTTGATAGCTGAGGGAAAAACGAGTTTACAGATGGCAATGCTATACTTATGCTAGGCAAGTGATGCTTTGCAAAGTGATTCTATAAACATATTCCAAAGAGGAGACTCTGATATCCCATCATCACCCTAATATAACCTTAAGTGCCTTTAAATGAGCTAATGAAAATGTGGGGCAGATTTTTTAGAGAATGCATTTGCATTTGCCATAATTAGTGGCAGGCAGATCTCACTACATCCAGGGGGAATCTCCAGACAACTGCTTGGGCGACTATTAGTGCTTAATTTCTGAATGTCAAACCCTGCACATCTTAATTTCTAGAGAATAAGCTCAATTGAACTTGCTCCCCAGTTATGCAAAAACTGCTCAGATAAAACCAAGTGGACACCAATGTAATGAATGTGGTTATTAAATTGTTTCAATTGAAAGAACCCTATTCTTACACCATCATAATGGGAACAATTTATCCCCACTGATCGGCCTGTCTCTCTCTTTCTCTCTCTCTCTTTTTCTGAGCTCTCTTTGATCTTGAAGCATATTGCGGTGGTGTGTCCTATTGAAAAGCGAAACTGGGGCAATTTTAATGCTTTTGTACCTTACCAGTGCTCTATTTTTTCGCTGTTTAAAAATAGCTGTTAATTATAAGTGCAGTTTAAATGTCTCAAGTGACCCAGAAATGCAGGTTGGAATGAGACAGATTGTGTGTCTCATATGAAACAGATGTATTTTCACAGAGCATTCTGAATTCAGTCTTCCCTCCGTATCCTCCTCTTGAGTTATTTCAATCAGGTATTGAGCTGGTCTAGTACTGTGCTACGAAATCCTACACATTTGAGCAGGGTGAAAGAAAAGTGGATCTATTTTTTGTGGATGTGTGTGTGTGTGTATGTGTGCCACAAAGAAAAGCCTCTTTTGTAAATCAGTCCCTCCTCTGTGAGTGAATATTGTGAGGCTGGTGTTAGGTCAGGGGACAAGGGCCACTTTCCTGGCCAGGAAGACCACACGATTNTAATGTTGTCATTCAGATTCTAGTTGCTCTAATTGTCCAATAAGATTTCTGTAATTTAGTGTTTATAATCTTATAAGTGACAGTCTACTTGAGTTACCATTTCATGACAAGCTGATGGTTTATTTTCAGGAAAAGGAGAAGGTTTGGCCTCAGGCAAGTTTAAATGAATTTATAGGATAGAGTTGGAGCTCAAAACAAATTCAGAAAAAGTATTCTTTAAATCCGTATCTTATAAAAAGATTCGACTCACTGAGCTACATTTATATTGCTGTTGGAAGAGGATGATAACACATTTAGAGACAATACAAATTATATATTCCTAAGTAGAGTAACTCTGAAAGTAGAACTGTTGGGAAAGGCATTCTCCTATGGACCTCATTCATCCTCATAAGAGCGACCTTGGGCCTGGAAACTTCCCTCCCAAGAGAGAGGAAGTCCTCGCAGCCTGTGCTGGACTGGCTGCTTCACAGGGCACATCTCTTCCTGTTTCACACTCGGTGTGCACTCCCTTGTTCTGCTTAAGCGTGTGTGCCATGTGGTACCCGGCTAACCTCACTGCTACGTCTATCCCCGTCGAGGATGGGGCCCTTCATTCTGCAGCACAAGAGGGATTCGTGCAGGCCAGTGGCGCCGTGGCTGCCGCTGCTGCGCTGTCACGACCGCTGGCCGTGCGGGACCGACGCCAGCTACCGAAGCTGACGATGCTCCATCTCTTCCTTACGTGAGTCAAGTGTTGCGTCCAGTGCCCAGCGGCGTTGCACGTTCCTTGGTGANGGACCGACGCCAGCTACTGAAGCTGACGATGCTCCATCTCTTCCTTACGTGAGTCAAGTGTTGCGTCCAGTGCCCAGCAGCACTGCACGTTCCTTGGTGACTTAGATACCAAGAAGCAGTGGGTGGTGGTGTTCTAACTTCTCCTGGTGAAAAGCGCAGATACTACTTCTCAATAAGAACAAATTACTGTATAAGACAGAAGGGCTGGGAAATGTCTTTGATCCTCAGTTTCTAACCAGGCTATGGTAGAAGTGGAAAAGAGACTGGTGTCAGCCTGAGGACGTTGATAGCTATTGATTGCAGACATTAAATGAACAGGACTGTGAAATCCAGATCTGGATAAGAGTCCTCTTAGATGGTAGGTGTGGTTAGACTCTGGGTAAAACCTGAGTTTGAGAGATCAGCAGACTGGCATGGGGATGTCCTAGTTGTGAAAGCCAGGTGTTAGAATTATCCGTGAAAAAAAAAAATGAGGATCAGAGCAAGCAGTGAGCTGGGAGCCAGGTAGACATTTAAGGAAAAGGGGCCTCTAATTCCAGATGGCCAAATGAGGAAGTGGTCCCAAACCAGGCAATTGCCAGCAACCCGGTGCCTGGAGAGTGAAAGAGGAACGGCCAACCAAGCAGGGGCATGGGTATGCAGCTTTGGAAACGGAAAGGGCTATGATGGATGAGCAGCTTTCTGACTTCAAGTGCCAGAGACAGGGAGGACCCTTAGTCAGATACACAGGTGGACCAAAGTGGGAGGGAACTGGATGCTGACTGTGCCAAGGTGAGTGAGACTGGCTTCTGGAAGGCAGATGCTGAGAACTGGTGTGCCTAAGACTGCAAGAACTGCCTACTAGCTTCCCTCTCTGTGCCTTGAGCACTGTCTCTCTGACCATTCTTGTCTTCGACCTCCCTCAGAAGTGTCCCAGTAATAACCTAATATAAGGGGCTTTCCAGATGGCTCGGTGGTAAAGAATCCACCTGCCAATGGAGGAGACACAGGAGACGTAGGTTTGATCCATGGGTAGGGACAATTCCCTGGAGAAGGAAATGGCAACCTGCTCCAGCATTCTTGCCTGGAAAATCTGATGACTTAGCAACTGAGCACATATGTATCCTGACTTAAGCCTTTCTCAGACAGGCCACCTCATACAAAGGCAGGAAGTCTCTACACCTAGATATATGCAAACGTCAAGGGAAATTGTAGGTGATTTTAATTTTCTTTTCATTTGTTATTGGCATTCTGTACAGTGATCCTTTATTACCTTTGTAAGAGTCTAAAATTTAAATTCAAGTTAATTTCTATATAACATTACACTGTATAAGTTTAAGATGTATAACAATTATTTGATAAATGTATATATTGTTAAGTGATTAGCACAATAAGTTAATATCCTTCAATAGTTATAATTTTTTTCTTGTGATGAGAATTTTGAAGATCTATTCTCTTAGCAACTTTTAAATATATAATACAGTATTGTTAACAATAGTTACCATGTTGTACAGTATATCCCCAGANAAATGTATATATTGTTAAGTGATTAGCACAATAAGTTAATATCCTTCAATAGTTATAATTTTTTTCTTGTGATGAGAATTTTGAAGATCTATTCTCTTAGCAACTTTTAAATATATAATACAGTATTGTTAACAATAGTTACCATGTTGTACAGTATGTCCCCAGAAGTTACCTTATAATTGGAAATTTGTACCTTTTGGCCATCTTTACTCAATTTTCCCACATCCAAACCCACCCGGGGCAACCACCAATCTGTTCTCCATTTCTATGTATTTGGGTTTTTTAGATTCCACAAATAAGTGAGATCATATAGTATTTATCTTCCTTGTCTAACTTATTTCATTCAACATAATTCCCTAAAGGTCCATTCATAGTATTACAAATAGCAGGATTTCTTTTTTATGGTTGAATAATATTCCTCTCTGTGTGTAACATTGTCTTCATTCATTCTTCTGTTGATAGACATATTGTTTCCATGTCTTGGTTATTGTTAATAAAACTACAATGAACACGAGGGTGCATATCTCTCTTTGAGATAGTGATTTTATTTCACTTGGATATATAGTGGAGTTGCTAGATCATGTGGTGATTAGGATTCCCTGGTGGCTCACATAGGAAAGAATCTGCCTGCAATGCAGGAAACTCGGGTTCGATCCCTGGGTTGGGAAGATCCCCTGGAGAAGGAAATGGCACCCCACTCCAGTATTCTTGCCTAGAGAACCCTATGGACAGAGGAGCCTGGTGGGCTGCAGTCCATGGGGTCTCAAAGAGTTGGGTATGCCTGAGCGAATAACACACACATGGTAATCCTGTTTTTAATCTTTCTAGGAAACTCTATTCTGTATTCTATTTTTTTAATTGAAGTATAGTTGACTTGAAATGTTGTGTTAGTTTTTGGCATACAGAAAAGTGGATCAGATATATATGGGCTTCGCAGGTGGCGCTAGTAGTAAATCACCTGCCTGCTAATGCAGGATAGGGAGGAGATGCAGGTTCCGTCCCTGGGTCAGGAAGATCCCCTGGAGAAGGGCATTGCAACCCACTCCAATATTCTTGTCTGGAGAATCCTATGGACAGAGAAGCCTGGAGGGTTACAGTCCATAGAGTCGCAAAGAGCTGGACATGACTGAAGTGATTTAGCACACGTGCATGCACACACACACACACACACATGTATATATTTATAACAATTTTCCATTGTATGTTATTATAAGATATTGAATAAAATCCCACAACAAGTAAGACCTTGTTGTGTATCTATTTTTTTAATATAGTAGTTTGTATCTGCTAATTTCAAATTCCTAATTTATCCCTTCCACTTTCCCCTTTTGGTAACTATGTTTGTTTTCTATGTCTGTGAGTCTGCTTCTGTTTTGTAAATAAGTTCATTTGTGCCATATTTCAGATTCCACATATAAGTAGCATCATATGATATTTGTCTTTTTCTGTGTGACTCACTTCATTTCACATGATCATCTCTGGTTGCATCGGTATTACTGCAGATGGCATCATCCATTATTTTGATGGCTGCATAGTATTCCATTGTGTGCGAGCCCCACATCTTCTTTGCCCATTCCTCTATTAATGAGCATTTAGGTGGTTTCCAAGTCTTGGCTATTATAAATAGTGTGGCAATGAAAACTGGGGTGCATCTTTTCATATTCCCACCCAAATATGTGATAACAGACATTGTATGTATCACTGGCAGGTGGATTCCTATCCCCTGAGCCATCAAGGAAATCCTAAAACTGACATTTTAATTTACATCGCTGTGATCCTTGGGTCTTATTTCTTAATTGGGTCCACACTCAGAGTGACAGTAGCCAGTAAACAATACCGAGAAATAAATACCGTCTATTTGTGCTTCGAACTCCTCCATAGCTATAAGGCTTGCAAATCATATGTGAAGTGCCTAACCCTGTGCCTGGTACATGGTGGTGATTAAAGAAATGGAAGTTGATGGTAAGGATCACCGTCACAGTTGTTCTCTTGCCATCATTAATGGGTCGTGGGCACATCACCAGTCCTGTGGGCTGGCAAGTGCTTCTCTTCCCTATCTCATTGTGCACCAGCTTGTTATTTCCCAAGATCCACCCTTCCTTCTGTATTACTACGACAGCTGTTTCCTTACCTTGTTATCAAGGGCCATTTTTCATTAGTGGAAAGGGAAGACTTTTTTTTTTCTATCTTCCTAGGGCTCTGTGGCTGTCTTTGGACTGTTTGGATATGTGAAAGAACCAAATATTAAGAAATGCTATTCCGGGCGTCAGAAGCAGGATAGCGGATTTGTAATGATCCCACTCCCCGCGTGCCTGAGCTCTGCTGGAGCCGGCAGGACTGATAACCAGTTCTTTTTCGGAGGACAGTTCGTGTTTGGCTGCCTCAGTACTGATTTCCTCCTCCCTGCCAGACCTGTTCTCCCCGAGAACCCACCTTTGGGCAATGGATCCTTCCTGCTTCCTGTTGCCGAGGCTTCAGTTTGCGTAACCGCTCTGTAAGCTGTCTGATCACTTTCTCTCCCCCACTGTCCTTTCATCGTGCAGCGGTGGCTTAGAGACTCAGCCAGGCCCCCCAGCAGCGCAGCAGCCCATCACCAACCTCCTCCTTCTCCCCGCTTGCCTGGCACCTCTCGCCCTCAGTCACTGTCTAGCTGTCTTCTTCCCCAAACCTGCGGTCCATGACTGCTCGAGTCACCTGCCGTTTTTCAAGAGCCCTGTCCAGATCCCATCCTTTCCTGCTGACCCTGCTCCCCCGTCTCTCCTGGTCCTTCCGTGTGCTCGCCTCCCGCTTCCTCCAGCAGCACCTCCACCACCTCCCCGTCTACACTCTGCCCTTGCTGTCCCTGCAACCTGCAATACACTTCCTCCTGAAAGTCCTTCAAGCCTTTCAGGTGTCCATTCAAATTCTAACTCCCCAGAGAGGTTTTTCCTGGACCCCGCTCGCATCCTTTCTCACTCTTCATGCCTTTTCTCTGCTTTATTATTTTCTTCTTTTTCATCGTACCTTTAACTAGCAGATATTCAATTATACTTTCATTTGCTTGCTTCCTGTTTATTATCTATATCCACCACCCCCACACCCTCTGGCTCCATTCCGGAGTACAATCAAGCCCTCTGAGAGCAAGATGTTTTTCTGTGTTTTGTTCGCTTGGGTACAGAACTTAAAATAGGGACTGGAACCTAGTTGGTGCTCAGTGGATCCCCCTTCCCTGTGTGCTCAGGCGCTTCAGTCGTGTCTGACTCTTTGCAACCCCCACGGTCTGTAGCCCACCAGGCTCCTCTGTCCATGGGTTTCTCCAGGCAAGAATACTGGAGTGCCCTCCTCCAGGGGATCTTCCTGACCTAGGGATTGAACCCAAGTCTCTTATGTCTCCTACACTGACAGGCAGGTTCTTTACCACTAGCGCCACCTGGGAAGCCCTCACCCTACCCTATGGTAATGCAATTCCATCATGATAACTCCATGGTAATTCCATCTTGATAACCTTAGCTGGTTATGAATTAACACTTGTTAATAAATGTGTCAAGGGGCTTCCCTGGTGGTCTGGTGGTTAGGACTCTGGGCTTGCAATGCAGGGGGCCCGGGTTCAATCCCCGATCAGGGAAGTAAGATCCCACATGCCGCACAGCGTGGCCAATAAATAAATAAATAAATAAATAAAAAAAATAAATGTGTCAAGTATAAAAGGAAAAATGCTAATTTAGAAGTATAGACTTATAATCTCTTCTGTGAAAAAAGTTTTCTTCTTTTCTAGCAAATTCATTTGCCCAAAACCTGACCTGAGTTGTATAGTGTAAGTATAATATTTATTTAACTCAATATGACTCTTCTTATATTTCACTGCCTACATATTAATGCGCTTGATTGCAGGGTGCTTTTGCAGACGCTGAATGCACCATGCAGTTTGTGCATTATCCTCATCTTAGAATTTGAAAAGTTCTGAGTTTCTGAATACATCTGGCCCTAAGAATTTCAGATAAAGGAGTGCAGACCAATGTTTGCAATCTTTTTTTTTTTTTTTTTTTTCGTTCTCTTCTAAAGAGGGTAAAGGGAAGAGAGAGTGGCAAGGAGGTGAAGCAAATTAGCACAAGGCGAGATGGGGAAGTAGTTTGGGGGAATTTGTGAAGAGGAAGAAAGGGAAAGAGAGCTGCCTTTTATAACTTTGGGATATGTTAGGAAGCAACTTCGCAGCAGCAGCAGCAGGAAGATTTTTAAGGAATTAGGTCTTGCTGCATATTATGTAAGGCAATTCCTCCATGCTACTAACTTCAGATCTGCAATAAAAGCTTCCATTATATTTTAGTGTTTTACGTACTTAGATTTTTATTTTGGATGCATCATAGTGCTGAGATAAAGTTTGAGGGACACCCAGTACGTTTCTGATTCTGTGCATGAAGTGAAAGTGAAAGTCACTCAATTGTGTCTGACTCTTTCTGACCTCATGGACTATATAGTCCGTGGGATTCTCCAGGCTGGAATACTAGAGCGGGTAGCCTATCCCTTCTCCAGCTGATCTTCCTGACCCAGGGATTGAACCCAGGTCTCCTGTANATGTGTATAAGAGACAGGATAAAGTTTGAGGGACACCCAGTACGTTTCTGATTCTGTGGATGAAGTGAAAGTGAAAGTCACTCAATTGTGTCTGACTCTTTCTGACCTCATGGACTATATAGTCCGTGGAATTCTCCAGGCTGGAATACTAGAGCGGGTAGTCTATCCCTTCTCCAGCTGATCTTCCTGACCCACGGATTGAACCCAGGTCTCCTATAGGTGGATTGTTTACCAACTGAGCTGTCAATGCATGTTTGTATCATGATTTTGTGCATGTTCAGAAGAAATTACTTATCTATTAGTGGTTTTTACTGAAATGTGAACACTTAAGTGTATTCCTGTTCTGAGAGTTCTTTTCTTTTCAGAGCACAAGAATATGGATAGGTCCTTACCAGAATATAAATAAAACCTATCTAGATGGTTATAAAATCAATTACATAAATTAATACATGAGACACCAGCTGAAGATAAATTTGGGATGGTGTTCAAATATTATCTGTTAAGCAATTGCAGTAGGTACTATGCCAGGAACTTTCACCTATGTCAAATTCTAAATTCTAAAGAAATCTGAATGATATTTATTTCTCTGTTGTGTTTTAATCAAATGTTAGCATATTTCCGCATCCCCTGTATGGTGGTGTCTTTCAGTGCATAGCAGAATTGAAGTGGTTCTGTCTTGCTTTGTTTTTGCCATATAATGGTTAATTTCCTGGAGTGAAATATCAAGATGATTGCATTTGTTATTTTTCTTCTGGACATTTACTTAGCAACATGTAAACATAGACTTAATCATAGTTTATCTGGGTTGCTGGGAAATTGTCTCAACGTTATTGCTTAAAATTTTCTCACTGTTTAAAACGATTAGATTCTATCTTTGCCATGCTTTCTTTGTTTCTAGTACTTTATAGTGTGGTGAGCACTCATGCGAAGAGTTGACTCATTGGAAAAGACTTTGATGCTGGGAGGGACTGGGGGCAGGAGGAGAAGGGGATGACAGAAGATGAGATGGCTGGATGGCATCACTGACTCAATGGACGTGAATCTGAGTGAACTCCGGGAGTTGGTGATGGACAGAGAAGCCTGGCGTGCTGTGATTCATGGGGTCGCAAAGAGTCGGACACAGCTGAGCGACTGAACTGAACTGAAGCAGGAACTGCAAAGCCCTGTTCCTTCAGTGGGTGTTTTCTGCCTTGCTCTTGGGCAGAGCATGACTGTCTGCAAGTCAGGGGGAGAAGGGAAGGATTCATGCCAGGAGAATTAGTTACCCCATGACCAAAGAGCATCTAAACCCTGTGAATGGGGGAGTTAAAATAAAGAAAATCAGAGTTCCTGAATCTGATGATGTCTTGGTAATATTAGGTTACTGTTCTAAATTAACAGTAGTTGGTATATTGGAAAAAAAGATTTGACACACTAGTGGCAGGCACAGTGTGGTTAATTTATATAATGTGACAAGATAACTAGTATTTTGAAACATATTGGTAATTATTAAAGTAATTTTTGCATCTCCTTTCACATTATCTTGAGTAAATAGCTTTTGGGTATTGCCTAGGTAACAATATTTTAATTTCATTCAAAATGATCACTATTATGATAGTAAAGATCAAATTTCATTAAATCTAGACACATCGTACTTTTCATTTTAAGACTTCAAAATTTTCTCTTTTTAAAGGAATATCCAATCCTATATGCATCAAAAGTTATAATGTAAAGACAAAAATCTTTACGTAAACTTCATAATTACTAAAAAATTACACTAAGTACCTACTGTGTGCCAAGATATTGTGCAAGGGGCTTTAAATGTATTCTTCTAAGTCTCACAACAGTTCTGAGAGAGGGGAATTGTTAAGCTCATTTAAGGAACATGCTCATGGTCATCTAGGTAGTCAGCAACAGATTCAGGATTTGAACGTGAGTGTATCTGACTGACAAAACCTTTGGAATCTTCCAAAATGCCATGGTGTCTTCTCCCTCCATGTAAACAAATGATGGTAGCTCACAAGATGCATTATGTGTTGAGTATGTTTCAGGAAAAAAAAAAGCCTAAATCCAGATGATGACAGAAAATGACAGCCTAGAAAATGTTCCAAAAACGTGTAAAACACCGGTGTTGTTTTTAAAGCTTCATGACTTAGAATGACTAACAAATACCTGGCAACAGTTGCAGAGACAATTGCTACGATTTAACTATTTTTAAACTAGAAGAGGTCACATGTTTCTCTCTGCGATTTACTTAGGCTTCTTTAAAGATCCTGGGTATTCGGTGGGTGTGAAGCGGACTGGAACTCGAATTTGATCAGTGAGACTGCTCTGGCATGAGTATAGATTTTTCAGGTGAGCAGTAGCATACTCTCGCTCGTATTGCTGGCTCCAGCGTCATGATGGCGGCACAGGACCCTGTGGTTTGAAAGCAAAATCTTACTATTTCCATTGTTTCGATTCAATGTAAATAATAATATTCATTTTGCTCTGAACCTAATATAACATTCAAAGGAGGCATAAGATGTTGGTACCTATCAAAGGATGATATGAGTTTCAAAAATTTGAAAAACTCTCTGCTGAAGAAACTTCTTCCTTTCAGACTGCTTGCCTTCTGCTGACTTCCTGGAGCACAGAGGCCTCTATGGTAGACTTGCTTCTTAGGGTGAGTTACTAAAAAAACAAGCATCTTATAATAGTAATGCCTTTATAATAAGGCATAAAATACAGATTAAAAAGTTAATACATAATTGATCATTTCTCCTGTAACCAAGAAATCCATTTTGAAGCTTCGAAGTGCAAGTAAAGTACCTTATAAGGTAGAAGGTTCCCTGAACCCATCTTAATCATTAGTCCATTTGAATCTTCCTGTGAACACTTGGGCCATTTTCAGGCTTCTGGTTAGTTCAGTGTTTTCTCTCTGTCATAAGCCACTGGTAACAGTACACCAAACCCCAGGCATTTGGTGTCTTCAAGTGATTCATGGTTCCTTAGAGCACAGGGAAGTTCATAGTGGTCAGGTGGCAAATTTCTGTGTTGGCTCTCAGATCTTTTCTGCTATTTTGTATTGAGTCTTGGTGTGTACTCACTTCCCTTTTCTCTCAGGGAATTGAGCTTTTATAAAGTGAAGGCACCTTATAAATATCTCTGTTGCTACCTCGTCACTTCTAACTCCAGTCTGTTTCCTTCACCATGGGATATCTCCTGGCTTCTTCTAAAGGGATCATACCTTCTATTCTTGAATTCAGAAGTAAAATAAAAGGTATGAGAGCCGTATAATCAAGGAGGGGGAAAGGAAAGAACTGACATTTGCTGAGTACCTGTGACCTGCATGCTGGCCAGGCCTTACGTATGTTATCTTATTTGGTCTAGATGGACCCTAGAGACCTTAAATCCACTGCACTTATAGTATGCTGATGATGGCATCAGCTCAATCTCAGGCTCTTCTGATGGCCTTTCTGATTAAAACTTTTGCCATTTGCTTTGTGTATAACTGAGAAAGAGTTGGGGGCGGGGGATGTGTTTGTTGTTCTAGTTGGGCTACATGTTGACAGATTGTGGTTGGTTAGTGCAGTGGGGCTCAGAATGTCTCCAGAACGGCTTTGTTCCAGGTGTTGATATGGTGAAAGCCATGTGGATGGCATATGGAGACCCTGGGGCAGCCTAAGTCAGCTCTTGGTGGGCTGGGCCTGGTGACTGATAACATAATGAACAGACAAGGAACAAATTTGATGTTTCAACCACCTGGTTAACTAGATATTGACTTTATACTTCTTTCCCAGTATGGACTATAGTTCCCTTGAAAGGCTATTTGCCACAGCTCCAGGTGAATCCAGCTTTGGGGCCCAGTCTGGCTTGTCACTGTGTACAGGTATCAGGAGACAGTGTAGTGTAATAGAGAGGGTCAGCATGCTGCCTCTGGAGGGAAGCTGCCTTGTACGCATCCTGGCCCTACCTCAAACTGCCGTGGGGACTTTGGATAAGTCACTTAACCTCTCATAGAATCAGTTNAAAGTAATTGGATAATACAGTTATTTCATAAATTGAGAAACATGTTGCCGCTGGGCCAATATTGCTGACTCAGCATTCCCTTGCTCCGTCGAATCCCATTTTCACTTGCGATAATAAGCAAGTTCAGATTTTCAAACCTCAAACAGACTTTTTTTTGAAAAATGATATGAAGACACGAGCCTGCTGCCAGAGGGAGCAAGACCCGCTGGTCCTGTTACCACAAGTGCGGGTTGTCTGGAATGCCGGACGGTGAGGAACATGGTTGACAAAACCAGCCCTAACTTGGTGTGAAGGCTCCAGGCCGATGAAACACCTCTGGAAATGTGCCCAGTGGAAACTCATAACGGCATGGGTATGGTTCCATGCCAAAGATTTTTGGGACTGGGGCCAAAAACATCTTCTGTAGAAGGAAATGAAAGAGGAAATAACTTGTTATTCCAAAGGAGTGAGAGGTTGGGTGAGAGCTGAAAGAAGGGTTGAAAAGAGAGAATGAGAAGTGAGCAGAGAGGTGAGGATACGCTGAAGAGGGCAAGGGAGCAGTTGGGGCTGGAAATTTTAATAAGCTCACAAAGATAAGGAGGAAATAGGGGCTGTTTAGAAGGTAAACACACCGTAAGGCAAGGAGCAGCCTTGCCAAGAATAACAACAGCAAGATAATGAAAGGAAAAGGGCTAACATAAATGTGAGGAAAAAGAGACAACGCTGAACAGGTCTTAAATATAAGGACATTCCAACTCAGCATTTTGTAACTGACAATATAAACAGGAAAAGGAAAGAGAGGCCTCCCACAGCTACGCACACAGAGAGCCCACACCCTGTGATCTTGTATTATCACTCAGATTTCTGTTGACTCAGGTACAGTGGGATGTACTGGGTGGGGTGAGATTATAGCCTCAGTTGTTTATCTTTCTGAGTCCTGTATGTTATGCATGTTTGTCAGAAAGCCAGGATAGCAGGGTACTTAATTTCCAAATTATATTATTTTGCAGTATTAATATATGTTATTGAGTAGTTCATAAAATCAAGTCATAACCTCCTTTATCCATAAGATTATTTTGAGCTTGTTTCATTCTAATTAATAGACTACCTGATAAACAATTTTAAAAGTGATCAAGGGAAGCCTGGCGTGCTGTAATCCATGGGTCGCAAAGAGTCGAACACAAATGAGTTGACTGAACAACAGGTTTATTAAGTGAAGTCGCTCAGTCGTGTCCCACTCTGCGACCCCATGGACAATACAGTCCATGGAATTCTCCAGGCCAGATACTGGGGTGGGTTGCCATTTCCTTCTCCAGGGATCTTCCTAACCCAGGGATTGAACCTGGGTCTCCCGCATTGCAGGCAGATGCTTTACTCTCCAAGCCACCAGGAAAGCATGCTTATTAAGGTTTATTAAGTAGTGTGTTAATCACACGCAGCATCATATGGTGTAGTAACACACTCCATTCTGTTCTGTAAATAGTTAATGTTATACTCTTAATTTGTGTTTTCCTTTAGTTCTTGAGCATCTCACAACCTTCTTTCTAGAATAACAATTGTTCAGAATATAGGATATACAGGTAGTTATTAAGATGATAGACAAAATTAATATATACTTTGTAGTACAGAGAGTCAAATTAAGCTTCTAATTTAGTCAAATGAAAGAAATGTTGAGGTCACTTCTCTAAATCATTACCCCAAATAATACATATGTATAACTTTGTTTATTATGAAAAAATATAAAAAAGGACACACATATATATGTATTTTCCTATGTCATAGAATTTACCAAATGTAATTTTACTTCAATACTTGTCTTTAACAAAATTCTCCCAAAGTTTTTTCTATGTGTATCTAGATTTACAGTACTGAGTCATGCCTTTCCAAAAATGTTTATTGATATATTGAAAGTGAAGTTGCTCAGTTGTGTCTGACTCTTTGATCCCATTGACTGTAGCCCTCCAGGCTTCTCTGTCCATGGAACTTTCCAAGCAAGAACACTGGCGTGGTTTGCCATTTCCTTCTCCAGGGAATCTTCCCCACCCACATTGCAGACAGACTCTTTACTGTCTGAGCCATCAGAGAATCTTATATTGATATATTGGGTTGGCCCAAAAGTTCATTCAGGTTTCCCCCAAAGATGATATGGAAAAACGCAAACAAACTTTTTAGCCAACCCAATATGAAACCCTAGGAACAATACATGACTAACCAAAGTAATCATTGTTTTCTTTCCTCTCTTTGAGGTAAGTTTTAATGTTAAATTTAACATCATTTGGTTCTTTGAAAATGTTTTCACTAGTTGTTTTATTATTGTTACCTATAATTCCTCACAGTAGATCATAAAGTCTTAAAAGTTTGACATATTTCTCCTCTTTTGCCAGGAGCAATTGGTGACAAATGGAATTCCTAACCTTGGCTGCTTTGCCACTATAGGAGCCCGATTATCACTACTGTCTACATGTTTTCAAAACTTTAAGGCCAAGAAAGCTGATGTTTGAATAACCTTATTTATTTCTTTTTCTTTTTTTTTTTTTAAAGGCAGGATTTCTATTTGATGATCAGATAGGTCTGAGATAAAGTCTAGACCTGGCTTTGTCACAAACCACCTGTGTGGAGAAGGGAGAAAAGGAAAGGCTGCCGTCTAGCAGGGCTGGGGAAATGAGTAAAAGGAAAAAGGAGAACAAGTTCCCAGATGTGTATAANAAAGTCTTAAAAGTTTGACATATTTCTCCTCTTTTGCCAGGAGCAATTGGTGACAAATGGAATTCCTAACCTTGGCTGCTTTGCCACTATAGGAGCCCGATTATCACTACTGTCTACATGTTTTCAAAACTTTAAGGCCAAGAAAGCTGATGTTTGAATAACCTTATTTATTTCTTTTTCTTTTTTTTTTTTTAAAGGCAGGATTTCTATTTGATGATCAGATAGGTCTGAGATAAAGTCTAGACCTGGCTTTGTCACAAACCACCTGTGTGGAGAAGGGAGAAAAGGAAAGGCTGCCGTCTAGCAGGGCTGGGGAAATGAGTAAAAGGAAAAAGGAGAACAAGTTCCCTGAGGACACTGGGAATTGAGGAACAAGTTATTCACGTCCACCAGGAGAAAAGAGTGTAGAGGGAAACCTAGAATCCAGTTAAAGGAAACAGCAAGAAAACGTGGCTGCGTTTCTGTGTACAGAAAGAGTAGCCTAGCTTTTCACGAGGAGTTGTGATGAGATTGCTGTTGGATTTTGGAATTGAGAATGTAGTTTTCAACCACCAGCTCTTAGTATGAGAACTTGATTGACTGGTTATAGATGCCCTCTAGAAAAGGAGGTGTACCTTATAATTTTTAGTTTTTAAAAGAAGAATGTTGGTTTTAGGATTATTCTTATTGCATTTGAGGAAGTCATTTACATACTTGATTTCTATATACTTATATAGCATATACATACAGATAAATATTTATGTCTATCTCTATATGTCTATATCTATCCATCTAGCTAGCTTTTGAACTGTGATCTCAAAGAATCAGAAGTCCCTTTTCAACACAATTGAAAAAGTTAGGCGAGTTCTCCATTATTTATGGTACTGGATCAGCAATCATTATCAGCAATTCTTCTAGAAGAAGAGGTCGTAGAGGCCAACAGATAGATGCTCAGTGGAGCCCATAATGTCCCCACAGCAAAGCGAAGTATGAGTTGCGTGTTGGTGACTATATGCTTCCTTCTATCTTTATCTTAGAAAAAGTTTCTGTTAAGACCACTCAAGGCAGGTGATTTATTAATCATTGGGCTTCATCCCCAATGTCAGCATCTAGCTTATTTTCTTGTACACAGTAAGGGTTCAATATTTGTTTGATATATCAAATTGAACATAGAACTCAGATGTGTAAGAATCAAATCTCCCTGTTCATGGTAAATTTTTAACTGTACAGAATTATATAAGTAAACCAGTCCATCCTAAAGGAAATCAGTCCTGAATATTCATTGGAAGGACTGATGCTGAAGCTGAAACTCCAATACTTTGGCTACCTGATGTGAAGAACTGACTCATCAGAAAAGACCCTGATGCTAGGAAAGATTGAAGGTGGGAGGAGAAAGGGATGACAGAGGATGAGATGGTTGGATGGCATTACTGACTCAATGGACGTGAGTCTGAGTAAACTCTGGGAGTTGGGGATAGGCAGAGAGTGCCACAGTCCATGGGGTCGCAAAGAGTTGGGCATGACTGAACGACTGAACTGAAATGAACTGAAGATTAACTTTCACTAAAAATCTCTGGGATGGATACCCTGAATTCAAGTTGTAGCTTTCTTCCAAGTGGGATCAGGGAGAAAAAGAGATAGGCGCTTGTCTGGACACATGAACCACACTTTGTAACAACTCATGAGGAAGGTGGGCTGTAAAAGATAGAGATCTCCAGACTTTCATGTTCTGGCCCCATCTTTAAGGTGTCCACACTTTCCTGGAATAAATATATTTTTCATGAGTTTCCTAAGGACGTCCTGACAAAACTTCAATGATTCTGTTTTTTATTTCTGGGAGCAGTTCTTCTCTTGATGTCATGATCTTATTGTTCATCAAAATGTCACAAGGAAAAAAAAAAGCTATTCGTAAAGCAATTTCTTCCTTTTACTTCAGAGTGTGATCGGCTGCCAGGATGCATGAGGGGAAGTCTGTGGGAATGGCAATTATCTAATAACAGCATCTTAAATACATCCTTATTTTATGGGTTGTGTTTGAAAACCACTTCCTTATACTGCAGGCTTTATTAGTACTTAAAAATAAGCTTGAATTTCCTTGCTTCTTGAGCTTATAAAAAAATGCAATCTTAGTCTGATTACCTTTTTATTGTATATAAATTTTGAAAGGATTATTTTAATTTTAATTTAATAAAATAAAACATAAAAACATTCACTCTAGTGCATGTGAATCTCCTCTTTGGCTCTCTTAGAGGAGGATAAATAATTCTCCAGTACAGAGTCTGAGAGGTTGCTCTGGGTTGGAGTAAACTATTGGCAGGATCTCTCAGAAGACCCTTTCTCTGGTTCAGAAATCATAACTTGATTTCTGCCTTCTCCTCTCTAAGATAGAAGGGTTGATAACTTGCCTTCCAAGTATCAGAAAGGAGAAAATAATTGTTTGTTTCCTGTTGCTACTATGCCTAGTGACCACAAACGCAGTGACTGCAAACAATACAAGTGTACTCCTTTCCAGTTCAGGAGGTCATTTTTACTGGGCTAAATTTAGTCAAGGTGCCAGCAGGACCATGCTGCAGGGGAGTCCACTCCCTTGCCTTTCTAGCTTCGGGAGTTGTGCTCCTTGGCTCCATCTCCAAAGCCAAGGACTCGCGTCTTTTTCTTGACTTAGCTTCCCTCTGCTTCTGTCACCTTCTGTCTTATGGACTCTTCTCTTCTGTGACCAAATATTTCCGTGGTTTCTTCTTATAAAGACACATGTGATTACACCTGGATAATCCGTGATAATCTCCCCACCCCACTATCCCTCATTTAACGATATTTTCAAAATCCCTTTTGCCGTATGGAGTAGCAGTCACAAGTTCCAGGATCTGGGTAGTTGGGGGAGCCCATATCCAGGCTACCACAACAGTTTTTTCAGTCTTTTCTAAGAATGTAGGGGGCCCTTTCCTAAATTTTTGTTTTTGCTCTTGTGAAAATTTGTAATAGGAAAACAAATGTTTCAATGAGGGAAATAAGGAATTTTTGAATCACAAAAACATAACTGTTTCTCCTATAGGAATTTAGGCTATAAAGCTGTTTTCACAGTTATAAATGAATTTTCAGGAAAACTAAGAAGAGCCAGATTGGGGGAATGACAGGACTTCTGTTTTACAGATAAGGAAAGTGAGGTATAGTGAGATTATATAACCTGCCTATAATTTGTCACACAATTAGTAAGTGATTAAGCTTGGATTGAAACTCAGAGCCCATATTTTACCTACTAGACTAGAATGAAGAATGGAAGGTGATGCTGAGAAGAGATCAGTATCAACAGAGGTGGGAAATACTATTGGCTTCTAAAGTCAGAAACATAAATCTCATCGAGTTGGAAGGCAGCTAGACTTGCTAGATTTCCTGGGGCGGTACCTTTCAATCTGGTATGTTGGGCGGCAAGGATCCAACCTAGGTTAGTTTTTTGTTGTTAATATTATGAATAGCAATCAGCATAAAGAACTTTGAAAACCCAAGGCTTGTGCTTGCTAATGATAGAGATAGAAGTCGAGTGGGGGCCTGACCCCTCTTCCATTCTCCCCGGCTCCAGATCTTGTTCCATCCGTTATTTTCTTCTTGTGTCATCTGTTCTGGTCCTGTTTGATCAGCCTACAAACATGTGAGATCTTTCTTTTTACTTTTGGCACATCCTCTCCATCATCACTCAACTTCTCTCCTTCAGTTTACCACCAAATTTCTTGAAAGAGGAATTCAGTCCTGCCAAACTTACTCTCTCCACATCCACTCATTCTTCCCCCCATTGCAGTCAAAGCTCCATTCCCATTGATCCACTAGAACCTCTCTCAGGGGTCACCAGGGTCTTCCTAGTTACCAAGCCTGCTGATCTATTGCCAGTTCTTATTCTCAGTGACCTCTTCTGAAATATTTGAGAATATTGACTAATCTCTACTTTTTGAAGTCCCCATTTCTATATCTCTTCCTTCTGAGTCTTAAACATTTTTTTAATTGGAGGATAATTGCTTTACAATGTTGCATTGGTTTTCGCTGTACCACAACATGAATCAGCTCTATGGTACATATATCTCCTCCCTCTTGAGCGTCCTTCCCTCTCACAGCCCCCACCCCACCCCTCTGGGCCCACAGAGCCCTGAGCTGAGCTCTCTGTGTTATACAGCAACTTCCCAATAGCTATTTTTCACATGCCAATGTATATATGTCAATGGTACTCTTTTAATTTGTTCCCCCCTCTCTTTCCTCTGCTGTGTCCACCAATCTATTCACTATGTTTGCATCTCTATTCCTGCCCTGCAAATAGGGTCATCAGTACCATTTTTTCTAGATTCTGTATNTGGGGTGGGTTGCCATTTCCTTCTCCAGGGATCTTCCTAACCCAGGGATTGAACCTGGGTCTCCCGCATTGCAGGCAGATGCTTTACTCTCCAAGCCACCAGGAAAGCATGCTTATTAAGGTTTATTAAGTAGTGTGTTAATCACACGCAGCATCATATGGTGTAGTAACACACTCCATTCTGTTCTGTAAATAGTTAATGTTATACTCTTAATTTGTGTTTTCCTTTAGTTCTTGAGCATCTCACAACCTTCTTTCTAGAATAACAATTGTTCAGAATATAGGATATACAGGTAGTTATTAAGATGATAGACAAAATTAATATATACTTTGTAGTACAGAGAGTCAAATTAAGCTTCTAATTTAGTCAAATGAAAGAAATGTTGAGGTCACTTCTCTAAATCATTACCCCAAATAATACATATGTATAACTTTGTTTATTATGAAAAAATATAAAAAAGGACACACATATATATGTATTTTCCTATGTCATAGAATTTACCAAATGTAATTTTACTTCAATACTTGTCTTTAACAAAATTCTCCCAAAGTTTTTTCTATGTGTATCTAGATTTACAGTACTGAGTCATGCCTTTCCAAAAATGTTTATTGATATATTGAAAGTGAAGTTGCTCAGTTGTGTCTGACTCTTTGATCCCATTGACTGTAGCCCTCCAGGCTTCTCTGTCCATGGAACTTTCCAAGCAAGAACACTGGCGTGGTTTGCCATTTCCTTCTCCAGGGAATCTTCCCCACCCACATTGCAGACAGACTCTTTACTGTCTGAGCCATCAGAGAATCTTATATTGATATATTGGGTTGGCCCAAAAGTTCATTCAGGTTTCCCCCAAAGATGATATGGAAAAACGCAAACAAACTTTTTAGCCAACCCAATATGAAACCCTAGGAACGATACATGACTAACCAAAGTAATCATTGTTTTCTTTCCTCTCTTTGAGGTAAGTTTTAATGTTAAATTTAACATCATTTGGTTCTTTGAAAATGTTTTCACTAGTTGTTTTATTATTGTTACCTATAATTCCTCACAGTAGATCATAAAGTCTTAAAAGTTTGACATATTTCTCCTCTTTTGCCAGGAGCAATTGGTGACAAATGGAATTCCTAACCTTGGCTGCTTTGCCACTATAGGAGCCCGATTATCACTACTGTCTACATGTTTTCAAAACTTTAAGGCCAAGAAAGCTGATGTTTGAATAACCTTATTTATTTCTTTTTCTTTTTTTTTTTTTAAAGGCAGGATTTCTATTTGATGATCAGATAGGTCTGAGATAAAGTCTAGACCTGGCTTTGTCACAAACCACCTGTGTGGAGAAGGGAGAAAAGGAAAGGCTGCCGTCTAGCAGGGCTGGGGAAATGAGTAAAAGGAAAAAGGAGAACAAGTTCCCTGAGGACACTGGGAATTGAGGAACAAGTTATTCACGTCCACCAGGAGAAAAGAGTGTAGAGGGAAACCTAGAATCCAGTTAAAGGAAACAGCAAGAAAACGTGGCTGCGTTTCTGTGTACAGAAAGAGTAGCCTAGCTTTTCACGAGGAGTTGTGATGAGATTGCTGTTGGATTTTGGAATTGAGAATGTAGTTTTCAACCACCAGCTCTTAGTATGAGAACTTGATTGACTGGTTATAGATGCCCTCTAGAAAAGGAGGTGTACCTTATAATTTTTAGTTTTTAAAAGAAGAATGTTGGTTTTAGGATTATTCTTATTGCATTTGAGGAAGTCATTTACATACTTGATTTCTATATACTTATATAGCATATACATACAGATAAATATTTATGTCTATCTCTATATGTCTATATCTATCCATCTAGCTAGCTTTTGAACTGTGATCTCAAAGAATCAGAAGTCCCTTTTCAACACAATTGAAAAAGTTAGGCGAGTTCTCCATTATTTATGGTACTGGATCAGCAATCATTATCAGCAATTCTTCTAGAAGAAGAGGTCGTAGAGGCCAACAGATAGATGCTCAGTGGAGCCCATAATGTCCCCACAGCAAAGCGAAGTATGAGTTGCGTGTTGGTGACTATATGCTTCCTTCTATCTTTATCTTAGAAAAAGTTTCTGTTAAGACCACTCAAGGCAGGTGATTTATTAATCATTGGGCTTCATCCCCAATGTCAGCATCTAGCTTATTTTCTTGTACACAGTAAGGGTTCAATATTTGTTTGATATATCAAATTGAACATAGAACTCAGATGTGTAAGAATCAAATCTCCCTGTTCATGGTAAATTTTTAACTGTACAGAATTATATAAGTAAACCAGTCCATCCTAAAGGAAATCAGTCCTGAATATTCATTGGAAGGACTGATGCTGAAGCTGAAACTCCAATACTTTGGCTACCTGATGTGAAGAACTGACTCATCAGAAAAGACCCTGATGCTAGGAAAGATTGAAGGTGGGAGGAGAAAGGGATGACAGAGGATGAGATGGTTGGATGGCATTACTGACTCAATGGACGTGAGTCTGAGTAAACTCTGGGAGTTGGGGATAGGCAGAGAGTGCCACAGTCCATGGGGTCGCAAAGAGTTGGGCATGACTGAACGACTGAACTGAAATGAACTGAAGATTAACTTTCACTAAAAATCTCTGGGATGGATACCCTGAATTCAAGTTGTAGCTTTCTTCCAAGTGGGATCAGGGAGAAAAAGAGATAGGCGCTTGTCTGGACACATGAACCACACTTTGTAACAACTCATGAGGAAGGTGGGCTGTAAAAGATAGAGATCTCCAGACTTTCATGTTCTGGCCCCATCTTTAAGGTGTCCACACTTTCCTGGAATAAATATATTTTTCATGAGTTTCCTAAGGACGTCCTGACAAAACTTCAATGATTCTGTTTTTTATTTCTGGGAGCAGTTCTTCTCTTGATGTCATGATCTTATTGTTCATCAAAATGTCACAAGGAAAAAAAAAACTATTCGTAAAGCAATTTCTTCCTTTTACTTCAGAGTGTGATCGGCTGCCAGGATGCATGAGGGGAAGTCTGTGGGAATGGCAATTATCTAATAACAGCATCTTAAATACATCCTTATTTTATGGGTTGTGTTTGAAAACCACTTCCTTATACTGCAGGCTTTATTAGTACTTAAAAATAAGCTTGAATTTCCTTGCTTCTTGAGCTTATAAAAAAATGCAATCTTAACTTAGTCTGATTACCTTTTTATTGTATATAAATTTTGAAAGGATTATTTTAATTTTAATTTAATAAAATAAAACATAAAAACATTCACTCTAGTGCATGTGAATCTCCTCTTTGGCTCTCTTAGAGGAGGATAAATAATTCTCCAGTACAGAGTCTGAGAGGTTGCTCTGGGTTGGAGTAAACTATTGGCAGGATCTCTCAGAAGACCCTTTCTCTGGTTCAGAAATCATAACTTGATTTCTGCCTTCTCCTCTCTAAGATAGAAGGGTTGATAACTTGCCTTCCAAGTATCAGAAAGGAGAAAATAATTGTTTGTTTCCTGTTGCTACTATGCCTAGTGACCACAAACGCAGTGACTGCAAACAATACAAGTGTACTCCTTTCCAGTTCGGGAGGTCATTTTTACTGGGCTAAATTTAGTCAAGGTGCCAGCAGGACCATGCTGCAGGGGAGTCCACTCCCTTGCCTTTCTAGCTTCGGGAGTTGTGCTCCTTGGCTCCATCTCCAAAGCCAAGGACTCGCGTCTTTTTCTTGACTTAGCTTCCCTCTGCTTCTGTCACCTTCTGTCTTATGGACTCTTCTCTTCTGTGACCAAATATTTCCGTGGTTTCTTCTTATAAAGACACATGTGATTACACCTGGATAATCCGTGATAATCTCCCCACCCCACTATCCCTCATTTAACGATATTTTCAAAATCCCTTTTGCCGTATGGAGTAGCAGTCACAAGTTCCAGGATCTGGGTAGTTGGGGGAGCCCATATCCAGGCTACCACAACAGTTTTTTCAGTCTTTTCTAAGAATGTAGGGGGCCCTTTCCTAAATTTTTGTTTTTGCTCTTGTGAAAATTTGTAATAGGAAAACAAATGTTTCAATGAGGGAAATAAGGAATTTTTGAATCACAAAAACATAACTGTTTCTCCTATAGGAATTTAGGCTATAAAGCTGTTTTCACAGTTATAAATGAATTTTCAGGAAAACTAAGAAGAGCCAGATTGGGGGAATGACAGGACTTCTGTTTTACAGATAAGGAAAGTGAGGTATAGTGAGATTATATAACCTGCCTATAATTTGTCACACAATTAGTAAGTGATTAAGCTTGGATTGAAACTCAGAGCCCATATTTTACCTACTAGACTAGAATGAAGAATGGAAGGTGATGCTGAGAAGAGATCAGTATCAACAGAGGTGGGAAATACTATTGGCTTCTAAAGTCAGAAACATAAATCTCATCGAGTTGGAAGGCAGCTAGACTTGCTAGATTTCCTGGGGCGGTACCTTTCAATCTGGTATGTTGGGCGGCAAGGATCCAACCTAGGTTAGTTTTTTGTTGTTAATATTATGAATAGCAATCAGCATAAAGAACTTTGAAAACACAAGGCTTGTGCTTGCTAATGATAGAGATAGAAGTCGAGTGGGGGCCTGACCCCTCTTCCATTCTCCCCTGCTCCAGATCTTGTTCCATCCGTTATTTTCTTCTTGTGTCATCTGTTCTGGTCCTGTTTGATCAGCCTACAAACATGTGAGATCTTTCTTTTTACTTTTGGCACATCCTCTCCATCATCACTCAACTTCTCTCCTTCAATTTACCACCAAATTTCTTGAAAGAGGAATTCAGTCCTGCCAAACTTACTCTCTCCACATCCACTCATTCTTCCCCCCATTGCAGTCAGAGCTCCATTCCCATTGATCCACTAGAACCTCTCTCAGGGGTCACCAGGGTCTTCCTAGTTACCAAGCCTGCTGATCTATTGCCAGTTCTTATTCTCAGTGACCTCTTCTGAAATATTTGAGAATATTGACTAATCTCTACTTTTTGAAGTCCCCATTTCTATATCTCTTCCTTCTGAGTCTTAAACATTTTTTTAATTGGAGGATAATTGCTTTACAATGTTGCATTGGTTTTCACTGTACCACAACATGAATCAGCTCTATGGTACATATATCTCCTCCCTCTTGAGCGTCCTTCCCTCTCACAGCCCCCACCCCACCCCTCTGGGCCCACAGAGCCCCGAGCTGAGCTCTCTGTGTTATACAGCAACTTCCCAATAGCTATTTTTCACATGCCAATGTATATATGTCAATGGTACTCTTTTAATTTGTTCCCCCCTCTCTTTCCCCTGCTGTGTCCACCAATCTATTCACTATGTTTGCATCTCTATTCCTGCCCTGCAAATAGGGTCATCAGTACCATTTTTTCTAGATTCTGTATATATGTGTTAATATATATTTGTTTTTCTCTTTCTGACTTACTTCACTCAGATAACAGAGTCATCCATCTCACTAGAGCTGACTCAAATTTGTTCCTGTTTATGATTAATACTCCATCGTATATACCACATCTTCTTTATCCATTCATCATCAATGGACATCTAGGTTGCTTCCATGTCCTGGCCATTGTAAATAGTGTGGCAGTGAACCCTGGGCAACATGTGTCTTTTTGAATTACGATATTCTCTGGGTATAATGCCCAGTAGTGGGATTGCTGAGTCATATGGCCTTCTGAAATCTTTTCTTCATTTCTTTTCCATTCCCAGATGTTAGAATACTGAGGGTTCTGCCTCTGGTCTTTTGCTCCTATTTCCACACACCTTCTCCCTGAGTCCTCTCCTCTGCTCCCATTTCTTCAGCTCCTATGAATATGGGGAAGATGTATCAGTTCTAACCTGCAGCCTGACCTCCCTCCTGAGATGAAAGCTCTTACTTTCAAAANTCGTGAACCCAGGGGTCCTGGTCCAGACTCCTTGCTGGGTACCACTGTGCTGTCCTGCCTTCCCCGCTAGTTTTCACTACATGGGGTCAAGACTGACATCCCACCGGGCTGTGTGTGTGTGTGTGTGTGTGTGTGTGTGTGTGAGTGTGTGTGTGTTAGTCTTTGCAACCCTACAGACTATAGCCCATCTGACTCCTCTGTCCATGGGATTCTCCAGACCCTGTAAGCTATCCTATTTGTGTAAGTTTTTTGAGACGAGGATCCAGTTTGACTGAAGGTACTAATCTTATACTTGCTGGATAACTGAGTTGAATCGTGTGTCCTCTCTGCACACGGCACTCCAGCAAAGCATTTGAGGGGGCTGGCTTTCTACCCTGGTACACAGCACTAGTGGGGTTCCTGCCATCCTCCCCTGGCCAGATGAAGAGCAGCAGATTCTAAAATCTGGCCATCATACAGCTAATCAGGGTAACAGTAATGGGTAGGGTAGAGAGAAAGATCTTTATTTTGGAGTTATTTGAACTGGGAGAAAATTGCCCATGGCTCCTGCAACTGGTGCTTAAACTAGTTCTGGAATTCTGTTCTCTTCCAACACTGTCAGACTTCTTAAACAAATTAGAGGTGTCCACAAATTAGGGAGCCCCAGGACGGGGGAGCCAGGCCTGCGAGGGGTCTGGAAACCACCAGAACAGTGGAAGTGGAAGTGACTGCAAATATCTAGCTCAGAAAGAAGCTTTTACTTGCATTAGTAATATTGTGATTCGTGTGATCTTTGATGAATAGAAAATTAATTTATGGAATATTTTGGCTTACAAAGTCCATTTTCCCACCATTCCATGGCATATTTGAAATATGGGACAGGGCATTCTTATCAGTCATTTTAAGAAGTTAGAAAGCAAATACTATAAACCAATACCAATTCTCTGGGCTTCCCAGGTGGCGCTAGTGGTTAAGAACCTGCCTGTCAATGCAGGGGATGTAAGACACAGGTTCGATCCCTGGGTTGGGAAGATCCCCTGGAGGAGGGCATGGCTACCTACTCCAGTATTTTTGCCTGGAGAATCCCATGGACAGAGGAGCCTGGCGGACTACAGTCCACAGGATTACAAAGAATCAGATATGACTGAAGTGGCTTAGCATGCACACACACAAGTTCTCTACAACATGGGCAGGAATTTGATTCTCTAGCTCACAGCTCTTTCCTCAGCACTTAGAACAGTGCCAGGCATTGTTCAGGTGCTGAGAAACATTTGTTGAATGACTGTGAATGAATGAATTGTGTAGGTGGCTTAAAAACCCTGCCAGTTCCTGACAAATCTCATCACCTTTGCCACTGATGTTTTCTTTTAGTGGTTTTAAATATAAGACAGAAATTTGATATAAAACTTGAATATATAAATAAAATGTTCCCTTATTTTACAACTACTCAGTGATAACAGTGAAGCAGTTATAATGCCAAACCAAAATGAAATCCAGGACCGTGACAGGTGCAGACATATAGCAGCCTCAAATCCAGGGTATTTCTGTCTTCTGTTTGCTTGCCTGACAGAGTATCAAGAAAATACTGGTTCACAGAGAAGTCTTTTGCCATGCAATCTTGGGATACTCTTCAATGAAGCTTATCTGCGAGCTTGAGAGAACTCATAAGTGTTTGTTTTAAAACCTAATCATTAACGATGCATTATTTTGTTCTTAAACCACATCATCAGCATGATAGATCAGATGTTCTGCAAACTTCACACAAGAGCTAAGGGTATCTGTGATCTGGATATGTGTGAGGCACTCATTTGCTACGAAGGGAAGCTGGCTGTAGACTTCCCAGGTGGTGCTCGTGGTAAAGAACCCACCTGCCAATGCAGGAGACCTAAGAGACGTGGGTTCGATCCCTGAGTCGGGAAGATCCCCTGGAGGAGGGTATGGCAAGCCACTCCAGTATTCTTGCTGGAGAATCCCACGGACAGAGGAGCCTGGTGGGCTACAGTCCGTAGGGCTGCAAATAGACACGACTGAATCTGCTTAGCCTGCACAAGCCGGCTGCAGATGTGCCGATCCTCACTGTAGGCAGTGTACTTGACTGTCTGCCCAAACCAAATGTTCTCTGGTGCTTGCGGAACCTTGGGATTCCAGAGGACAGTGTGGGTAGGAGGGAAGAAGGTCGGTAGGCAGCAAGAAATCTCACTAGTGAATGGGACGTTATGGGCCTTTATTCAAATTAGGCTTTCACACATTCATCCATTGCCTCATTTCTAGATAACTGTTGAGGGCTTCGCAGGTGGCTCAGTGGTAAAGAAACCTCTTGCCAAGCTGAGACACAGGTTCAGTCCTTAGGTTAGAAAGGTCCCCTGGAGAAGGAAACGGCAACGCACTCCAGTGTTCTTGCCTGGGAAATCCCGTGTACAGAGAAGCATGGTGGGCTACACAGTCCATTGGGTCACAAAGAGTCGGACACAACTTAGCGACTAAACAGCAACAGCAGTTATTATCTGTTGAGCATCTACGGTAATTAATGGGCTCTTTTCTTTAAAGAGGTTAAAAGTCCAGCTTCTGTGGATGTGGAATCACTGTTAGGGACGAGGAAATGAAAGAAGACTAGGACAGTGTGGTTCAGATCACTCTGAGGGAGTACAAAGAGAATAATTGGAAGGAGGTGGAGGTGGTTAGTGGAGGTTTATCTAGTGGCCAGTTTTTTAAATGGCTCTAAAATAGTTAACAACATGCGTGGCAATCAACATCTAGTTGTATGCACACACACCTCATCCAGAGTCACTGTTTTTCAGGAAGGCTTTAGTTGTATAAACTCTGGGAAACCAGAGCAACATCAAAGAGCTTTCCTTGACTGAGCTCTTTGGGGTTGTCCTTGACCACATGTCACCTAGTAATGAGTGACACAACTTACTCTGGGTCAAACTGGAAACATAAATTAGGGCAGCTGAAAAATTTCCACATGCTATGCGTGCCCTGACTTATGGGGTGCACTTTATTTCACCTAATAACTGTAGGTTTATTTGAATTTCAATCGGTTGCCAAGTAATTATTGAAAGTTGACTAGATGGAGCCAAGAAAGCTTATAATTCCTGAAGGGCAATGTGGCTTTTTTCTCTTCTCCTCTTAAAAATATGGAGGTTACTTGGAAAAGAAAAATGAAAAAAAATAATTTGAGTAAAATTAAATGTTTGTTTATAGGTTGAAGGCTACAAATGACAACCCATTTCCTTGATGGATGTTATAATTTTGACCCAGGAAAGAAAATACTGTAATTTCTTCTGGTGTTTTCCCTCTTGAGCTACCACTGTATCATTATTGCCCAGGTAATCCTGACTTCCAGGAGAAAAGAATTAACAGTCAGTCACTTAATTATTAATCACCTGCCATTGGTACCGAAGACTATAACATGTAAAGGATGAGCAGGGAGCAGATTAGCTGCAAGGGAAGGAAGAAGGGTTGTGACTCTTCTTTGATGTTAACCCTTTATGAAGCATCTCCTTGGACCTAACTTTCTACTCTCTCTCTGCAGCCTGGCTCCCTGGCGGTACTTGTGCAGGGAGGAGGAGAGATGTATAGGTCAAACTTGGTCATGGGAGGGGTGGGGGTGCTCTGGTTTCCTGATCTAGCTGGAGGCTCGATTCAAACATGAGGTACAAGGTCAAGTCAGGTCAATGGGAACCAGCCTAGGCAAGCAGCAGCTGCTCCATCGCCTCGAGTGCTTTCAATTTGGAAGAACAGAGAAGAGCAGCTTCTCTCTGAATCATTGCTTTTCCAGGCTTATGAATTTCAGAACCTCTTGTACTTTCCATTGCTTTCCAAACACGAACTTGTTTCAGGCTTCCCTGCACACAGATTGCGGTGATGTGGGCAAACAGTTTTGACAAGATATGCAGCTTTGAGAAAAAGCACTT
>SJYW01034284.1:449294-474250 GCA_006410735.1 Raphicerus campestris
TTGCATTTCTTACAATTCTTCTGCACATTAAAAATGAATTATAGTCCTATCCATTTTAAGAAAAGAATTTGGGAGAATTTGTAAAACAGACAAAGGCCACATATGCCCTGAGACAGTCTAATAACCTGAATGAGTTTCTCTCCTTGATTGATATACTAGTACTGGTGACTGAGGGAAAGACATTAAGTGTCAATAGTTCAGGTATGAACCTAGTGTTTGGCATCTTCAGTAAATATTTTTAACGTCTTTCCCGCTGTTTCTTGCATTTCTTAGTGTTTGTTTGGGGAAAGTCCTATGGACAAAAATAAGCAAGCCATGGATGGATGTTCTGAGCCCAGACTGTTTAGACACTTCTCGATGCATCACCAGGCTCAGTGCTAACTGGTTTGAATGTCCCAACTCATTCAGTTCTCACAACAGCCCTATGAGGAAACACTGGGTTGTTTTCTGCATTTTCAGATGGATGCTCTGAAAGGTTAAGGAATGTGTGAATGTGCAGGGTCGTGAACCCAGGGGTCCTGGTCCAGACTCCTTGCTGGGTACCACTGTGCTGTCCTGCCTTCCCCGCTAGTTTTCACTACATGGGGTCAAGACTGACATCCCACCGGGCTGTGTGTGTGTGTGTGTGTGTGTGTGTGTGTGTGAGTGTGTGTGTGTTAGTCTTTGCAACCCTACAGACTGTAGCCCATCTGACTCCTCTGTCCATGGGATTCTCCAGACCCTGTAAGCTATCCTATTTGTGTAAGTTTTTTGAGACGAGGATCCAGTTTGACTGAAGGTACTAATCTTATACTTGCTGGATAACTGAGTTGAATCGTGTGTCCTCTCTGCACACGGCACTCCAGCAAAGCATTTGAGGGGGCTGGCTTTCTACCCTGGTACACAGCACTAGTGGGGTTCCTGCCATCCTCCCCTGGCCAGGTGAAGAGCAGCAGATTCTAAAATCTGGCCATCATACAGCTAATCAGGGTAACAGTAATGGGTAGGGTAGAGAGAAAGATCTTTATTTTGGAGTTATTTGAACTGGGAGAAAATTGCCCATGGCTCCTGCAACTGGTGCTTAAACTAGTTCTGGAATTCTGTTCTCTTCCAACACTGTCAGACATCTTACACAAATTAGAGGTGTCCACAAATTAGGGAGCCCCAGGACGGGGGAGCCAGGCCTGCGAGGGGTCTGGAAACCACCAGAACAGTGGAAGTGGAAGTGACTGCAAATATCTAGCTCAGAAAGAAGCTTTTACTTGCATTAGTAATATTGTGATTCGTGTGATCTTTGATGAATAGAAAATTAATTTATGGAATATTTTGGCTTACAAAGTCCATTTTCCCAGCATTCCATGGCATATTTGAAATATGGGACAGGGCACTCTTATCAGTCATTTTAAGAAGTTAGAAAGCAAATACTATAAACCAATACCAATTCTCTGGGCTTCCCAGGTGGCGCTAGTGGTTAAGAACCTGCCTGTCAATGCAGGGGATGTAAGACACAGGTTCGATCCCTGGGTTGGGAAGATCCCCTGGAGTTGGGCATGGCTACCTACTCCAGTATTTTTGCCTGGAGAATCCCATGGACAGAGGAGCCTGGCGGACTACAGTCCACAGGATTACAAAGAATCAGATATGACTGAAGTGGCTTAGCATGCACACACACAAGTTCTCTACAACATGGGCAGGAATTTGATTCTCTAGCTCACAGCTCTTTCCTCAGCACTTAGAACAGTGCCAGGCATTGTTCAGGTGCTGAGAAACATTTGTTGAATGACTGTGAATGAATGAATTGTGTAGGTGGCTTAAAAACCCTGCCAGTTCCTGACAAATCTCATCACCTTTGCCACTGATGTTTTCTTTTAGTGGTTTTAAATATAAGACAGAAATTTGATATAAAACTTGAATATATAAATAAAATGTTCCCTTATTTTACAACTACTCAGTGATAACAGTGAAGCAGTTATAATGCCAAACCAAAATGAAATCCAGGACCGTGACAGGTGCAGACATATAGCAGCCTCAAATCCAGGGTATTTCTGTCTTCTGTTTGCTTGCCTGACAGAGTATCAAGAAAATACTGGTTCACAGAGAAGTCTTTTGCCATGCAATCTTGGGATACTCTTCAATGAAGCTTATTTGCGAGCTTGAGAGAACTCATAAGTGTTTGTTTTAAAACCTAATCATTAACGATGCATTATTTTGTTCTTAAACCACATCATCAGCATGATAGATCAGATGTTCTGCAAACTTCACACAAGAGCTAAGGGTATCTGTGATCTGGATATGTGTGAGGCACTCATTTGCTACGAAGGGAAGCTGGCTGTAGACTTCCCAGGTGGTGCTAGTGGTAAAGAACCCACCTGCCAATGCAGGAGACGTAAGAGACGTGGGTTCGATCCCTGAGTCGGGAAGATCCCCTGGAGGAGGGTATGGCAAGCCACTCCAGTATTCTTGCTGGAGAATCCCACGGACAGAGGAGCCTGGTGGGCTACAGTCCGTAGGGCTGCAAATAGACACGACTGAATCTGCTTAGCCTGCACAAGCCGGCTGCAGATGTGCCGATCCTCACTGTAGGCAGTGTACTTGACTGTCTGCCCAAACCAAATGTTCTCTGGTGCTTGCGGAACCTTGGGATTCCAGAGGACAGTGTGGGTAGGAGGGAAGAAGGTCGGTAGGCAGCAAGAAATCTCACTAGTGAATGGGACGTTATGGGCCTTTATTCAAATTAGGCTTTCACACATTCATCCATTGCCTCATTTCTAGATAACTGTTGAGGGCTTCGCAGGTGGCTCAGTGGTAAAGAAACCTCTTGCCAAGCTGAGACACAGGTTCAGTCCTTAGGTTAGAAAGGTCCCCTGGAGAAGGAAACGGCAACGCACTCCAGTGTTCTTGCCTGGGAAATCCCGTGTACAGAGAAGCATGGTGGGCTACACAGTCCATTGGGTCACAAAGAGTCGGACACAACTTAGCGACTAAAC
Source organism: Raphicerus campestris (assembly GCA_006410735.1). Taxonomy (NCBI): domain Eukaryota; kingdom Metazoa; phylum Chordata; class Mammalia; order Artiodactyla; family Bovidae; genus Raphicerus; species Raphicerus campestris. The sequence continues at coordinate 452,261 of SJYW01034284.1, forward strand.
AGCAACAGCAGTTATTATCTGTTGAGCATCTACGGTAATTAATGGGCTCTTTTCTTTAAAGAGGTTAAAAGTCCAGCTTCTGTGGATGTGGAATCACTGTTAGGGACGAGGAAATGAAAGAAGACTAGGACAGTGTGGTTCAGATCACTCTGAGGGAGTACAAAGAGAATAATTGGAAGGAGGTGGAGGTGGTTAGTGGAGGTTTATCTAGTGGCCAGTTTTTTAAATGGCTCTAAAATAGTTAACAACATGCGTGGCAATCAACATCTAGTTGTATGCACACACACCTCATCCAGAGTCACTGTTTTTCAGGAAGGCTTTAGTTGTATAAACTCTGGGAAACCAAAGCAACATCAAAGAGCTTTCCTTGACTGAGCTCTTTGGGGTTGTCCTTGACCACATGTCACCTAGTAATGAGTGACACAACTTACTCTGGGTCAAACTGGAAACATAAATTAGGGCAGCTGAAAAATTTCCACATGCTATGCGTGCCCTGACTTATGGGGTGCACTTTATTTCACCTAATAACTGTAGGTTTATTTGAATTTCAATCGGTTGCCAAGTAATTATTGAAAGTTGACTAGATGGAGCCAAGAAAGCTTATAATTCCTGAAGGGCAATGTGGCTTTTTTCTCTCCTCCTCTTAAAAATATGGAGGTTACTTGGAAAAGAAAAATGAAAAAAAATAATTTGAGTAAAATTAAATGTTTGTTTATAGGTTGAAGGCTACAAATGACAACCCATTTCCTTGATGGATGTTATAATTTTGACCCAGGAAAGAAAATACTGTAATTTCTTCTGGTGTTTTCCCTCTTGAGCTACCACTGTATCATTATTGCCCAGGTAATCCTGACTTCCAGGAGAAAAGAATTAACAGTCAGTCACTTAATTATTAATCACCTGCCATTGGTACCGAAGACTATAACATGTAAAGGATGAGCAGGGAGCAGATTAGCTGCAAGGGAAGGAAGAAGGGTTGTGACTCTTCTTTGATGTTAACCCTTTATGAAGCATCTCCTTGGACCTAACTTTCTACTCTCTCTCTGCAGCCTGGCTCCCTGGCGGTACTTGTGCAGGGAGGAGGAGAGATGTATAGGTCAAACTTGGTCATGGGAGGGGTGGGGGTGCTCTGGTTTCCTGATCTAGCTGGAGGCTCGATTCAAACATGAGGTACAAGGTCAAGTCAGGTCAATGGGAACCAGCCTAGGCAAGCAGCAGCTGCTCCATCGCCTCGAGTGCTTTCAATTTGGAAGAACAGAGAAGAGCAGCTTCTCTCTGAATCATTGCTTTTCCAGGCTTATGAATTTCAGAACCTCTTGTACTTTCCATTGCTTTCCAAACACGAACTTGTTTCAGGCTTCCCTGCACACAGATTGCGGTGATGTGGGCAAACAGTTTTGACAAGATATGCAGCTTTGAGAAAAAGCACTTGAGGCTTACAGGGACATGCACTGTTGTTGTTGGCCTCTTTGTTGGGGGGGCTGGTGGTGGTGGTGGTGGGAGCTGCCGCGTCCAGCACCTGAATGGGAAACCCAGATCCGGGGGGAGGGCTCCGCAATGTTGGGGCCCAAACGGCCAGGGAGCACATACCTGGCATTCTCCACGGACCTTATCATCAGATTTATAACCAACAGGAGGTCGTTTTCTGTTCTGGGCTCTCGGAAAGAGAAAACACATCTCACCCAGGGCTTTTTACTCATACTTCTTACATTTGAGTGCGCAAAACATTTATTGAACACCAGCTGTGTGCAGAGTGCTGTAGAAAGGTGAAGAAGAAATTAAAGATCATCCTTCTCTTTGAAGAGCTATTTTCTAAATTGAAGCTGAAAGCTTGTGAAAGCTGCTGTAAATGCTTCCAAAACAGCAGAGAAAGGACAAATGAATATTTCAATAAAGGGGGAGATTACCCTGTGTCTTCCCCCTCTGATCGTCACAGGGGCTGTGGTTTTGCAGCAGACTTTTTCTTTTCTTTTTATAAGGCTTTCTGCCACTTATTCATTTTTTGCAGGCTCCTCTGGTTGATCGGATTTAGTTTCCTTCTGTGCAAGAAGGTGGGTCTAATCATTAACTTCCAGGCTCCATGCTTGTTGCCTTCAAAGAGTAACTCCTCCCACTCAGGTGGGCCATGGTGGGGAAAGAAATCAAATGCCTTTATGTGCAGCAACAGAAAAAGTAAAGTGAATTTGAATTAAGCTTTTTGACTTTAAGAGAATAAGAAAATGATCTATTGTCTGCTTTTAAACTGAAGGGCTCTATTTTATAAAAGGACGCAGCACTCTACAGAACACATATGACAAGTGATAAAATAAATTTCAAGAGTACGTTTTGCTTAGTGAAAGGAAAAGAATGTAGAGAGGATATCTAGATGGGGGAATGAAGAACCCAGAGGAAAGGCAGATCCAACCTTGATGTTTTTCAAAATCCTGAAAGCAAGTTCTGCAAATCAAGGCAGTAAGCAGAGCCCTGAGACAGCAGGATGCTGTGGGAAGACCACAACTCTGGGGCCAGAGAGACCGGTGTTCCGTCTCAGACATTCTGGGTAATTACCAGCAAGTGACTTAGCTACCATCAGCCTCAGTTGCTTCATGTGATTAAAAACCAGCAACAGAAAAAAAAAAAAAGCTTTGTCACCTATGGTATTCTGTTATAGCAGCCTAAATGGACTAAGATAGAATCAGAAAAAGTAAGAAAATGGATTCCCACTTATGGCCTCCTGAAGGAGCATGGCTCAGCTTGATGCCTTGCTTTTGTCCCCGTGAGGCCCATCTTGGACTCTGCCCTGCCAGAGCTATGACATGAGACGTGTGTGCTGTTTTAAGCCACTGCATGTGTGGCAATTTGTTACAGTTGCCATAGAAAGCAAATATATTCCCCTGATAATTCACAGAGGAGATAATCAATACCTTGGTTCTCAGATCCAGCTTGCTGAAGGATATATAGTTTTCAAACAGTCAGTTCTGGGAAGAGGTCAGAAGCAGATCTCCAGAATGGACAGGCGGTGACGGGTAGAGAGCTGAGGCAAGAGCATCGCCTCTCTGATTGCTTTCCCGAAGAGAAGTCGCTTTCTTGACCCCAGTGTTTCCCCCTTTATCCTTTCTGTCTAGTCTTTCTCTGCTTGAAAGTAAAGCATAAGCCTTTTCTAGAAAGGCGTGACCTTTAGGTATACACATTTATAGAAGTATGGTGGGTTGAGAATCACTACACTGTTATGGAAAACAAGAATCAACAGGCTTTAGGATTAGCCCAGCAAAGGTTAATATATTGAGTAAAATTAGAATCAATCAATTGCTATAAAAATATGAAAAATGAAGGCATTTCATGTAGTAGCTTCACCTTCAAACACAACCATTTAAACTTATTTATTCATTTAAAATTATATGCAGTGAAGGGTGCAAGCCTATAAACCTACTAATGTGAATATACACTTTGAATGTCCACATCACAAGGTAGAGTTTATTCCTAATTTAGGAGTGTACATACTAACTATATAAATACGATGCATATCCACCTTCAGGGCAAAAATACATGTTTAAGTCAAAGGACAGCTTCCATTAGTCAAGGTTCTTGTGTTTTTAAACGTTAGGCTTTTAGAGAAGCATGAGAAATGAAATAGCAGCCCTTGGCTTCCTAAATTTCAGATCTTCTAACAACGAGAAATTAACTGATACTGTTTAGGGATGCAAAGGAGAAAAATATAAAGAGCTGATTCTTAATATCTTGGGAATGAGATTCCAAGTTTCAGTCAAGAAAAATACTAATGAAAACCCAACACTGTCTCCTCAGCATATGCAGAGAAAGCTGCACAGAAAGCTTTCATGTCATACAGAAAGCTATTTTTATTGTATAAAATGAAGCATAATTGTTTTGAGAATTTCCTAAAGAGTCTCTGAAACTGAAGAAAACTCAGGAGACAAGGTACGGACACAGCTTTAGATCTTTCTTCCTGGGCTGGGAGTCTCTCACTTCTGCACACGCTTCAGGGGAAATAGCAGAGAAGTGATGAGTTCACTTCTCTGAAAAGAGAGAGAATTTAGGGAACCAGAACAGATAACAGCTAATGTCAAAAGGTGCCAAGGAAACTACCTATCACATTTAAAAGCATGTTGCTGTTTAGAGACAGGGAAAAAGGTAAAGCAAGAAAATACCAAATTCAGCTATTAATATATCAGTTTTATAATTATTTCATTTAAAAGCCTATTTTTTCCATTTTGGTGGGTTTCTCACGCTCTTTGTAATATTTATTGAGTTAAATGTATTTATTTTTAGGAATGTATAAGCTTGTCTAGGTCACTGAGGCAATGGTTTCCAGTATGGATTCTGAAGTCTGAGAAGCTGAAGCAGGCCCCAGGGTTGATTCAGTGTTTATCACTGTAGTTCATTAGGAATTTACGGAGGGATCTAAAGCGCCAGTAGTGCCCACGTGGGGTCGTTTTAATCTATACTATTAATCTGGAACATTAGACTGTATTTTCCGTTGTATCTAAGGTTACTGTTGCTATTGTTTGGATTGTTCTGGCTTTTAAGGAAGCACTTGTATACTGGGAGACCCTAGATTACCCACTCTAACAATTTATTTTTGCATTCTAAGCATAAAGAACAGATAAAGAGAAACATGCATTAGAGTCAGAAAAAGTAGTCACCATGATTTAAATGTGAAAGAATATCTTTCCAAATTTGGGTTCCCCAGCTCATTTGGATCTCCTTATTTTGAGATCAGTAAATACTATTTTATTTTTAATTAAGACTTATATTTAGCAGAAGTTCGTTTTTCAACGTTCTCTTTTCTGAACAGCACGTTTTTCAGTCATCATTCCTGACCATCATAATTAATGACACCAAACTTTTTCTAACAATATCAGAATCTATTCTAATTTTGTTCCTTCACCATGAAAACTACTTTTTTTTTTTTTTTTTTTTTACTATCTATGATGTCTTCCACAAGTTCTGAGCATCACCTGCTGGATATGGCAATGCTATCCAAACTCAGTTTGTTCAGAACTGAACTCATTATCTTCCTCCCCATCCTGAACCCCTGCACTGGTTCTTTTGGAACATGAGTTTGCACGCCCCTCTATTCAGTTCTCCACTGTGATTCTGGAAGCCTGAGAGTCACCCTCATCGGCTCCTCCTCCTCCGCAAATCCATGAACCACTGTGGCTTCTGACTCCTCCTTATCGCCTGTTTCACTCCCTCCGCTTGTCTTCAGCTCCTTGCTGCTGTCTTAACTCAAGCCAGCATTAGTTGTGCCTACGTTCCTTTCATCATCTGCTTATTTCCCACATCTCAGTCTCACCCCCTTTCGTCCTATCATCCACCTTGACGTCAGACAGGTCTTTCTAGTATGCAGATGACATCACATCACTCCTATTTCCAGTCCCTCCGTGGCTCCTCAATGCCTGTACGACTGACTGTTCAGATTCCTTTACAGAGTAAACAAGGCCCTTTAGGATGTGACCTCCATCTATTTTTCCAGTTTAGCTTCTGTGTCTCCTGCCCCCATATGTTAACGGAGCCATCCACGTGGTTTGGCTTACCAGTCCCTGAGAGCACCTGCCAATATATGCCCTTGGGCCCCTGCAGTCACTTTTCCCTCTGCTTGGAACAATATTCTCCCACCCTGTCACCTCCAGGGAGCTCTCCCCTTTAATGTCATCATTGGACTTAATACATTTTTCCTTCAAAGTCCATTTCCATGTCTGTCTTCTCAACCCATTGGTTATATTTTAAAAGTGTTGTCATTTTATCTTTCTCCTTTAAGTCTTCAATCCACTTGGAATTCATTTGTGTCTATTGTGTGATGTCAAGTTTTGACTTTATTTTCTTCCCTATCAGTTCAGTTCAGTTCAGTCGCTCAGTTGTGTCCAACTCTTTGCAACCCCATGAACTGCAGCATGCCAGGCCTCCCTGTCCATCACCAACTCCTGGAGTTCACCCAAACCCATGTCCATTGAGTTGGTGAATAAGCAATTGTTTGGAAAGCATTTATTAAAATATTTCCCCATTGATCTACAATGCTATTGTTTATAACTCAAGTTTATATGTAGGTGTTTACTTCTTGATTCTATATTCCATTCTATTCCATTTCCTACACTGTATTAATTAATGTAGCTTTATAATATTTCTTGATGTCAGACAGGGCAATTCACCCATCTTATTCTTTGTTGGAGAGGAGACTTGGTATACATATGTCCCCTTCCTCTGGAACCTCCCTCCCACTTCCCACCCCTTCCCACCCTCTAGGTTGTCACAGAGCACCGGGTTTGAGCTCCCTGCATCATACAGCAAATTCCCACTGGCTCTCTATTTTACAACCTATGCCTGATCTGATTCATGTTGATGTATGGAAGAAGCTAACACAATATTGTGGGGCAATTGTCCTCCAATTAAGAAGAAAAAAAAAAGAAAATAAAATAAAAAAAGAAAGGAGACTTGGCAATTCTCAACCCGTGATTTTCCACACAAAGTTTAGAATCAGCTTGCTGAGTTTAACCAAAAACATTTAGAAATTTGATTAGAATTGCCTTCAGTCTGTAGATCAATTTGAGGAGAAATGACATCAGTCATTCTGTCCATGAACATGGCATGTTTCTCAACTTTTGAAAATCTTCTTTGATGTTTTCCAATCAAGTATTATAATTTCCTCTGTAGGGATATTGCAAATCTTAATTTATTAATATAATAAGGTTTGGGTTTTCCATATATGTTTTCATATTATCTGTGAATCATGGTAGTTTTCTTTCTTCCTTTCAAATCCCCTTTATTTATTTTTCCCCAGACCCCGATGTGCTGTTAGGTAGAAACTGTCATAGTGGAAAGCTCTGTCTTATTCTTCATCTGTTGAAAATGAAGCGGCCTTCTGGTAAGATTTTCTTTGTGCTTGGTTTTCTGTAACTTGAAGATAATATGCTTCAGTGGGTTTGTTGTTGTTGTTGTTGTTCATTTGTTTGTTTTTGTTTGGTTTTGCTTCTTTTTTTTGTTTTGGCTTAGTGGTCTTTGAGCTTCTTGGTTCTATGATTTGGTGTCTCTCTGTCATTAATATGAAAAGTTCTCGGCTATTATCACTTTAACTATTTCTTCTGCTTCATTCTCACTTACTTTTTCCAGTATTTCTATTATGTATTTGTTACACCTTTTGAAGTTTGTTCCATGGGTCCTGGATGTTCTGTTCTATTATTTCTGTTTTCTCTTTGCATCTCAGTTTGAGAAGTTTCTATGGACCTGTTTTCCTCAGGCTTGCTAATTCTTTCCTTATGCATATCAAGTCTACCGATGAATTCATCAAAGGCATTCTTGGTTTCTTTTACTGTGTCTAAAAGTTGTAGCATTTCCTTTTTATTCTTACTTAAGGTTTCAATCTCTTTACTTACATTATCCATTTGAATCTTCATGTTGTTTACTCTAGAGCCTTTAACATATTAATCTTAGCATTTTAAACCCCTTGTTTGATAATTCCAACAGCTGTGCATATCTGAGTCTGGTGCCTGGTTCTGATGATTGCTTTATCTCTTCAGGTTGTGGTGGTAGGCTAGTGGAGTTTTTTTTTTTTTTTTCCCTTGCTTTTTGGCATCCTTATAATTTGTTGTTGTTGTTGTAAGCAGAACATATTGTATTAGGTAATAGCAACTAATTTAATAGGCCTTTAGTGTGAGGATTTATGCTCATATTACTAGGAGATGACCGTGTTTAATGTTCACTCTAGCTATGGCTCCAGAGGGCTTCCCTGTTGGCTCAGCAGTAAAGAATCTGCCTGCCATGTGGGAGAAAAGGGTTTGATCCCTGGGTCGGGAAGATCCCCTGGAGAAGAAAATGGCAACCCACTCCAGTATTCTTACCTGGAAGATTCCATGGACAGAGGAGCCTGGGGTCCTACAGTCCACGCGTGCACTTCGGACACGACTGAAGTGCCTGAGCACGCACGAGCACACACGGCTCCAGAAGCTTCAGATTCCTCTAGGATCCTTCTTCTGCCTCCTGCCTTTGCTGTGGATCTTCTCTCTAGCATCCTCCCTTTCTCTCCTGCCTTTGCTGTGGGTCTTCCCTCTAGCATCCTTCCTCTGTCTCCTGCCTTTGCTGTGGGTCTTCCCTAAGTACTGCTCCTCAGAGTAGTATGTTTTACAGTAGTAAATGTTCTACAGTTCTTTTAGCTCTAATACATTATTCTTATATGAAGCCCTGTGTGTGTGGTGGTAGGGGTGAGAGAGGCAGAGCATTCCGTAAGCTGATGAGCTCTGAGTCTTTTGGGGAGCCTGTGTCTAGTGGCTGTGGTCTTCACAATTCTTCCTGCCCCTCTTACAGTGGTTTTACTCACTTCCCTTGTCCTGTCCTGCCTTCCCCCATGGCAGCATTTCAAAACTGCTTCCTGGAAGCCCTATTACCTGTTCACTGTAGTGTGGGTTTCTTATTCCCTCGAGTGAGGCAGGAGGGCTGGAGGTGGCTGGAATGGGGAGACATTCTTGACCCCTAGGATAAGGTTGGTGTTGGAGAAGACTCTCGAGAGTCCCTTGGACTGCAAGGAGGTCCAACCAGTCCATCCTAAAGGAAATCAGGCCTGAATTTTCATTGGAAGGACTGATGTTGAAGCTGAAACTCCAATACTTTGGCCCCCTGATACGAAGAACTGATTCATTTGAAAAGACCCTGATGCTGGAAAAGATTGACGGCGGGAGGAGAAGGGGGGATGAGATGGTTGGATGGCATCACCGACTCAATGGACATGAGTTTGAGTAAGTTCCGGGAGTTGGTGATGGATGGGGAGGCCTGGCATGCTACAGTCCATGGGGTCGCAAAGATTCGGACACGACTGAGTGACTGAACTGAGGGTAAGGTTTCAGAATCATGCGAAGGCAGAGTCCTTTGCCTTGAAGTGTAAGCCTCTTTAGTGCAGATGTCTCTGAACATGTTTCACAAAGACAACTCTTCCCCTCCCCTTAGCAGAGACACAAGGGACTCCCTCTGGTTCTCAGATCCTCAAGTGAGAACCTGTTGGAGTTCCTGGAGGGGAAGCCTGTGAAAATCTGGGGGGCCATTTGAAGACTGTGGCCCCAGGATTTTCTTTCTCTCACGGTAGTGTACACTCAGCCTTCTGTCAAAATTACCATTTGACTGTTCCTATCAGTTTCCAGCTCAGCGGTAGTGAGGTGGGTCTTGACTGCGATCATCTTTCTGACGTGCCTCCCTCCACACTTGCGGGGCAGCAGTTTGTCTGACAACTTCAATCATCTTTCAGTTATCTGATAGAAACAATTTTTTTTTCTTTTCACTTTCAGTTTGTCCACCCTTTCCTGGTTGTAAAGATGGGAGGGACAACTTCCAGGCTCCTTCCTTATATCTTGGAGCTGAAATCACAGGTCTTAACTTATTATTCTTGATAGAAGCTGAATTAATGATACTGTATTTNCTTTGATGTTTTCCAATCAAGTATTATAATTTCCTCTGTAGGGATATTGCAAATCTTAATTTATTAATATAAGGTTTGGCTTTTCCATATGTGTTATCATATTATCTGTGAATCATGGTAGTTTTCTTTCTTCCTTTCAAATCCCCTTTATTTATTTTTCCCCAGACCCCGATGTGCTGTTAGGTAGAAACTGTCATAGTGGAAAGCTCTGTCTTATTCTTCATCTGTTGAAAATGAAGCGGCCTTCTGGTAAGATTTTCTTTGTGCTTGGTTTTCTGTAACTTGAAGATAACATGCTTCAGTGGGTTTGTTGTTGTTGTTGTTGTTCATTTGTTTGTTTTTGTTTGGTTTTGCTTCTTTTTTTTGTTTTGGCTTAGTGGTCTTTGAGCTTCTTGGTTCTATGATTTGGTGTCTCTCTGTCATTAATATGAAAAGTTCTCGGCTATTATCACTTTAACTATTTCTTCTGCTTCATTCTCACTTACTTTTTCCAGTATTTCTATTATGTATTTGTTACACCTTTTGAAGTTTGTTCCATGGGTCCTGGATGTTCTGTTCTATTATTTCTGTTTTCTCTTTGCATCTCAGTTTGAGAAGTTTCTATGGACCTGTTTTCCTCAGGCTTGCTAATTCTTTCCTTATGCATATCAAGTCTACCGATGAATTCATCAAAGGCATTCTTGGTTTCTTTTACTGTGTCTAAAAGTTGTAGCATTTCCTTTTTATTCTTACTTAAGGTTTCAATCTCTTTACTTACATTATCCATTTGAATCTTCATGTTGTTTACTCTAGAGCCTTTAACATATTAATCTTAGCATTTTAAACCCCTTGTTTGATAATTCCAACAGCTGTGCATATCTGAGTCTGGTGCCTGGTTCTGATGATTGCTTTATCTCTTCAGGTTGTGGAGGTAGGCTAGTGGAGTTTTTTTTTTTTTTTTCCCTTGCTTTTTGGCATCCTTATAATTTGTTGTTGTTGTTGTAAGCAGAACATATTGTATTAGGTAATAGCAACTAATTTAATAGGCCTTTAGTGTGAGGATTTATGCTCATATTACTAGGAGATGACCGTGTTTAATGTTCACTCTAGCTATGGCTCCAGAGGGCTTCCCTGTTGGCTCAGCAGTAAAGAATCTGCCTGCCATGTGGGAGAAAAGGGTTTGATCCCTGGGTCGGGAAGATCCCCTGGAGAAGAAAATGGCAACCCACTCCAGTATTCTTACCTGGAAGATTCCATGGACAGAGGAGCCTGGGGTCCTACAGTCCACGCGTGCACTTCGGACACGACTGAAGTGCCTGAGCACGCACGAGCACACACGGCTCCAGAAGCTTCAGATTCCTCTAGGATCCTTCCTCTGCCTCCTGCCTTTGCTGTGGGTCTTCCCTCTAGCATCCTCCCTTTCTCTCCTGCCTTTGCTGTGGGTCTTCCCTCTAGCATCCTTCCTCTGTCTCCTGCCTTTGCTGTGGGTCTTCCCTAAGTACTGCTCCTCAGAGTAGTATGTTTTACAGTAGTAAATGTTCTACAGTTCTTTTAGCTCTAACCCATTATTCTTATATGAAGCCCTGTGTGTGTGGTGGTAGGGGTGAGAGAGGCAGAGCATTCCGTAAGCTGATGAGCTCTGAGTCTTTTGGGGAGCCTGTGTCTAGTGGCTGTGGTCTTCACAATTGTTTCTGCCCCTCTTACAGTGGTTTTACTCACTTCCCTTGTCCTGTCCTGCCTTCCCCCATGGCAGCATTTCAAAACTGCTTCCTGGAAGCCCTATTACCTGTTCACTGTAGTGTGGGTTTCTTATTCCCTCGAGTGAGGCAGGAGGGCTGGAGGTGGCTGGAATGGGGAGACATTCTTGACCCCTAGGATAAGGTTGGTGTTGGAGAAGACTCTCGAGAGTCCCTTGGACTGCAAGGAGGTCCAACCAGTCCATCCTAAAGGAAATCAGGCCTGAATTTTCATTGGAAGGACTGATGTTGAAGCTGAAACTCCAATACTTTGGCCCCCTGATACGAAGAACTGATTCATTTGAAAAGACCCTGATGCTGGAAAAGATTGACGGCGGGAGGAGAAGGGGGGATGAGATGGTTGGATGGCATCACCGACTCAATGGACATGAGTTTGAGTAAGTTCCGGGAGTTGGTGATGGATGGGGAGGCCTGGCATGCTACAGTCCATGGGGTCGCAAAGATTCGGACACGACTGAGTGACTGAACTGAGGGTAAGGTTTCAGAATCATGCGAAGGCAGAGTCCTTTGCCTTGAAGTGTAAGCCTCTTTAGTGCAGATGTCTCTGAACATGTTTCACAAAGACAACTCTTCCCCTCCCCTTACCAGAGACACAAGGGACTCCCTCTGGTTCTCAGATCCTCAAGTNAGTCCTTTGCCTTGAAGTGTAAGCCTCTTTAGTGCAGATGTCTCTGAACATGTTTCACAAAGACAACTCTTCCCCTCCCCTTAGCAGAGACACAAGGGACTCCCTCTGGTTCTCAGATCCTCAAGTGAGAACCTGTTGGAGTTCCTGGAGGGGAAGCCTGTGAAAATCTGGGGGGCCATTTGAAGACTGTGGCCCCAGGATTTTCTTTCTCTCACGGTAGTGTACACTCAGCCTTCTGTCAAAATTACCATTTGACTGTTCCTATCAGTTTCCAGCTCAGCGGTAGTGAGGTGGGTCTTGACTGCGATCATCTTTCTGACGTGCCTCCCTCCACACTTGCGGGGCAGCAGTTTGTCTGACAACTTCAATCATCTTTCAGTTATCTGATAGAAACAATTTTTTTTTCTTTTCACTTTCAGTTTGTCCACCCTTTCCTGGTTGTAAAGATGGGAGGGACAACTTCCAGGCTCCTTCCTTATATCTTGGAGCTGAAATCACAGGTCTTAACTTATTATTCTTGATAGAAGCTGAATTAATGATACTGTATTTNTTCTGCTCATTATGTGTAGCTTTAGTAAAAATTGTGTTCAGAAGTATTAAAATCCATCAACAGAACAAAAACGGAACAGAGTGACCTAACACTGTGTTTATATGTCTTGCTGTATTAATAATTCAGGTTACGTACTTAAAAATCATGTCTAATAATAAACAATGGCTAAATAAAAACTGTTTTAAAATTGGTCTCATTTATTTGTGTATACGCAAACATTTATAGAGCTCTATTATGGAGCAGGCACGATGCTAGAGAGGAAGACAAATGTGACTATGAGGGTCCTTATCCTTGTGGAGTGGGGCTAGGCAGGGCTGCAAGGTGACAGCAGAGGTGTCTGTGGGCATGGAGTTGGAGGAAGACCGTATAGCTGAATAGATGAATCTGGAAAGCAGAAGACAGACTTGGCCTAGAGTCATAGAGCTGGACCAACTGAATGATGATCTTTAAGAGGAAAAGCTAAAAAGCAACCAAATAAAATGTTTCCTTGCCTTTTCTTAGAAATGACCCACATAGGCAGGACCCAGGTGGAAATCAGGTTGGAACTTGGGCATTTTCCTTGGAAATAGCTACTGGTAGATTCTCAGGCCACTGGCAGCATAAAAATGACTCCACATCACTTTTTCTTTGTGATTTTTAGAATGAGAAGACTCATTTGAATTCTAGTTTGCAATTCTAAAACTTACCTCCCCTTCCTCTGGCTGCAAAATTGGGACCAGTCATGGTTCATGAAAAGCCCATCTTCCTATAGGAATTGAATACTTTAGATACACACCTTGGAATCAGTAACTTGATACATATCGACGCTTGTATGGGAGAAGGTGTTTCTTGGTGTCAGTCTCTTCCCAGTTCTTAGAGGGAAATGGAGCTGCTACCTGGAGGTATAGCAGAACAGCCAGGGCTGGCAGAGCCGAATGGGCCGTGTATATGGGGTACTTGTGTGCCACAGACTGTCCACAGCAGCTGTTTATGGTCATTTGTCCCCTAGATCACTCTGAGAATTTTTGAAGTGGATGAGTTTTCTCCACAAATGAATACCTACAGGCTTTTCAAAAACATTCAGAGGGCTCCTGGATCTCCTGAAGCCCATCCCTGAACCTCCTTTTGCATACTATAAAAATAAAACAATAGGTTCTCATAAAAGGAGGCTTCTATAACTACATCCAAGAGAAAAGGATGTTAGAATTGTTAAGTGATAAAATTTTAAATACATATTCGTCTAAGACATACAGATAAAAGTATGGAAAAAGGAGTGGTTTCCAGAAAAAGAACTAGAGGGAAAAGATAGATCCATGCAAGGTCAATGTATCCATTTAAAGGATACTGTAGAGAAAAATAACTTCACTTGTAAATGAAGCAGGAAAAAATGAAATAACTCCTTTAAAATTTCTTTCTCTAACAAGAAAGGTAAACAAAAAGAAGTTAGTCAGCTAGGAAGTACTGGAGATATCACAAGAATAACCATTTCCCATGGGTGAATAAGGAAATTCTTTTTAAAATATTTAAGAATTATAAATAGGTCCGAATAATGAAATTGAGAGAACTGGCTATTCTTCTCATAGAACCACTAATAATTGTTTTTGAAAGTGGACTTTAGAGGCTGGTGATTGAGATTCATGTAAAATACCTGTATATTATATTGATAATATACATATATACCATTTTATGTTCTCCAATAGCTTAATCTTTCATTTACCAGTGCTTCCTCCTAGAAAACCAATATTATTGTCATGGATAATGAAAATACTGACACCCTGGCATAATGGTACTGTGCAAATTTTTCTTTGTTCTGTCTAGCCCTAATGAATATGGAAAGCATTAAGCAGCATTGGAAATAAAGGGTTACTGCCCAGATGTGAGCGCAAACAAACATTAAAGAGCACAGATATATTCCAGAAGGCACATTACCATGGGACAACTTGGATGAGAAGCAAAACCAAGGGAACCTAGCATGTCTGACAGATAATTTCAGTAAACTGAAACACAAATATTTATTAAAACGTAAATGTAACATTGAAATCTTAGAACCTGGAGGGGAAATTTGATTGGTGCCTAGATTGTAAGAGATTCATCCCATTAGTGTGGGTAATTTCAGAATGTGAACATTTTGGGGAGATGTTTCCACCCTAAACACTGTGGGGGGTAGGTGGTATCTAGGAGAGAATTGGTAGTAGACTCTACAAATGAAGATACCCAGGTGTAGACATGATGCAGTCCATGGGGAGGCCTGTTGCAAAGGAGACAGTGACAGGACCAATCTTATGTGGGGATAAACTGAGAGTGAATCTGCTGTCTATCAGTATTTTGCCTATAAAATGGACAGAACAAACAAGTGTGTTTCTAGTCTGATGTGAACCAAAAGATTAGTCATACTTCTGAAAATTCCTAAATACTAGAATTTGGTATTTAAAGCAACATATCTTGGTATTTGTCAAACAAGATGAGATACATTATGAATGTTTATCTTGAATGCCAACTGTCCAAACTGAAACTAGAAACATCTGTCAAATGATTTTCATTCTATTTTTTAAAGCTATTTTTTTCTGCTTAAGCTTTTTCAAAACACCATGTGACAGAATGTCAATAAGAAAATTCTTGATATAACACCAGGAACACTGGACTTCTTGAAGTTGCTGTAGGGCTTGAAGTCAACTAATTTTGGGTTCCAATATTATGATTGGGGATTTCCAGATGATAATCTTTCTCTAAGCACTCTAAACTATCTGTATAATTTTTTAGTGGCTATGATGAATGAATTTTATCAAAATGACCTTGAAATACGTATTTACGAAACAAATTACACCAGATGTACTTGATAAATTGAAGAATCTCTTCTATTTAATCTTAAACACAATCATCAAATGAGAAATAATGACCATCAACACCTTGCTAAACTGTGTTTGATAATCAATTTACATTTACTATATCATTAAAATGTTTATTGAACATATAAAATTAAAAATAACAAAATTGAACATATTGGCTTTTAAAGATCTTGACATGTTAAGTAGTCTTTTGTTGAGTTTAAAAATGTGCAATGATTTGATAGACTGTTTCAAGTTTTTCTTAAACAGAAGCATTGCCCAAGTTTCACCAAAATAACTCTGTAACATTAATCCGTGTAATAGTGAAAGAACCGTTCACCTTAAATTGGAGATGTTGTTATTGTTGTTAAGTCACTAGGTCACGTCTGACTCTTTTGCACCTCCATAGACTATAGCTCTCCAGGCTTCTCTGTCCATGGGATTTCCCAGGCAAGGATGCTGGAGTGGGTTGCCATTTCCTTCTCCAGGGGACCCAAAGATTGAATCCCCGTCTCCTGCATTGGCAGGCTGGATTTTACCACTGAGCCACCAGGGAAGCCTGGTGCAAATTGAAATACTACTTGTCAAATATAAACAATGAATAAAGCCCAACACATACTAACTGGCAAATGCTTTTCTTTTGCTCCTCTGTTATTGAAATACAGAATTGCAACCAACCTGTACAAAACCCCAGAAAAAGCACAAAGCAACATGTGATTCTTCAAAGGGAACATGGGACCCAGACTGCCCACAGCATGGTGGTAATCTGACCTTTCTTTTCCCTGGTGTTTCCAGCTAGTGACTGTCCTAATAGAGTTTTAAAAATACGGTATCTGCGGAGACATAGAGTTGTAGAAACAGTCAAATATTAATAGAAGATTTTGCAAGTCAGTCTTGGACCTCCTGATGTGAAGTGGTGACTTTTGAGCTCCAGGCTGACTTGTTGCTGATTCCAATTCTTCAATAATTAAAATGGGAACTTTTAAACCTTCTTGCAGTTAAGCCTCTCTGTACTTCCCTGCATGTATTAATCAACTGTTATGAGTGCCCCTCAAAGCAAATGTTCTTCCTCTTTTGAGTGTTTTTTCTTCTTTAAGAAGAGAAAGATCACTGAGCAAGATTATAAAAAAATTAAATTCTTTTCATGGAATTATTTTTGTACCTTCAGAGTAACAGGAGGTGGTTAATTCTGAACATTTATCTGAAACTTTACACCAGCTTTGCCCAGGGCGAATTTGCAAATCTTCTTGCCTTCCATTGGGTCTGACTGAGGAGCTTCCATTTGCAGAACCATATGTGCAGTAACCGGTCCTTGGGGTCACCCTGGCAACCACACAGTCTCCTCATTCCAAGCCACACTGGTGCTTTGCCAGTGAGAGGGACAAAATGGAGAAGCCTAAAATGATTCTGAGAAGGGGAAAGAAGATGAGAGAGAATTTTGAAATCGAGTGAGCCGATTTCATACCCCTCTAGGAATATTAGTCAAAAGAAAGTGATCTAATCAGAAGTGGAACAGTCCTTCACTCTTCCAGGGATAGAATAATAGAATGTATTTCTGTGGTGGTTTGTAATTAGAGGTAAAATTTGGGTAAACCAATATAAAAAGTTCAGAGTAAACAGGACATCCAGCATAGAAATCCAAACTCTACTCGATTTAAAGGATTTGTTGTCCAGGAGTGGGACGGGAGCATTGTGTGAAATACCTTAAGAAAAAGCCCTCAGTTTTGCCTGTCCCTCTCATGCCATTTGCCTTCGTCTCGATGTGTGTTTCTGTTCCCTTTCTTTTTCTTCTGTGAAATGCGGAACAAAAAAACACCTGAAGGACAGCACTTAGAAGTCAAAGAGAAAAATCTTAAAACATATACAAAAATAAAAACAGTTTTCTTTTCCTTGATTGTGATAGGGACAAATGGCAAACATGTTTTGGTGCTGAGAAAATACAGCTTCACCTCTCACTTTGGCATTTTGCTTGTTAACGCAAAATAGCACCCGTAGGAGAACCTAATTACTAATGCTGAGTTCCATTAATTACTGAGTAGGAGCCATTCTTTGGGTCTAAAGATGAGATTGTTGGTATTTCTGATTTTTCACAGAGAAGGACATCTTCTGTAGACTCTAAAAGATCCCTTAGATCAAAAGGAAAAGCACAAGAAACTATGGGAGAGTATGAGTCTAGTCAAATAGCAATCTAAAAATTTCTGTTGGCATTCGAGTTTAAGGCATATATGCAGTCAGAATTAGACCTATCAGTCACATGTTGATTTTTAAAGAGAATAACCTAAAATATTTGTGTCTACCCAGATGTAAGCTCTGCTCTTTGCATTACCAGAAAGCCCAGCAGTATCCTGTCAATGGAATATCTGAAAACACATGGGACTGTGTATAACGTCTATTTGTGTTGAAAGCTGAACTGATATTGCTGGTAATGTTAATGTTAGCAAATTGGGTTTGAAAAAGGTTGTATTCCAGTGACTTTTGTCCTGGTTGAAATGCCAGGAAGAGGTAAAAAAATTTTTTTCAGCATGAAATTATGATGTACCCTTTACAAATGAAGGTTTGTGTGTTTATGTGTGTTAGAACTGGAATAATGTCCCCACCAACTCTAATAGCATCTTCTGGCTCTGACCTTGTCCCCTGACTTTCAGTATTAGGGCAGGACAAAGAAGGATTTGGAAAGAATGGAAAGAAAAGGACAGGAGGGGAAATAGTAAGTTTGGGTCGAGGGTAGAAGTAAGGGAGTGCGGTTAAGTCTCCCCATACCTCCACAACCTCCTGCTCACTACCCACCACATTAAATGATAATGATCTGAAGAGAAGAGGTTGGGAAAATAAAATCCCAGACCCAGAAAGGTCACACAGAATGCTGAGTGGCTTATCTGTATTAGGAATAACCCGAATTTTGGTTCCTGTACAAGTCAGAAAAGCACCTATAACCCACAATTCTTTACATAAAATTCCTTGGCAGTTGCCACTGCAAATCTCCTGGTGTTTTCCTGTCTCTGAGAAACAATATGATAAATGCAACTGCTGTCAATCATGGAAGGCTGCCTCAAGGTTATTCCAGGTCAGATCGGGAAACCCAAGGATCAGTGAGTGGGGTGTGGATGGCAGGCAGGGTGGGTGGCAAAGATGAACGAACGGAGGGAGGCTGAAATTTACAAACTGTTGTCACAGGAAGATTAGGGCTAAAAGAAGGCATAAATTTGGAAGTCAGAGT
Organism: Raphicerus campestris; assembly: GCA_006410735.1. Classification (NCBI taxonomy): domain Eukaryota; kingdom Metazoa; phylum Chordata; class Mammalia; order Artiodactyla; family Bovidae; genus Raphicerus; species Raphicerus campestris. Next base: position 470,593 of record SJYW01034284.1, read on the forward strand.
GAAGGAAAATCAGAAAGTGGAAGACTAAAGGAAAAATGTGTTGTAGTTTTATTAGAAGAAGGTTCATTAATTTCAACACTTGGCTAAAAGAGGTGATGGACAGGGAGGCCTGGCGTGCTGCGATTCATGGGGTCGCAAAGAGTCAGACACGACTGAGCGACCGAACTGAGCTGAACTGAAAAGAGGTTTAACTTTACAGTAAGCACAGTTATTCCATATAACAGACCAAATTAATATTCTACCTTTCTATAGCACTTCTCCTTTATGCAACTTGGCTGTTTCATGACATCCTTGTAGTTTCTCTGAGTTACGTTTTCTAGTCTATCTCAACTGTTTCATACTTTGCTGTTTGGAATTAAATTCCCTGTTCATCACAACAGATTGGATGTTATTTAAAAGGATGGCAGTTCAGTCAGGTAAATAGGTACTTTTAACAGAGAGAGGTGAATTGGGCTGAACATAAAAGTAGAAGCAAGAGAGGTCAGCCACATCTTTTAGCTTTCTGCTTTCCCACATCCCTTCCTGCTCAGAATATTCCAGTGTATCATCATCAAGTATTGAAATGCTTGTCTCATACCCATCTTAAAGTTTTTCAACACATTTTGACAAATTAATAAGTTTATACTGAACTGTCTTGATTTACTTTTATCTTAATATGAGAATGATTCTTTTTTTTTTTTTTTGCCCATAACTTAAAAAATACACTACCTGTTCTTTCAAATAATGACTTATATTTCCAGTGATTAAAAGAAGAGGTATTTATCATCTCTCTTCCTCCTCCATGAAACAGTCATCAGGGTTATTCAATGACAGTTATGAATAGGGGTGTATAATTGATGCAGTTTGATATTTCTACTTTTAGTGTAAAATACACCTCAACAGAATGTCTTAATGTTCAGTAACTTAATGGCAGAATTATCAACTAGATGTGTCCCCATCCAGCTACTACAACACCTCCATTGTTTTAGAAGGTTTGAAAGCATCAGAGATACAATTTATGCAGCTAAACCTAACCAGTCATCCTTTGGGACTGAAACAAGTAAAATAACATTGACAATAGAATGAAAAAGTCTAAAATATATATGACATCATTAGTATTTTTCTTTAGTTTCATATGGATAGCATTATAATCAATCTATTTGAAATATGCAGCAGATCATTTCTCTCAAGTTATTGCAATTAAATGGGACCATTAAAATAGAAAGTCTAGAACTGACTTAGAATTTAAGTTTACTGAATGAATGTCAGGAACAATGTAAGAATTAAAATTCTTATTAACAAAGACTGAAGTATCATGCATTAAGCAAACAGAAGCATCTTCAAAGAACCAAATATTCTCTTGAGTTGTCCTACAAATGTAACTCATAAGATAGCTTAACAAAATATCTTAGGCCTATGGGTTCTTGTGAATTATGAGCATGAGAAAGTTTCTTTACTGGGATAGAAGAAAATTATAGCCTGTTTTGATGGTTCCCACAAAAAAGTCTCACAGATCTTTCCCCTGTACTCTCCTCCCTGGGGTTCTGTGACAACACGTGCTGTGACTTCCAGCTGCCCTTCTGCTGGTGACCACTCAGCTTTGTGAAATGCCCTGTGTCGCCGTGGCCCTTAAATGCTGGTGCTACCTGGCTTCTCTGTTAGGCCCTCTTCTCTCACCACACCCGCTCGCTTCTCTTCACTCACAGCGTAGGTTACCATCTACAGACCAATAATTCTCAAATCACTATCTCTCATCCAGCTCTCACCCCAACATTCCAATCAGAAGATCTACTGGCCCTGCTGCTCGGTTCTCCTGGGCCACGTAGAATCCGCAAACTCACGAGCTTCGGTCCCTCCACTCTGCCCAGTCTGTGTTCTCTCTTCTCAAGGGCACCATCATGACCCTGTGGCCAAGTGACAGGGCAGACTCATCCCAATTCTGCCTCCTCTCTCAGTGCCTGCAGCCAACTGACCACCAGTTTTTATCANTTTTTTTTTTTTTGCCCATAACTTAAAAAATACACTACCTGTTCTTTCAAATAATGACTTATATTTCCAGTGATTAAAAGAAGAGGTATTTATCATCTCTCTTCCTCCTCCATGAAACAGTCATCAGGGTTATTCAATGACAGTTATGAATAGGGGTGTATAATTGATGCAGTTTGATATTTCTACTTTTAGTGTAAAATACACCTCAACAGAATGTCTTAATGTTCAGTAACTTAATGGCAGAATTATCAACTAGATGTGTCCCCATCCAGCTACTACAACACCTCCATTGTTTTAGAAGGTTTGAAAGCATCAGAGATACAATTTATGCAGCTAAACCTAACCAGTCATCCTTTGGGACTGAAACAAGTAAAATAACATTGACAATAGAATGAAAAAGTCTAAAATATATATGACATCATTAGTATTTTTCTTTAGTTTCATATGGATAGCATTATAATCAATCTATTTGAAATATGCAGCAGATCATTTCTCTCAAGTTATTGCAATTAAATGGGACCATTAAAATAGAAAGTCTAGAACTGACTTAGAATTTAAGTTTACTGAATGAATGTCAGGAACAATGTAAGAGTTAAAATTCTTATTAACAAAGACTGAAGTATCATGCATTAAGCAAACAGAAGCATCTTCAAAGAACCAAATATTCTCTTGAGTTGTCCTACAAATGTAACTCATAAGATAGCTTAACAGAATATCTTAGGCCTATGGGTTCTTGTGAATTATGAGCATGAGAAAGTTTCTTTACTGGGATAGAAGAAAATTATAGCCTGTTTTGATGGTTCCCACAAAAAAGTCTCACAGATCTTTCCCCTGTACTCTCCTCCCTGGGGTTCTGTGACAACACGTGCTGTGACTTCCAGCTGCCCTTCTGCTGGTGACCACTCAGCTTTGTGAAATGCCCTGTGTCGCCGTGGCCCTTAAATGCTGGTGCTACCTGGCTTCTCTGTTAGGCCCTCTTCTCTCACCACACCCGCTCGCTTCTCTTCACTCACAGCGTAGGTTACCATCTACAGACCAATAATTCTCAAATCACTATCTCTCATCCAGCTCTCACCCCAACATTCCAATCAGAAGATCTACTGGCCCTACTGCTTGGTTCTCCTGGGCCACGTAGAATCCGCAAACTCACGAGCTTCGGTCCCTCCACTCTGCCCAGTCTGTGTTCTCTCTTCTCAAGGGCACCATCATGACCCTGTGGCCAAGTGACAGGGCAGACTCATCCCAATTCTGCCTCCTCTCTCAGTGCCTGCAGCCAACTGACCACCAGTTTTTATCAGTTGTCTCCCTTGGACATCTCTTTGCTCTGTTTGGCCATCATCATCACTCCTTGCTTAGGTTACTGCCACCTTTCTTGTGGATTAGTGCAAAAATGTCCTAATGGATCTCCCTGCCTCAGGTCTTGCTTCCCTTCAATCCATTTTTCAAATCACTCTTACAGCGATTTTCTCAAGTATAAATCTGGCCTTATCAATTCCTTGCTGAAACTCTTTAATGTGAAAGTGCTGCACTCAATATGTCAGCAAATTTGGGAAACTCAGCAGTGGCCACAGGACTGGAAAAGGGCAGTTTTCATTCCAATTCCAAAGAGAGGCAATGCCAAAGAATGCTCAAACTATCGCACAATTGAACTCATCTCACATGCTAGTAAAGTAATGCTCAAAATTCTCCA
>SJYW01034285.1:26202-64982 GCA_006410735.1 Raphicerus campestris
AATCACTGCAGATGGTGATTGCAGCCATGAAATTAAAAGACACTCACTCCTTGGAAAGAAAGTTATGACCAACCTAGATAGCATATTAAAAAGCAGAGACAATACTTTGCCAACAAATATCCATCTAGTTAAGGCTATGGTTTTTCCAGTAGTCATGAATGGATGTGAGAGTTGGACTATAGAGAAAGCTGAGTTCAGAAGAATTGATGCTTTTGAACTGTGGTGTTGGAGAAGACTCTTGAAATTCCCTTGGACAGCAAGGAGATCCAACCAGTCCATCCTAAAGGAGATCAGTCCTGGGTGTTCATTGGAAGGACTGATGTTGAAGCTGAAAGTCCAATACTTTGGCCACCTGATGTGAAGAGCTGACTCATTTGAAAAAGACGCTGATGCTAGGAAAGATTGAGGGCAGGAGGAGAAAGGGACGACAAAGGATGAGATGGTTGGGTGGCATCACTGACTCAATAGACATGGATTTGGGTGGACTCCGGGAGTTGGTGATGGACAGGGAGGCCTGATGTGCTGCGGATCATGGGGTTGCAAAGAGTCAGACACGACTGAGCGACTGAACTCAACTGAACATAATATAAACAAAACAAGATGATCATTTCTTTAGATGTAACACCTAAAACACATTGATACAGCCACAATAAGTAATTCATTAAAAAAAAAAACTCAAAAAACATATGCTGGACTAGTAGGTACTGAAATAAAGTGTAAGTCACTCAGCCGTGCCCTACTCTTTATGATCCCATGGTCTATACAGTCCATGAAATTCTCTAGGCCTTAATACTGGAGTGGGTAGCCTTTCCCTTCTCCAGGGTATCTTTCCAACCTCGAGACCGAACCCAAGTCTCCCACATTGCAGGTGGATTCTTTACCAGCTGAGCCACAAGAGAAGTTCAAGAATACTGGAGTGGGTAGACTACCCCTTCTCCAGCAGATCTTCCCAACCCAGGAATCAAACTAAGGTCTCCTTCACTGCAGGCAGATTCTTTACCAACTGAGCAATCAGGAAAGCCCCCAGGAGGTACTGAGTTGGACCCTAAAACACAAAACTGCATTTCATCATTGTCATCCTCTTAGAGACCAGGATGTTGAACTATATCCAGCTCCATGGATGTATACTACTCATATTTAAGGGTTGTTTGGCATGATTCCACCTGATTGGGATTTTCTTCTCCAACCTCTTTACCTAGTTAGCCCATATCAACACCTCAGTTGTCACTTTCTCCAAAGCACCTCTCCTTCTACAGTGAATTAGATGTCCTATTGACATGTTCTGCTGGTACTCAGTACTGGTCTCTGTGGTGACACAGATTATTTTTCAAATTAGTTGGCATTTTTTATCTTTTAAAATATTTTATTTTTATTTAAAATGGGTTTTTTAAGAGCAGTCAGGTTCACAGCTAAATTGAGAAATTTTAAAGATATCCCATACACCCTCTACCCACTCCAATGCACACTCTCTCCCATTATCAACATCCCCCACCAGAGTGGTACATTTATTACAGTTGATGGACATACACAGACACATTATCACCACTCAAAGTCCACAGCTGACTTTAGGGTTCACTCTTGGTGCAGTACATGTTAGGGTTTAGACAAATGTATTCATAATATGCTATCAGACAGTATTTTCACTCCCTTAAAAATTCTCTGTGCTCTTCCTATGCTCCCTGCCCCTACCTTCACCCCTGGAAACCACTGATCTTTTCATGGGCTCCATAGTTTTCCCATTTCCAGAATGTTATACAGCTGAAATCATAAAGCATGCATTCTTTCAACACTGGCTTTTTCCCACTGAGTAATGCATGTAAGGCATCCCCATGTCTTTTCCTGGCTTAGTAAGTCATTTCATCTTAGGACCAAGTAATATCCCATTGCCTGGGTATACCACAGCTTGTTTATCCATTCATCTACCAGAGGACACCTCGGTTACTGCCAATGTTTTCAAGTTAGCTGGCCATGGATCTATGTTGTCAAGTGTACCACGACTCCATGAAGACCAGACTGTACCTCATTTGCCATTTTGTAGCCCCCAACCTAAAGCCTGGATCACAGTAGAAAGAAAATCCTATGGGAGCAAGAAAATGAAAATCCTCATATTGTGTAAAGACATTTTTGAAAAGTTTTCTGCAATGCTAGACCTCTTAATACAACTACTCAGAACTATATTCCCACTTTCCCTCATTGACAAAATCCTTTCACTGTCCCTGACGTTAGTTCAAAAGGCAGGAATCAAGTTTTCCCTTAAGTGGAAACCTATAGATTGCGTTGCTAAGAGTTGGATATGACTGAGCAACTTCACTTTCACTTTTCACTTGCATTGGAGAAGGAAATGGCAACCCACTCCAGTGTTCTTGCCTGGATAATCCCAGGGACGGAGGAGCCTGGTGGGCTGCCATCTATGGGGTCGCACAGAGTCGGACATGACTGAAGTAACTTAGCAGCAGCAGCACCACCACCACCACCATAGATTATATAATTCTTCATGGATGTTAACAAAAATATCAGTTATGTAAGGATTATTGCCCAGTAAAAAAAAAAAATGAAACCTCTCCAGTCTGCAAGACTCCGCTATATATGGACAGTGTCACTGGCAGACACATGCCACCGCTCACTCCTAAGGGACTTGGGCACCAAGGGAACGCTACTGAAATCTGCTGCAGTTCTGGGTGATCAAACTCATTCCTAATAAGATACTCTATCTTTGATTAAAGAAACTGGAAATTTAGTCTACCATTCTGCCTTGTGTGTATGTGTGTTTATGTGTGCATGTATCTGCTCTGTTAAATTTGAAATTACACAGAAAGTCAGGAAAAGCTTTATAAAGGAAATAACATTTGAGTAAGGAAATTTGCAGAAGGCTAGAATTTTGTCCTGTGCATGAGTAGGTTTAAGAGTCTTCGAAGTAGATGTAAAACATGCAAAACTACAGTGGGGTTCAGGGAAAAAAAAAGAGAAAAAAATAGATAGCTGGGATATAAATTTGGACTGGTAGATGAAGACTGTGGAGGTAAGACTGGAGAGGTGTGTTGGACCATGACATTGAATGCCCACTGAAACCAAGTTAAAGAGTAATGATAGCAAGAAATGGTGTAAAATGTTATTGATTTTTAAATAGGAAACTTAGTAAAGTAAGTAACATTTAAAAGCCATTTATAGTTATTGCTATTTTGTTGCTTCTTTAAGCCTCTTCAGTTTAACTGCTCTCGACCCTTCCTCTTCCCAGAATGTTGTCCTTGCAATTTTCTGATGCTGACACGTACACAATAAATTTCACAGTAATGTGAATTTATTCAGGGCCACTCTAAAGAGCTACCTTATTCACAAAACAATTNCACGTTGATTCATTCATGGTTGGGCACCTTTATCAGGCTCTGGCAATTTCTTTTCCATTTGAAAGGGAAAAAAGCAGACCCAGTTAGGTTTCCTACTTTAAAGTCTCAGGTCTAATGACTTGTTCACAGTAACTGAGTAAAGTCTGCTGGGTCATGGTGAATCATGATGGGTGCACAGTTACATTCACTTTTGTGCATCAGAATCACCTGGAGGCCTTGGTAAAACACATATCGCTGGTCTCCAGCCAAAGAATGTCTGTGCTAGTGGTAAAGAACCCTTCTGCCAGTGCAAGAGACCTAAGAGATTTGGATTCAGTCCCTGGGTAGGGAAGATCCTCTGGATGCGGAAACGGCAACCCACTACAGAATTCTTGCCTGGAAAATCCCATGGACAGAGGAGCCTGACGGGCTATAGTTCATAGGGTCTCAAAGAGACAGACATGACTGAAGCAACTTAGCACACCCCTAGAACGTTTGATGCTCTAAGTCTGGGTGATGTTATGTTGCTATTTTGGGATCAGACTTTGGAGTGACATAGACCATCAGATCAGACTATGGAAGGTCTTAGAAAGACATTTAAGGAATCTGGGTTTTCTATTGAGAAGTCAGGTAATGACATAAGGTAAAAATTAAGTGATTGTCACCAATATATCAGAATGTTCTTCAATGATAAATATAGATTTGATTTTGGTATCCAGATTCTTATTTTCCAAACTTATTTGTTATCTTTTACCTTCTCATACAGCCATTGTCCTAATTTGTTATCTTTCTAGGACCCTGCATCCCTATTCCATGGTTTGGTATTTCTCTGTCCTTGTGAAAATAATACTAAGTTTTAGGGAGAATACAAATCAGCTGAGTAGTTAACTGCAGATCTCTGGGCCTCACAGACACATCTGATGCAGTATGTTTGACAGAGACCCAGGGGTACTGCCTTTTCTCCTGCACCCATTTTGCTTTGATTCAGGTGATTTCTGAAGAACATTTGGGGAATACATTAAGATTTGGCTCAGATTCCACCTGCTATTGAAGCAAAACAAACGGCTGCATTTTGTTTTTCATTTTTAAAATGTAATTTTTATTTTTAGGTAACCTTTCAGTCCAATTTGTTACATTTCATTAAAATCTGCTTGGTCTACTTCTTTTTCCAATTTCAGCACTTGGTATAAGGCATTTATAGAAAAGTGACTTGAAAGCAATTTAACCACAAGCTCAGCCAAATTAATTTAGGGGGAGTTTAGTAAACAGCCCTTGCTTTCTGTACTTAAGTGATCAATTTCCACACCTGCTTTTCCTTCCAGATGGAGTTAATTAACATTAAAATTATTGCCTATAGCTAAGGCTTTTTTTGATAATTCACAGCCCTACAGCTGTATCCAGATTCCTACATTTCTGAAAATTAAAACAACAGCAAGGCTCATCTCTATGAGAAGCAAATTCGTCACTGAACTATTTCGAGATATGCACATAAGATCTTGGAGGAAAGAAAACTGACATGTGTGAAGTGGACCCTCTATGCCAGGGATGTTCTCATGTAAGGTCTAGCACAATTCTCATAGCTATCTCCTAAGTGGTCTGAGACTATGATCCATTTCACATATAAAGAGGTTGAAGATTAGGAAAGTTTTGTAGCTGTTTGGATGTTCCACAATTAAGTGGGCAAGTCAGAATGTAAATCCCATTTTAATAAAAATCATGTTCTTTCTGTTACACTGATGTTGGTTTGCAAACTTTCCCCAACATGCAGAGGGAAAAGACAGACCAAAGAAAGAGACAGAGTGCTCCAGATTGGCAGGTGGCAGTTGAATTCAGCAAGGGAACTTGCATACAAGGCTTATCTTAGATGTCCCCAAGACACGTGGGTCTCTACACCTGCCAGACTCTTACAGATTTATATGGAAGCCCTAATAGGGTTCACTCATGCATTCAGTCTAGATGGTTTCAATGGCACCTTGCTCTCTCAAGGTCGTGTCCTTGAAATGACTTTCTAACCATGTGAACAATGGCTGGATATCATACATTCCAAGGACAGAAGAGGGGGTGGGGAGGTTGATTCTCTGGGTCCTGCTCATGTGTCAACATCCTTCCTATGACCTTCTCCTACAACTAGTTTTGGCTTAGACTGAGGTGAAGGTTGGGAATTCCTATGGAGTGTGAAATAAAATTTGTGGTTTTGTTTTAGTTTTAAGGTGGAAGTGTCATTGCTCAGTCGTATCCAACTCACTTCAACCCCATGGAGTGTAGCCCACCAGGCTCCTCTGTCCTTGAACTTCTCCCGGCAGGCATACCAGAGTGGGCAGCCAGTCCCTTCTCCAGGTCATCTGTCCACCCCAGGGACTGAACCCGCATCTTCTGCATTGCAGACTGTTTACCTCCTGAGCCACCGGGGAAGACCTGCAGGGTAGTTTGTGCTGTGCTGTGCTTAGCTGCTCAGTCGTGTCTGAGACTTTGTGACACCATAGACCATAATCCTCCAGGTTCCTCTGTCCATGGGATTCTCCAGGCAAGAATATTGGAGTGGGTTTCCATGTCCTCCTTGCACATACATATACATAAATATAAAAATGTGTAGGCACTCCAGTGTAGTGTGATGATAAAATTCCATAATTATAGTTTACTACTTGCATTGAAAATGGTTGAGGAGGGGGTCAAAGGTAATACAAAGGCCAAATGACCATTGTGATAAGAGTTCAGGCACAATAATGAGGTAGATAGAAGATACTGTAATTTGAAGGGGGATTTGGTGCCAAAATTGTTATTTTGAGGATAAACAGTTGCCCCAGTACTTCTCATGAAATTTTGCTTACTCTTCCTTTTAATGAGATGTTTGAGTTAGAAATATTATTTTCAAAATGCTGCCTTCTGAGTAAGTTTGGGGTAGTTATTCACCTTTTTTTTTAAAATCTCACAGTAACAATCTCATTCACTTAAATGTAATAACCCAAGAAGCATAAAACGATACAAATCTGAATGACTAATACAGTTAGGAATATTATTTATCATCAGCTTTTCATGCAAGGTCCTTGGCTTGCTTTAGAGAAACTAGTTGCTTCTTTCTGTACAGAATTGTTTGGTGATTGAAGCTAATGGGGAACATAGCTGAAATGCTCTTCTAAAGGAAACATCTCATATATATAGAAAAATATATAGACATGTGTATAGAAATACACAAACATACACATGTATACACACAGTCCATTCTCCTTATTGGAAGTTGTTATAGTCTTTGAAGTTGCCATAAACACCAGCCTAGGGAAACTAACCCATTACTCTCAGCAAACATGCAGGGTTAGGTTCCTATGAACCTCTGGTCACATTTTTTTTCAACTGGTAAGTATGTAATCTAATTTGATGTTTGAATACATCTTACTGATTTTATTTTGTTGATTCCTTCACCTTGAACTCACAGTCAACAGCACTATAACTCAATGTTGAACAAAGCTTGTCTAACTCCTATGTTTTCTGCATAAGGCACATTGCAGCCTGCTGGAGCTTAGAACATTTGACACCACTTAAACACTGTACCTGGGGGCCATTAAAATAGTGACATCACCGATATTAATAAAGCAGAAACATGAGAAAAAAATGTAGCATTGAATAGACCACAGGACAAGCACACTTGCTTTCAGTATGAGCTTAAACAAGAAAGCAGTGTCTCCTTGTTTGACTTCAGCTGGTAACAGGCATGCCAGGCGGCCCTAACTATCCACCACTCTGTGCATATCAAATAAGTGATGGATAGATTTGAGCTGGTACATATATTTTTAAATACTGAATCCACAAATAATGAAGAGACACACTCTTCATATCAATTATAATTTATATAAAATGTAGTAATATCCTTAGTAATAGCAATATACCCTCCCCAACAAAGAATCTTTTATGCTTAAGGTATATTTTATTTGGAAAGAATTGGCTTAAAGCAGCTCATTTTTCCACTGGATTTGCAATGAATATGAAAGAGTGTTCTTACACAGTCAAGGTTACTGCTCAAACTCGCTGGCTTTGGCTTCTGATCCCATTTGAAGCTTTCTAGCACTTATGCAACTCTCCAAGGTACCCTGTAACTTAAAGAGGAAAGAGTTAAGAGACACTTTGGAGGCGTAGTGTAAAATTTGATATTTTAGTGTTGAAGAATTTGACCTGTGTCTTAAATGTCAATCTCTCTCAGAATTAAATTATCAAAAAACTATAAAGCAAAGGGAAATCATTTAATAAGTTTTTTGGAGGTGGGGTGGGAAGTGTTTGATTTACATTTTGTTTTAACCAAAATCCTAAGGAAATAAGCTGCTGCTGCTGCTAAGTCACTTCAGTCGTGTCTGACTCTGTGTGACCCCATAGACGGCAGCCCACTAGGCTCCCCCGTCCCTGGGATTGTCCAGGCAAGAACTAGGATTATTTAATGCCTACCCTTCATTGCTATGCAATGAAATATCCTCAAACACAGTGGCTGAGAAGACAAGCGGTTTAGTCTCCCTCACGAGTCTTTGGGCTGGTTCCTCTGTGCTTGCCTGGATAATTCTGCTTGCAGCTACAGGTCAAGTGTCAACAGAAGTGGTTCTGCCCCAGCAGCAATCATTCTCTTGGCACTGCAGAGGTAGGATGGAGTCCGCACAAAAGCAGTAATACCCAAGGCCTTATTAGGATTTCTCAGGTGGTGCTAGTGGTAAAGAACACTCAGGAGAGGTAAGAGACACAGGTTCAATTGCTGGGTCGGGAATATCCCCTGGATGAGAGCGTGGCAACTCACGCCAGCATTCTTGCCTGGAGAATCCCATGGATAGAGGAGCCTGGAGGGCTACAGTCCATGGGGTCGACTGAAGTGACTTAGCATGCTGCACACATAAGAACTAGGCTTAGAACTGTCAAGCTCTCACCTCTGCCTTTTTCTACAGCCAAAGTAAGTCACAGGGCTCCACCTGAACTCAAGGAGTGGGTAAGCGTAATCATTCTCGAGAAGGAACTGCTAGAATATCAGATAGTTTCATTTGTCTATATCATCACTAACCTCATGAGAAAAATTTTGTTAGGAAGCTATTAAGCTCACAGTGATGTCTGCACATTTTTCAAAATCTAGTTTTTTGTTTAAAAGCTTGAATTTTATGAATGATAATAAGATTATTGGAGTCCACTGATCAGGTTTAAGATTTCTTTTGCAACCCTACTTAAGGAAGGACCACTTGTCAATTTGGGATATAATATCAAATAATATGGTAGTCAGTATATTTTAAGTTCTTCAACAAAATAGTATATCGCAGAAAAGCTGAACGCAGAAGCCGGTGTGACAGTCGCTCTCTTACAGTAAGACAGATATTCGAGAGATTTGCCAAAATATAAAACAATGCCACTCATGACGCTGCTTCATCTGTTTTGGAAGACATAGTATTTCTTTTTAATAAAAATGTTGGAAAATAATCAATTGCAAAGTTACAGAGCAAAGGATGTGGCTATAGGGAGGGAGGAGGAACCGAAACCATTGATTCAACGTACAGCACCTGTTGTATGTTTGGCATTTAGCTGATTCTGCTTCACATGCTTTAGCAGATGTAACGCATTCTCTTTTCCCTTCTCTGCTTCTTTCTCTGTTCCTCTCTGGTAAATATGTTCATTAGCCCAATAATAAAATGAAGATTAGAGTGTCAACGTCAGCTGCTTAAAATTTGTAAGTGAAAGAACCAGGATTGACAGAAAGGGTCACAAGAGTTCAGACCTGAGCTCTTAATGACAGCACTCTTTTGTTCAAAAGGGGGAAGCCTAGTACATAATAGAACCAGAAATCAACCAGCAGATTTGTTTGTCTTCATACGCAGTGCTCCATCACTCATACAACATCTTTTATATAAAACAGAAACCTTAATGGAAAAAACTCTCTTACCGAAATAACCCATTTCTCTCCCTTCTCTCAGAACTCATATCTGATATACTGTTTACTCTCAGATTATAATATCTTTTGAATTCAGCAATAATTGTTTCTCACCATTTCCATCACTATTAGAATGATCCANCTTCATAGGCAGTGCTCCATCACTCATACAACATCTTTTATATAAAACAGAAACCTTAGTGGAAAAAACTCTCTTACCGAAATAACCCATTTCTCTCCCTTCTCTCAGAACTCATATCTGATATGCTGTTTACTCTCAGATTATAATATCTTTTGAATTCAGCAATAATTGTTTCTCACCATTTCCATCACTATTAGAATGATCCAATCCAATACCATCTTTCAGCAGGATAACTAGTAACTTAGCTCATTTCCTTGCTTATACATTACTTAAAACCTGGATCTAATGCTCATGAGAGCAACCAAGGTGGTCCTTTTAGTACGGATTAATTTTTGGTCAAAACCCTGCTATAGCTCCGCAGTGTACATGGAGTAAAGTGCAGTCTCTTTCCAATGCTCTGCAAAGCTCTCTAATCAGATCTCTGTCCGCCTTTTCTGATTTGGCTCTTCTCCCGTTTTCCCCTTCATTCATTCTCCTCCAGTCACACTGATCACCTTGCCATTTCTCAAAACAGGGTAGGATTTGGTCCTCAAGCTTAAGGCCTGACTTCTGTACTGAAATTCTCTCCTGGAGTCAACCTTTATGGAAAGAGCCATCTATTTACTTCCCTTATCTCTTTCAGTTGTTTGCTGAAATGTCAGTGAGCTTGCCTTGACACCCAGTGTAAGACTGAAAATTCCCTCCTCATTGCTCCAAGTCAGTTTCTACCCTACAATCCTCAGCCCCTTTATCCTACTTTGCTTTTTCCTTTTTGCCCAACTCTTTTAATCTGATAACAAATCATGTAATGTAGTGATGTGTTATTTATTGTCCATCATCCATTTTTAGAAAATAAACTCAAGGAGGTAGGTTCTTTAGTCTGTGCTATTGACTCTTGTATCCTAAGCAGTAAGAAGAGTGTCTGCTGATAAAGGTTTGTTGAACCCATGAATGAGCTACTCATATAGGCAGAGTTTCCATATTGTATAAAATTTGGAAAAAGACCAGTCTGGTTTTGTAATGAATGCAGGATTTACAAATCGCTACTTTTGTGACTTTTAGCAAATTAGTGGCTAAGAGCTCCCATTTTCTCTGAAATGAGCAGACTGTCAAGATTCCAGCATCTGGGCACTGGAGTTTAGCCAAGAAGTAGTAGTTTACCAGAAGAGGGGCAATGTTGTTTCTGATCATGTGGACTCCAGCTACATTTTTAATTAAAATTATTTTTGTATTTTATTTTTGGCTGTGCTGAGTCCTTACTGCTGTGCGAGTTTTCTCTATTTGCAGCGAGCTGGGGCTACTCTCTAGTTCTGGTGCACAGGCTCCTTGTTGCTTTGGCTTCTCTTGTCCAGAGTGCAGGCTCTAGAGCATGCAGGCTTCAGTAGTTGCCACTCGTGGGCTCAGCTGTGGTCCCAGGGCTCAGGACACAGGCTAGAACACAGGCTCAGTACTTGTGGCACACCGACTTAGCTGTACTGCAGGATGTGGGATCTTCCTGGATCAGGAATCAAGCCCAGGTCTCCTACATTGGCAGGCAGATTCTTTGCCACTAAGCCACCAGGGCAGCCCTCAGCTACATTTTTAAGATGCATTTATAGCTTCTCTTAATAATGAAATAAGTGGAGAACTGCCACTTAGAGCAAGTCTGCTTTCTTCCCCCTTCCCCCTGCAGTGGTTGTTCTTCCTTCAGTTCCAAGCATGGAGCATCATGCTATCTCGATATTTCTTTATTCTCAAAAGTAGAGCCATTCTTTTGGTATAAAGTTACTAGGACAAGGCAGGCGTTCAGAATGGAAAATACTCAAATGAACTTATTTACAAAACAGAAAGAGACTCACAGACTTAGAGAGTGAATTATAAAAGGGTGAGAGGAAGGGACAGTTAGGGAGTTTGGGAAGGACATGTACACATTGCTATATTTAAAATGTATACAAAACCTACTGTATAGCACGTGGAACTCCGCCCAATGTAATGTGGCAGTCTGGACAGGATGGGGGTTTGGGGGAGAATGGATACATGAATCCTTTGCTGAGTCCTTTGTTGTTCACCTGAAACTATCACAGCATTGTTAATTGGCTATACCCCCAATACAAAATAAAAAGTTTGATTAAAAAAATTCCCATGTGGAATGTAAGTGATTGGTATGAGTGTGTGGGTGGGGGTAGGTGTTTAGTAAATGTTGAAATATACTTTGAGGTACACAGAGTCACTTTCAAAAATCCAAAAATATAAATTGGAAAAATTATAACTGTGAAATAATAGCCATATCTTTTTACTAGACCCTTTTCTGCCAGAAATAGAATTATTTCTCTTCTGCATAATCTTTTACCAGTTTTGAGTTCATACCATGTTGCCAAAAAGAATAAACTTAATATTCCTCTGAATAGTTGTGTGTGTATGGACAATTCAATCTGCCTTCTTATTTCTAACAAGAAACATGTTAGGTAACTAAGAATCAAATAATGATACCATTGCAAGGATTCTATCAGTGAGGTTCTCTTACTGACATCGGATACTTCTCTGGAACATTTTGTAGACTCATCTTTTCAACTTACCTCCCAAGGATTGTCAAGTTGGTGTCATGAATCTCTCTGGCTAATTTCAATCTCTTATTTTTTTCTCATTTAGTATCTGGCCTCCTTGATCTATAGGCCCCAGGAAACTTGCTATCATTCAGCATTTTAAAAGCATACATGAAAATCAATAATTGTCTTCTTTTAAAAATATAAAATTTTCTGTTTGCTATCACATTTTAGATATTTATCTTATACGAGAAATATACTTTTGATATTTACTGTAAATTTTAAAAATAATTACTCTGAATCTCACACATCATCTTCTAGGACTGAGAATGTCACAGGTTTTTGTAGGGAGATTTTAAGGCATACCACTTATTATGAACCTAAGGGGTCTACTTAATCAGGCCTGTGATTCTCCATATTTCATTGTCTGCCACTTGCAAGGACTGTTATTTCTGAGTGGGAACTCTCAATGGGATTTTGCCAAAAGTTAGTAAATTGTGTCCTGGAAACAAATCTTTGTCAACAGGCTGATTTTGTCAATAAAGTTGAACTGCAACATAGCCATATCTGCTAATTTACATAGACAGAGTTGAGTAGTTGAAGAAGAGACTGCAGGCTTAGAAAGGCTAAAATATTTGCTGTTTCTTTCCAGAAGCTTGTCAATCCCTATGTTATGAAAAAAGGCTATAATAAATATGGCAATATTTATTTTTATCACATCTAATTAGACAATATCTAAGTGGACATAGACTCACTGTAACAAATTTTTATCCTTAATTCATTTTAATCCTAGTTGATGCATTTAAAATGTTTACTGAATTTATTTCTTTGCATAAATTTTTAAGATCAGTTTGAACACACTTGCTTATCTATGGTCATTAGTGTCATTGAAATGCATTTTCTCTAAAAAACACTTGCTTGGAGGTGTGTTCATGTGGCTCTAACAATATAATTTCTAAATTTTTAATGGAATATTCAGTTTTTATATGTTTACTTTCACATTTTAATTATTTTTTTATTTTTTTTTTTTCAGTGTTGACTGTGTTTGAAGTTGGGTGCAAAGATGTAAACTGACTGGTAAGTGGCATCACGTTTCTTAATATGATGCTTTAAAAAACATAAATATTCTGGTATCCTGGTCCTCAAAGCTATAAATGAAGAGCCATGCTTTATAGGAATTGGAATAGTCTGTTCTCTTCCTGCAGGTATGCAGATGAAATATNGTTTGAAGTTGGGTGCAAAGATGTAAACTGACTGGTAAGTGGCATCACGTTTCTTAATATGATGCTTTAAAAAACATAAATATTCTGGTATCCTGGTCCTCAAAGCTATAAATGAAGAGCCATGCTTTATAGGAATTGGAATAGTCTGTTCTCTTCCTGCAGGTATGCAGATGAAATATTATTTTCATGTTTTGTTTTTTTTTTTGGCTGGTTGCTTTACTGGATATCCTGTATTTCATAAGGATATTTTCAATCTTCTTAATTGAATTAATGGTTTGGAGAACAATGATGTTGGTGTCATCATGACACAAATTATGCTTTAAAGGAAAACAAGGATCCAGATAAATAACGGAAATGAAGAAAAATAGGGAAACTAACTTGCGAAGAACTGTGAGTTGTTACTTTCTATAAACAATGTAATTTGCATGGATTTTATATTTTTAAACTTCTTAGCATTCCATGAAAAATACAGAATGTCTTTGAAATCCTGTCTTCCTGTATATGGGTAGAAAGAATGATTTGGTCTTGCTTGAGAATACAAATAGGATGAAGTATTGTTTCTTTTATGCAACAAAGTAATACACTCTTGCAAGAAAATGTTAGATTTGCCAATATCATAACATGCATACTTAATAATCAAGTTTACAAGGACTTGTTAAATTTATCTGGGATCATTTCAAACTAAGTACTTTTTAGCACTAATTTAATGATTTTAATGACACTTGGTATATTTGTTGTTACTTGTGTAGCATTCAAGTTGGAATAACCATACTTGTGAAGCCAGTAGCTTTATGATGAACCTGGGAAATCTGTTTTCTTTCTTGTTACTTGTGTAGCATTCAAGTTGGAATAACCATACTTGTGAAGCCAGTAGCTTTATGATGAACCTGGGAAATCTGTTTTCTTTCTTAGTAAATAATTTAGATATTCTGTGGATCTATGCTTGTTATGGGTCTATGAAGCTTAGCTGAGAAGCAGTACAACAGGAAGAATTTTACTTTTGACTTACATGTATAAAAATCAGATGGGTTTTTAAAGAGGAATCCTTGGTATTTGTATGTCTCATTATTCTAATTGAATCCCTCACTATTCTCATTGAATAAAGCACTATATCTTGGGAGAATCATTGGAAATACAATTGCATATAATTTTAATTATGATTTAAAAATGTACTCTATAATATCTATATATGATATTTATGTTTTGGATAGATATTTTAATAATCTACTTTGAGAATACAAGAGGAAATATTATGAGTCAAAATATAATATTGCTTATACTATACCCCCTAATCTGCTTGCTATCATTTTATAATAATGTTGATTTGCTCCCATAACATTTCTCTTTTAAATATTAATTTTACAAGTGAGACAGTGCTGTCTGATATGACCACAGGCAAATATGATAATGTTGTGGAATTATAACCCACATTCTAAGTATCAGTTGAGTACCTGCTGAAATAAAAGCATATGAATTTTAAAAACTCACTGTGAAAACCTAGAAAAATTAGAATGAATAAAAGGAGAATGGAAATAAATTAAGTCAATAAATATAAAACATAGGCATTGCAAAGTGAATCGCCACAGCATTTTATACAAACTGGGGCCTTTTGATATGAAAATTCTATCTTTAAAGTAGAAACTTAGGGCATTTGTTGATGTTTGGCTGTTTAGTTTATCTTAATGTTTTTAAGTAAAGTATATGATACATGTTGATTCATCTTTCTTGAAAATATGTCACATGTATTTGAAATTTTTGCTAGGTATTATCTGATTGGCAGTTATATTAGAGGGAACCATAGTATAGGAGACTGCAGAAAAAAAATGCTATAAAGGATTTCTTGAAATTTATTCTGGGAAGAACTTGTCATTAACTAACCATGTTGGTGAAATTGAGTAGCCGATAATGGGTCCAAAAAAAAGACTTGGGTTTTGAATCCTTTACCTCTCATCTCTTATATTTAGTACTTGTATTTCTATATTATATTTCATACCACAGTAACACATTCATAAGGAGTATATAAGTATGTATTTTAAATTAGGATGAAAAGAGTGACTTATTTGTAATACTGAACTGGAAACATAAGAAATTGATACATATGATTCAAATACTTCATATAGATGAAAGTGTATGTCTAACTTTTTTAGGAAAGCAGTTATTTCCCAAACAGTTATAACATGATGAATTCACACGTCAAGAACTATTGTTATCAAAGGCTTACTCTCGGGTCTAAAATGACTCCCTCTTGTAATGTAAGAATTGCTAACTGGCTTGGATATTCGTTCTGATATTTAAAACCTGATGAACAAGGAAATCATTTGTCTTAAGTAATTTGTTAACATTTCCCAAGCACACACTCTTACTAAAATGTGTTTTCTTGATAATACCATATATCAATAAAAAAGTCAGAAGGATACATAAATTCACTAAAATAATCAGCACTGTTTAGGGTTATCATTTTTTCTTAAAATTATTACTAAAGGCATGATTTGGTTGTTAAGACCTATCGTAAATGAGTAAAAGTTTATTTGCCACATGTTGTAGCTCCATAGAATCTCATGGCTGTAAGGTCTAGGAGGATAGAGACTCTGGTTTACTACTGAATCTTGAACAGAAAGTACTTAGCATTAATGAACCTTACTAAATATTTTTAAATTTAGTAAATAAATGGGTTATATTTTTGAGGGCAAGACTCTGGGTAAATAGAAAGCATTAGTATTATTACTGTTTAATTATAGCATGTACCAAATAGCCCCTTGGTTTTGATAATGGAACAGTATTCACTATACTGGAGGAGAGTGAAAGTTCAGTTCAGTTACCCAGTCTTGTCCAACTCTTTGCAACCCCATGGACTGAAGCATGCCAGGCTTCCCTGTCCATCACCAAGTCCTGGAGTTTACTCAACCTCATGTCCATCAAGTCAGTGATGCATTCCAACCATCTTATCCTGCTGTCTTTTTTCACTCCTCTTTCATTTTCATCTAAAGCCTCTTTAGTTCTGCTTCACTTTCTGCCATAAGTGTGGTGTCATCTGCTCATCGGAGGTTATTGATATTTCTCCTGGAAAACTTGACTTCAGCTTGAGCTTCATCCAACCTGGCATTTCACATGACATACTCTGCTTATAAGTTAAATAAGCAAGGTGAGAGGGAAACCTGGCATGCTGCAGTCACAAATAGAATGACCAAGCTGGCTTCAAACTCAACATTCGAAGAATGAAGATCATGGCATCTGCTCCCATCACTTCATGGCAAATAGATGGGAAAACGATGGAAACTGTGACAGACTTTCTTTACTGGGCTCCAAAATCACTGCATATGACGACTGCAGCCATGAAATTAAAAGATACTTGTTCCTTAGAAGAAAAGCTATGAACAATCTAGACAGCATGTTGAAAAGCAGACATTACTTTGCCAACAAATGTCCATATAGTCAAAGCTGTGGTTTTTCCAGTAGTCATGTATGGATGTGAGAGTTGGACAATAAAGAAGGCCAAAGAATTGATGCTTTTGGACTGCAGTGCTGGAGGACTCTTGAGAGTCTCCTTGACAGCAAGGAGATCAAACCAGTCAGTCCTAAAGGAAAACAGTCCTGATTATTCATTGGGAGGACTCATACTGAAGCTCCAAAAGTTTGGCCACCTGATGCAAAGAATTGACACATTGGAAAAGACCCTATTGCTGAGGAAAAAATGAAGGCAGGAGGAGGAGGGGATGACAGAGGACAAGATGGTTGGATGGCATTACTCACTCATTGGACATGAGTTTGAGCAAACTCCAGGAGATGGTGAAGGAGGGGGAAGCCCTGCATGTTGCAGTCCACAGGGTCACAAAGAGTCGGATCCTACTGAGTGACTAAACAACAACAACAAATTCACTACGATGAGGAGCAGGGACTCTGACTAGAATTTCTGGCTGATAATTCTAGCCATACAAAGTATGTGACCTGTGTCTCTCTTTGTTACATTTTCATCATCTCCAAGAACTGACGGTGTGAATTCTTGTACTGTGCTTAAAGATGTTCCCATCACAAAGTAAGCATAGTGTAGTTGTTAGTATTATTACTGTTTTTTATTGTGGCTGTTGTTAGAAGTTAGACCTGATTCTATGGTTAGTGGGTTTGAATTTTTGTAAGAAAAAGACAGAACAAATGAACTCTAATGCTATAAAGTATGATATCTTTCAGAAACTTGAAACAGAAAGGTTGCTTGGGGACACTTAATGAATGAGAACTTGGAATTGTTTTGTGAATAAGGTAGCTCTTTAGAGTGGCCCTGAATAAATTCACATTACTGTGAAATTTATTGTGTACGTGTCAGCATCAGAAAATTGCAAGGACAACATTCTGGGAAGAGGAAGGGTCGAGAGCAGTTAAACTGAAGAGGCTTAAAGAAGCAACAAAATAGCAATAACTATAAATGGCTTTTAAATGTTACTTACTTTACTAAGTTTCCTATTTAAAAATCAATAACATTTTACACCATTTCTTGCTATCATTACTCTTTAACTTGGTTTCAGTGGGCATTCAATGTCATGGTCCAACACACCTCTCCAGTCTTACCTCCACAGTCTTCATCTACCAGTCCAAATTTATATCCCAGCTATCTATTTTTTTCTCTTTTTTTTTCCCTGAACCCCACTGTAGTTTTGCATGTTTTACATCTACTTCGAAGACTCTTAAACCTACTCATGCACAGGACAAAATTCTAGCCTTCTGCAAATTTCCTTACTCAAATGTTATTTCCTTTATAAAGCTTTTCCTGACTTTCTGTGTAATTTCAAATTTAACAGAGCAGATACATGCACACATAAACACACATACACACAAGGCAGAATGGTAGACTAAATTTCCAGTTTCTTTAATCAAAGNGACTGAGCAACTGAACTGCACTAAAGGAAATGAGAAAAACTCAGTAGCTTAGCTATGCATTTGTATGAAGATTAGATTTTTGGACTTACTATTTTCTAAATTTCCTAGATATTCATTACACTACAGTAGTCTAAGACATGATTTATAGCCAGATAGACATGAGTTCAAATTCAGTATTCAGTATCTTGTTTATAAGCTATATAACCTTGGACATGTTGTTTAATATCCCATATTGTTTAATATCCCACTTTACTGTCTGACCCACCAGGGAAGTCTGAGTCTTAGAACACTCGGTACAAAATTTAAATACTAGTAAGCACTATGTGTATTGCGTGACTCATTGGATTTTTCTACCAATTTCAGTTTGTTTTTTGAAACACTAAATTGAAAGCAAAGTTAAAGCTTCATGTTTTTGGAACTTTGGCAGATCCGATCAAGAATCTAACAACTTAGCTAACCATCCTGGCAATATCATTCAATCTCTTTGAGCCATTTGAGACTCATTCATTTCAGTTTCTCTAACCTCCACAACGTGCTAAATATCTAATAGAAAAAAACAAAGAGGAATGTTTTAATCTGAATTTCTGTGTGTCTGTATTAGGATAGGATAGTCTCTGCTGCAGTAACAAACTCTTAAGTCTCAATGACTTAAATATGTAAGGATTTATTTCTTGCTCACGCAAAATTTAATGCAGGTTGAGTATCTCTCAGTAGAAGCTTTAACCCAAACAGTGACTCTACCATTCGTCCCTGTTGTAGTGGATGTAGACTGGAGAAACATAATATTTTTAAGAATAAAACTTGAAAGTAAATTAAAATCCTTCTGTCCACACTGTATGAGCCAGACTCAGTCACATGTTTACAAAATAACCATAAAAACATGTTGAGAAATGTAGCCTTTTTGTTTATACTTGAAGAAGACATGATAAAGTAAACATATAGCATAATCTGTGCCATAGTGTACAGGGAAATCTAAACTTCCCTAGAAAGCTTTTTCTAGACAGCTAATTGAACTGACTGTTTGCAAAATCATTTTTATATGGTGAAGTAAATATTTATTTCACATACATGAGTAGGTAGCTTGTCTTATTCATCTGTGATGATGTTTCTGGTACATATCTTCAATCATAGCATCTGATTGGTCTTTTCTGAAAACATGTGAATTACACATGGAGTTTTACACATGACTTTAATATTTTATAGACTACCACACAGAGGAAATGAGTTATTCTATGTGACATCAGATGACAGAACTGTGGGTTAAGAATATATATTGAAGAAAGGTAGGTTTCCTTTCAATCTACAAAAAGCCCTCCCAGGAAGATGTATTCATTTGGTCACAGTGACTTCTCAATATCTAGATATATTTCAGTAGTGCCTAACAGCAAGATAAAGTTGAAAGAGTTAATCTTTGAAGTTAAAATCTTCTGAGATTAAATTCTAGTTCCATCAGCTGCTAACAGCTAGTTATTGACAGTGTGGCCTTAGCATGTTAATGATCTTCGTAGAGCTTCATATTTGTTGTAAACTTTATGCTACCTCATGCGAAGAGTTGACTCATTGGAAAAGACTGATGTTGGGAGGGATTGGGGGCAGGAGGAGAAGGGGACGGCAGAGGATGAGATGGCTGGATGGCATCACCTACTCGATGGACATGAGTCTGAGTGAACTCTGGGAGTTGGTGATGGACAGGGAGGCCTGGCGTGCTGCGATTCATGGGGTCACAAAGAGTCGGACACGACTGAGAGACTGAACTGAACTGATGCGATTTTATCTGTCAAATTTCTTATGAAATCAATTCTGGTTGATTCAAATAGAAAAGGAATTTGTGGACAATGTTGAATAATACACAGAATTAACAGAAATGTAGCAGAACAAAATTAAGAGATAGGCAAAGCCTAGAGTGAGTAGGACTAAAACTATAGCCAAAATCATGCCAATGAACTAGCAGGTGCCAATGCCACTGGGCACAGCTGCCACAGACAGGACCATCACCCCTGTTGATCCTCCTACTCTGGACGCTGATTAGCAATTGCAAATGAAATGTATTATTTTCTAGTTAGACTTCTGTGTCTTTCTGGCAAGGTTCAAAATTTTAGGCCAGAACTTCTGGTCGCTTAAGTCTCAGTTGCACGCCAGGAATATGCTGGCAGAAGGTGGAGAAAAGTGAGTATTGGGCTTATCTCTCACCAATATGTGAATAGTGGGGAAATCCCCAATATGGAAAAAATCTAATTACTAGACCTCCCAAAGTCAGTTGCTAGATATGACACTTTCTGCATCCTTAGGTTAATATAAGACTTACTAATGGTGTAATATAATATTTCTGAAGTGCCATCTCACTCAATTCCCTTTCATGGGCAGTTTGCTAAGCCCTGACACCAAATACTTTGCTGATCAGACTAACACTCTAGGTTATAAAACACACAAACCCATGCCAGAGATGCCCAGGGAAGCCCATTCTTTGTTAAAGGGGAAACATTCTTCAAAATACCCAGTCCCCAAGAGGCTATGAAACCAAGCTAATCCCACCCACCTGCTCTGCATAAACCACCTGCTGCAATTCCAGATGGCTGGCACCCTGTCCTCAGGTTCAAATGCCTATATGACCATGCCTCTTAGTCTTCTTGTGTTTGGAGATATTGATAGCAGAAAGTTCTGCCTTTTATTTCTCAGAGTCCTTGTGTTGTGTCTGCAACAGTAAAATTATAATTACACATGATATACTGTTCATGGGGTTCTCAAGGCAAGAAGACTGAAGTGGTTTGCCATTCCCTTCTCCAGTGGACCACATTTGGTCAGAACTCTCCACCATGACCTGTCTGTCTTGGGTGATCCTGCATGGCATGGCTCATAGCTTCATTGAGTTACACAAGGTTGTGGTCCATGTGATCATTTTGCTTAGTTTTCTATGATGGTGGTTTTCATTCAAGAAGCTGTGGGATTATAGTTCTTGTTCCTTCTGTCTGTACTCTGATGGATGAGGACAAGAGGCTTCAGAAAGCTTCCTGATGAGAGGGACTGGCTGTGAGAACATGATTAAAGACTGAAAAATTTCCTATCGTTATGGGACAAATTGTCTGCACTGTAATCAAAACATACAGTACTCAATAATTGCTTTATATAACTAGACTATTAGGATATTTTAGAGACCATTTGTGTATTGGATAGATTTTCTACATTTCATTCAACTCTATAATTCTAGAGGAGCTAGAAAAGTCATATAATATGAATGCTAAAGAACATATCTATTATTATTATTAGTTTCATAGCAACTTTGACCTGTAGTGGCTACTTTGACATGAACTCATGTACACTCGTGGCGGATTCATGTCAATGTATGGCAAAACCAATACAGTACTGTAAAATAGAATAAAGTATTTAAAAATATATATATATATATATAGTTAGGCATCAGGCCTAACTGTCAAGATTTTAACACGAGTTAGGCTTGGGACTATATCTCAGAACTACTATATAAATAACTGTACAAAATTTATATTTGGGATTATGCATTTTTCATATCTTCATGGTTAGGTCTGTTATACAGATAGGGTTGAGAACCAGTGGCTTATAGGATAAACTTACATACTATTCATTGCAAGCCATGATCGACATAGTTCAGTTCAGTCGCTCAGTCGTGTCCAACTCTTTGTGACCCCATGAATCGCAGCACACCAGGCCTCCCTGTCCATCACCAACTCCTGGAGTTCACTCAGACTCACGTCCATCGAGTCTGTGATGCCATCCAGCCATCTCATCCTCGGTCGTCCCCTTCTCCTCCTGCCCCCAATCCTTCCCACCATCAGAGTCTTTTCCAATGAGTCAACTCTTCGCATGAAGTGGACAAAGTACTGGAGTTTCAGCTTTAGCATCATTCCTTCCAAAGAACACCTAGGGCTGATCTCCTTCAGAATGGACTTGTTGGATCTCCTTGCAGTCCAAGGGACTCTCAAGAGTCTTCTCCAACACCACAGTTCAAAAGCATCAATTCTTCAATGCTCAGCCTTCTTCACAGTCCAACTCTCACATCCATACATGACCACTGGAAAAACCATACACAGGGTAGGTCCATTTCTAGTCTGTTCTTCCTATTCCCTGTATATACTCTCCTACTTGTGCAGCAAGCAGTGTTATGGAACTTGCCATTCTCCAGATATTAGATTTTCTTTATCTTTGTGAATGTTTCATATGCTTTTCTTTTTTACTGAAATCTGATTTGTATCCCTTCTTTTAGGGAACAGTATAAAAATTAGCTCGGCAGCTTTCCTCTGTTTCTCTTCAGAACGTCGAACCAGGAGAGGTGCAGCAAGATTAAAAAAGTCCCGCATTTTCTCCATTTCCAATGTAACTCTTTAGACTAAAGATTAAAAATAAATCTTATTTATTTGAGACCCCATGATTTTACAAAAATCCTCAACCTATTGTTAATATCTCAGATCCATTTTACAACTCATGAGGAGATTTTATTGATTAACCTTGAAGCACAAATATCCTTGTTAAGAGCTGGATATTGTGAAGAGTGCTGAAGCATATCTTTGTACGAGGAAGAGGACCTAGTCTTTGGCTTCTGGCTAGGATGGGATATCAAGCACTAGATTTATCATGCAGAGAGACTATTATTACCCTACTTATTACCTTTAATTTCTGGCTATGGTGCAGAGAGAGGAATTCAGGCAGAGTTTGTTGTTCAGTCACCAAGTTGTGCCCAACTCTTTGCAACCCCATGGACTGCAGCACACTAGACTTTCCTGTCCTTCACTGTCTCCCTGAGTTCACTTAAATTCATGTTCATTGAGTTGGTGATGCTATCCAACCATCTCATCTGTTTTNGACCACTGGAAAAACTATACACAGGGTAGGTCCATTTCTAGTCTGTTCTTCCTATTCCCTGTATATACTCTCCTACTTGTGCAGCAAGCAGTGTTATGGAACTTGCCATTCTCCAGATATTAGATTTTCTTTATCTTTGTGAATGTTTCATATGCTTTTCTTTTTTACTGAAATCTGATTTGTATCCCTTCTTTTAGGGAACAGTATAAAAATTAGCTCGGCAGCTTTCCTCTGTTTCTCTTCAGAACGTCGAACCAGGAGAGGTGCAGCAAGATTAAAAAAGTCCCGCATTTTCTCCATTTCCAATGTAACTCTTTAGACTAAAGATTAAAAATAAATCTTATTTATTTGAGACCCCATGATTTTACAAAAATCCTCAACCTATTGTTAATATCTCAGATCCATTTTACAACTCATGAGGAGATTTTATTGATTAACCTTGAAGCACAAATATCCTTGTTAAGAGCTGGATATTGTGAAGAGTGCTGAAGCATATCTTTGTACGAGGAAGAGGACCTAGTCTTTGGCTTCTGGCTAGGATGGGATATCAAGCACTAGATTTATCATGCAGAGAGACTATTATTACCCTACTTATTACCTTTAATTTCTGGCTATGGTGCAGAGAGAGGAATTCAGGCAGAGTTTGTTGTTCAGTCACCAAGTTGTGCCCAACTCTTTGCAACCCCATGGACTGCAGCACACTAGACTTTCCTGTCCTTCACTATCTCCCTGAGTTCACTTAAATTCATGTTCATTGAGTTGGTGATGCTATCCAACCATCTCATCTGTTTTTCCCCCCTCTCTTCTGCCCTCAATCTTTCCCAGTATCAATCTCCCAGTGAGTCAACTTTTTGCATCAGGTGATCAAAGTATTAGAGCTTCAGTAACAGTCCTTTAAATAAATATCCAAAATTTTTAGTTGAAATTTAAAAACTTACTCTAAAAGTACCATGGAAATTCAAAGATTTTTGAAAAATAACAAAAAAGGACTAATACTAATGTCATACTTTAAAACATTATAAACAGATAGTACTTAAATAATTAAGAGTTTGTATTGACAGTAAGATAGATAAACAGATCAATAAAACAGAGTAGATAGTCCAGAAACATTTTTTGAACTACTGGATATTCATTTGCAAAAAAGAACAAAGAACAAAATAATTCTAATCCACACCTCATATCACATAAATAAAATGCCTATGATTTTAGAATCATATATTTAAACATGAAACATAAAACTAATATCTATTTCTAATAAAAAAAAAATAGCCGCTGCTGCTAAGTCACATCAGTCATGTACGACTCTGTGTGACCCCATAGACAGCAGCCCACCAGGCTCCCCCGTCCCTGGGATTCTCCAGGCAAGAACACTGGATTGGTTTGCCATTTCCTTCTCCAATGCATGAAAGTGAAAAGTGAAAGGGAAGTTGCTCAGTCATGTCCGATTCTCAGCGACCTCATGGACTGTAGCCTACCACGCTCCTCCATCCATGGGATTTGCCGAATCTCCTAACAACCATAGGTTAGGCAAAGTTTTCTTAGACACAGAAACAAAAGTATAATCCCTGAAATAATAAGTTGATTAACTGTATTTCATCAAATCTGAAAGCTGCATTTTCTACAAAAGATAATGTTAAGAAAAGATCAGACATCTTGGGAAAAAAAGCATTTACAAATCATCTACAGATAAAGAACTTAGAATAAAGAACCCTCAAAGCAAAATAATAAAAGGAAACCCAATTAGTTAGTTAGGTCAGTCGCTCAGTTGTGTCCGACTCTTTGTGACCCCATGAATCGCAGCACACCAGGCCTCCCTGTTCATCACCATCTCTCGGAGTTCACTCAGACTCAGTTCCATCGAGTTCATGATGCCATCCAGCCATCTCAACCTTGGTCGTCCCCTTCTCCTCCTGCCCCCAATCCCTCGCAGCANTCATGATGTACTCTGCATATAAGTTAAATAAGCAGGGTGACAACATACAGCCTTGAAATACTCCTTTTCCTATTTGGAATGAATCTATTGAGTAAAAGGAAACCCAATAAATAACATAAAAGATCTGAGA
This sequence comes from Raphicerus campestris, assembly GCA_006410735.1. Classification (NCBI taxonomy): domain Eukaryota; kingdom Metazoa; phylum Chordata; class Mammalia; order Artiodactyla; family Bovidae; genus Raphicerus; species Raphicerus campestris. Next base: position 51,041 of record SJYW01034285.1, read on the forward strand.
AGACACTTCAACAAGGAAACATGGAAGGAGAATAAGCACATGAAAAGATATGCAACAAAATTTATCACTGTTTGTTGCCACTCAGTCATGTGCAGATCTTTTGTGACTCCATGAACTACAGCACACCAGGCTCCCCTGTCCTCGAGATTTCTCAGCCAGGAATACTAGAGTGGTTTGACATTTCTTTCTCCAGGGGATCTTCTCAACCTACAAGTCAAATCTGCATCTCCTATATTGGCAAGTGGATTCTTTACCACTGATCCACCATGAAGCCATAATTCATCATTAAAGTGAAGTTGTTCAGTTGTGTCCTACTCTTTGCAACCCCGTGCACTGTAGCCCACCATGCTCCTCTGTCCATGGGATTTTCCAGGCAAGAGTACTGGAGTGGCTTGCCATTTCCTTCTCCAGAGGATCTTCCCGACCCAGGGATCGAACCCAGGTCTCCTACATTTACAATGCTTTACCGTGTGAGCCACCAGGGAAGTCCAATTCAAGGAAAATGCAATTTTGTTTCACATTCCTATTAGAAAGGCTAAAATTTAAAAGACTAACTGATAAAAATAGATATTATGTATTGGTGTACTATCTTTGGAGAAAATTTCTTAAAAAGTTACACATTCACCTATCTTACCTGCATGCTAAGTCACTTCAACTATGTCAGACTTTGCAACCCTATGGACTGTAGCCCACCATGCTACTCTGTCCATAGAATTCTCCAGGCAAGAATACTGGAGTGGGCAGCCATTGACTTCTCCAGGGAATCTTCTGACCCAGGAATTAAACCTGTGTTTCCCGCATTGAAGGCAGATTCCTTAGCATCTGAGCCACCAGAGAAGCCCCACAGCTACCTTATGATCCAGCAATTCTATTCCTCAGTATTTTTAGAAGAGAAATAAAAGCATATCCATATAAATATTGTATATGAACTTTTGTAACACCTCTGCTTCATAATAGCCAAAGATCAGGACTAACACTAATGCCTATCAACAAATTTGTGTGTGAATAAATTGGGGCTCATCCTTGAAATTGAGTACTTATTAGAACAAAAATGAATGAAATGTTGCTACATGCTGCAGCATGGATGAATCTCCAAATAACTGTGCTCACTGAGAGAAATAAATCCAAATGATTATTCCATTTACATAGAATTTTAGAAAATACAAAATACTCTGATGACAGAAAGTAGACCAGTGGTTGACTAGGGTTGGAGTTACAAATTTACATACTGATACCTTGAATGTAGTCTTCATTATCTTGACTCTGGTTGTGTTCTCACTTTTGCATATATGTGTTAAAATGTATAAATTGTATACTTTAAGTATGTGCACATTATTATATGTCAATTATGCCTAAGTAAAGCTGTTAGCAATTTGACAAGAGAAAAAGAGAAAAGATGCCTAATAAGGAGCAAATCAGCTAATGTCCCTAAAGAATATATATATATATATATATATGTTGAATTTGGCGACTGGCTCAGAGAATTAGCACTTAGTTCAGCAGGAGGCTTAAAGAATGGACAAGGAAGATCAAGGGAAGTTTTGCTGAACTGAATCTTAGAGGACAAGAAGAAGGTGAATTCAGGAGGGATGTGTTCCAAGAAGAGAGTCTTCAAAGATGACAGAGTGTGGCTTGCAAAACTACAGGTTAGGTATGTTGTCAGTTATTGAGTGTTGTCTTTGATCCTCACCCCAGTCTTCCTGTTTTCTGTTAACACTGCATTGGTTTTAAAGCTATGGATTTTGACCATCTTCCCTGCCTCATGAGAAATCTGTATGCAGGTCAAGAAGCAAAAGTTAGAACCAGACGTGGAACAATANTCTTCCTGTTTTCTGTTAACACTGCATTGGTTTTAAAGCTATGGATTTTGACCATCTTCCCTGCCTCATGAGAAATCTGTATGCAGGTCAAGAAGCAAAAGTTAGAACCAGACGTGGAACAATAGACTGGTTCCAAATTGGGAAAGGAGTACATCAAGGCTATATATTGTCACTCTGCTTATTTAACTTATATGCAGAATACATCATGTGAAATGCCAGGCTGGATGCAGCAGAAGCTGAAATCAAGACAGCTGGGAGAAATATCAATAACCTCAGATATATAGATGACACCACCCTTAATATCAGAAAGTGAAGAGGAACTGAAGAGCCTTTTGATGAAAGTAAAAGAAAGGAGTGAAAAAGCTAGTTTAAAACATTCAAAAACTAAGATCATGGCATCCGGTTCTATCACTTCATGGCAAAACAATGGGGAAACAATGGAAACTGTGACAGACTTTATTTTCTTGGGCTCCAAAATCACTGCAGATAGTGACTGTAGCTATGAAATTAAAAGACACTTGCTCCTTGGAAGAAAATCAATGACAAACCTAGACAGCATATTAAAAAGCAGAGATATTATTTTGCTGCCAAAGGTCCATCTAGTCAAAACTATGGTTTTTCCAGTAGTCATGTATGGATGTGAGAGTTGGACCATAAGGAAAGCTGAGTGCTGAAGAATCAATGCTTTTGTACTGTGATGTTAGAGAAAACTCTTGAGAGTCCCTTGCACTACAAGGAGATCCAACCAGTCCATCCTAAAGGAAATCAGTCCTGAATATTCACTGGAAGGACTGATGTTGAAGCTGAAGCTCCAATCCTTTGGCTATCTGATATGAAGAACTGACTCATTGGAAAAGACCCTGATGCTGGGAAAGATTGAAGGCGGAAGAGAAGGGGGTGACAGATGATGAGATGGTTGGATGGCATCACCAACCTGATGGACATGAGTTTGATCAAGCTCCCAGAGTTGGCGATGGACTGGGAAGGTTGGCATGCCGCAGTCCATGGGGTTGCAAAGAGGCAGACACGATTGAGTGACTGAACTAAACTGAGGTTTCCTTAGGTGCAGATATCTGGGATTGTGGGGTAGGGAATTTTATCACATCTGTTTCAATGAGAGCAGACCCTTTAACTGTTTTATATGTTAAATGCCTACAAAAGATACAAAAACAAATAATAAAATATCACTATTTTGGCTAAAGTAGACTCCTCCTCTCTTGGTCACTCTCTCTCTCTCTCTGGCTCTCTTTGTCTCTCTCTGTCTGTCTCTCTCTCTATATATATGTATTTATATTTATATATAAGAAAGCCTGATCTTGTTATATGTATATAAAACAGGCTTTCTTGTTTTCATTTTCATTCTTTTGCTTATTTTCCCCCTGATGCCAGAGCAGTCTTTCCTTTAAATATGTGCTATAGATTTCTATCACTTTTAAAGTCATCCCAATGAAGTCTCTGCTGATTCCTGCAGCTTAAAATATTTCTCTTTCTTATGAAAACCCACAACCCTTTATCTTGAAATGCTGTGATGCCAGTTATGTGTCAGAGAATGCTGCTGGCACTTTCACATATGTCATTCATTTGATCCTTACAACATTGCTGTGAGGCAGGCGGCATCATCTCTACTACAGGGATGAAAACCCTGAGGTTCAGATTGCTTACATGACTTTCCAAAATTCATCTAGTTAGCAAGAGGCAGAGCTAGAAATACAGTCTAGGGCTTTCCATTCCAAGCTATGTTTTAATTCCATTATGACATTATCACTATACTCCAAAATTATAGCTGTATGATCCTATCCAGGAGTGTTTTAGTTTTTATTGTTTGTTGATTTTCTTTTTGTTTTGTTACAACACAGCACACTTTCTTTTGAAATACCTTTCAACTAGATCATAAATTTCACCGGTGACAGTAATGCCTTGTATCAATTTATATAAGGGTCATATCTAAGATGTGATCAATAAATGCTTCAGAAAGAAGAGAATGATGAGACATAAAGAGAAAAGAGGAATGAAAGAACAGAGATAGGAAAAGGGAGAACGAGCAAGTGACTGGTTCATATTATAGTGAGAAATGCTTACGATTGTTTGTCTTTTCTGAGAATATAATGCTTTCTAGTCTTTACTAAATGCTGCAGATGGATTCCTTATGGGTTTATTGAGTTTTCATCAAAACAGAAGTATAATTCATTATGGATCTGAATCTCAATACATTTCCACAGTCCTTACTCCATCTGCATTAGATTGCTTTAGGTAATTTGTGTAGATACCTATTGTTATGCCACCAAAAGGATTAGACTTCCTGCTCCTGAGGGGAGCTTTGGCAGAGGTAAGGAAGTATGGCATATTTATATCATTCTTCTTTGTGTCTCAGCCCAAGAAGTTCTAGTTGATTTATGTGGGTTGAGATGAGCCAATCAGAGTTGACCACATCACAGGCTACAGTGAGCGGTCCAGGAATGGGTATGTGGCTCCATCTCAAGCTAATCAGAAATAACAAATCTACTTTTAAAGTGCTGAGTTTGGGAGAAGGAGGACAAAGACATTTTCTCTCTGGATGCCAGATTTTGACCCTCTAATTAATTAAGCTATATTTAAAGAAAGAACTGTCTCTGAAATTTAAAGCTTGTTGAGTCAATAAACTATTTTTAGTTTTAAACTTGCTAGTTTTGGACAGTTTTTCTTCACTGTTCTTTTCAATGTCAGTGTTACTAATACAAAACATTGAGTCCCTTGAAAATATATAACTTCCCAGAGAAATTTTGGTGTGATAGCATGTCATCTCTTGATAACACACAGGATAAAGCGAGCCACATAGGGTAAAGGTAGCTTACCTCTAAGCTCATGAATAGGCTCCAGAACCGTTATCATTTTGAAACTGCCATTTACAGAAAGCTTAGCATGTGCCAGCTAGTCTTGGAGGCCCCTAATGTGTATTTTCTATTTAATTCTCACAATTAGCTCATGAGAAAAGTGATTTTAATTTTAAGAGTGAGGTAGCTGGGGCCTGGAAAAATAAATAGCTTTCTTTGATAGCCAAGGTAGAGTTTGAAGGTTTGACTTCAAGAATTGCTCTTCCTCTACCACAGAATTATTCTGTTGCATAGACAATAACTGAAAATAGTGTTCCTTTAACTTCTAAAAATATTTCCCTACCAAACAGAGAATATTGACATTGGATATTTTTGTTTGCTCATAATTTTAGAGAGACTAGATTTCTAAGAGCTGATATATTATCTTTCCCCCTGATGTGTTTTTTTTGGGGGGAGGGTTGATTTTATTGACATATTTGCATTACACTCTGAACACAAAAAGATATTTTGGTTGAAATAGTGTGACACCGTCAACCTTGAAATAGGCATTTAAAAAGCCTTTTCATTTCATAAAGCTTTCAGTGTAGAATGTGGATTTATGGTTATGCTTTTCACAACAATTAAAATCTCTATAAATAACATTCTCCATATTTAGCATTTTAACCTTCCTTTATTGGTAACATGATGCATTCCACATATTTTCCTGAGTGCAGCAGAAGTAAACCATAAATTCCATAAGATGCATATAATATTTACATCTAATGTAAGAGCAGTCTCCAGAATGTTTCTTTGTGAATATATCAGACCCATGAAGAGAAATGTGCTTAGAAATTCAGTTTGTGTATGTAATGTTTGCTAATTAACATGATTTCATGTAAATTTGTATGAACAAAACACAGAAATAAAGCTGATGAAAACCTCAATATTTATTTTCAATTATGGGAATGTGGAGGATTTTTCCTTGTCTATTTTTCTAAATATTAGATTATTTTATGAAAGGTTTAGAGATAATAAGTTTTATTTAAATTTTTTTTCAGATTTTAGTTTAGAAAAATTTCTAAACATTATCTAATATTACTGTGAGATGTGAAGAAATAACTACTGCCTGTACAAAGCTTTTCTTTCAATTATTAATTAATTACCTACACATTTATAAATATGCAGCACACATCTGGCAATGTGACGGTGCTTGAGGATATAATAATGTAAATTTGGGAAAGTCCTTGTACTCAGAAAGTGAAAGTCGCTCAACCATGTCTGACTTTTTGCGACCCCAATGACTATATAGTCCATGGAATTCTCCACGCCAGAATACTGGAATGGGTAGCCTATCCCGTCTCCANATATATATATATATATATATGTTGAATTTGGCGACTGGCTCAGAGAATTAGCACTTAGTTCAGCAGGAGGCTTAAAGAATGGACAAGGAAGATCAAGGGAAGTTTTGCTGAACTGAATCTTAGAGGACAAGAAGAAGGTGAATTCAGGAGGGATGTGTTCCAAGAAGAGAGTCTTCAAAGATGACAGAGTGTGGCTTGCAAAACTACAGGTTAGGTATGTTGTCAGTTATTGAGTGTTGTCTTTGATCCTCACCCCAGTCTTCCTGTTTTCTGTTAACACTGCATTGGTTTTAAAGCTATGGATTTTGACCATCTTCCCTGCCTCATGAGAAATCTGTATGCAGGTCAAGAAGCAAAAGTTAGAACCAGACGTGGAACAATAGACTGGTTCCAAATTGGGAAAGGAGTACATCAAGGCTATATATTGTCACTCTGCTTATTTAACTTATATGCAGAATACATCATGTGAAATGCCAGGCTGGATGCAGCAGAAGCTGAAATCAAGACAGCTGGGAGAAATATCAATAACCTCAGATATATAGATGACACCACCCTTAATATCAGAAAGTGAAGAGGAACTGAAGAGCCTTTTGATGAAAGTAAAAGAAAGGAGTGAAAAAGCTAGTTTAAAACATTCAAAAACTAAGATCATGGCATCCGGTTCTATCACTTCATGGCAAAACAATGGGGAAACAATGGAAACTGTGACAGACTTTATTTTCTTGGGCTCCAAAATCACTGCAGATAGTGACTGTAGCTATGAAATTAAAAGACACTTGCTCCTTGGAAGAAAATCAATGACAAACCTAGACAGCATATTAAAAAGCAGAGATATTATTTTGCTGCCAAAGGTCCATCTAGTCAAAACTATGGTTTTTCCAGTAGTCATGTATGGATGTGAGAGTTGGACCATAAGGAAAGCTGAGTGCTGAAGAATCAATGCTTTTGTACTGTGATGTTAGAGAAAACTCTTGAGAGTCCCTTGCACTACAAGGAGATCCAACCAGTCCATCCTAAAGGAAATCAGTCCTGAATATTCACTGGAAGGACTGATGTTGAAGCTGAAGCTCCAATCCTTTGGCTATCTGATATGAAGAACTGACTCATTGGAAAAGACCCTGATGCTGGGAAAGATTGAAGGCGGAAGAGAAGGGGGTGACAGATGATGAGATGGTTGGATGGCATCACCAACCTGATGGACATGAGTTTGATCAAGCTCCCAGAGTTGGCGATGGACTGGGAAGGTTGGCATGCCACAGTCCATGGGGTTGCAAAGAGGCAGACACGATTGAGTGACTGAACTAAACTGAGGTTTCCTTAAGTGCAGATATCTGGGATTGTGGGGTAGGGAATTTTATCACATCTGTTTCAATGAGAGCAGACCCTTTAACTGTTTTATATGTTAAATGCCTACAAAAGATACAAAAACAAATAATAAAATATCACTATTTTGGCTAAAGTAGACTCCTCCTCCCTTGGTCACTCTCTCTCTCTCTCTGGCTCTCTTTGTCTCTCTCTGTCTGTCTCTCTCTCTATATATATGTATTTATATTTATATATAAGAAAGCCTGATCTTGTTATATGTATATAAAACAGGCTTTCTTGTTTTCATTTTCATTCTTTTGCTTATTTTCCCCCTGATGCCAGAGCAGTCTTTCCTTTAAATATGTGCTATAGATTTCTATCACTTTTAAAGTCATCCCAATGAAGTCTCTGCTGATTCCTGCAGCTTAAAATATTTCTCTTTCTTATGAAAACCCACAACCCTTTATCTTGAAATGCTGTGATGCCAGTTATGTGTCAGAGAATGCTGCTGGCACTTTCACATATGTCATTCATTTGATCCTTACAACATTGCTGTGAGGCAGGCGGCATCATCTCTACTACAGGGATGAAAACCCTGAGGTTCAGATTGCTTACATGACTTTCCAAAATTCATCTAGTTAGGAAGAGGCAGAGCTAGAAATACAGTCTAGGGCTTTCCATTCCAAGCTATGTTTTAATTCCATTATGACATTATCACTATACTCCAAAATTATAGCTGTATGATCCTATCCAGGAGTGTTTTAGTTTTTATTGTTTGTTGATTTTCTTTTTGTTTTGTTACAACACAGCACACTTTCTTTTGAAATACCTTTCAACTAGATCATAAATTTCACCGGTGACAGTAATGCCTTGTATCAATTTATATAAGGGTCATATCTAAGATGTGATCAATAAATGCTTCAGAAAGAAGAGAATGATGAGACATAAAGAGAAAAGAGGAATGAAAGAACAGAGATAGGAAAAGGGAGAACGAGCAAGTGACTGGTTCATATTATAGTGAGAAATGCTTACGATTGTTTGTCTTTTCTGAGAATATAATGCTTTCTAGTCTTTACTAAATGCTGCAGATGGATTCCTTATGGGTTTATTGAGTTTTCATCAAAACAGAAGTATAATTCATTATGGATCTGAATCTCAATACATTTCCACAGTCCTTACTCCATCTGCATTAGATTGCTTTAGGTAATTTGTGTAGATACCTATTGTTATGCCACCAAAAGGATTAGACTTCCTGCTCCTGAGGGGAGCTTTGGCAGAGGTAAGGAAGTATGGCATATTTATATCATTCTTCTTTGTGTCTCAGCCCAAGAAGTTCTAGTTGATTTATGTGGGTTGAGATGAGCCAATCAGAGTTGACCACATCACAGGCTACAGTGAGCGGTCCAGGAATGGGTATGTGGCTCCATCTCAAGCTAATCAGAAATAACAAATCTACTTTTAAAGTGCTGAGTTTGGGAGAAGGAGGACAAAGACATTTTCTCTCTGGATGCCAGATTTTGACCCTCTAATTAATTAAGCTATATTTAAAGAAAGAACTGTCTCTGAAATTTAAAGCTTGTTGAGTCAATAAACTATTTTTAGTTTTAAACTTGCTAGTTTTGGACAGTTTTTCTTCACTGTTCTTTTCAATGTCAGTGTTACTAATACAAAACATTGAGTCCCTTGAAAATATATAACTTCCCAGAGAAATTTTGGTGTGATAGCATGTCATCTCTTGATAACACACAGGATAAAGCGAGCCACATAGGGTAAAGGTAGCTTACCTCTAAGCTCATGAATAGGCTCCAGAACCGTTATCATTTTGAAACTGCCATTTACAGAAAGCTTAGCATGTGCCAGCTAGTCTTGGAGGCCCCTAATGTGTATTTTCTATTTAATTCTCACAATTAGCTCATGAGAAAAGTGATTTTAATTTTAAGAGTGAGGTAGCTGGGGCCTGGAAAAATAAATAGCTTTCTTTGATAGCCAAGGTAGAGTTTGAAGGTTTGACTTCAAGAATTGCTCTTCCTCTACCACAGAATTATTCTGTTGCATAGACAATAACTGAAAATAGTGTTCCTTTAACTTCTAAAAATATTTCCCTACCAAACAGAGAATATTGACATTGGATATTTTTGTTTGCTCATAATTTTAGAGAGACTAGATTTCTAAGAGCTGATATATTATCTTTCCCCCGATGTGTTTTTTTTTGGGGGGAGGGTTGATTTTATTGACATATTTGCATTACACTCTGAACACAAAAAGATATTTTGGTTGAAATAGTGTGACACCGTCAACCTTGAAATAGGCATTTAAAAAGCCTTTTCATTTCATAAAGCTTTCAGTGTAGAATGTGGATTTATGGTTATGCTTTTCACAACAATTAAAATCTCTATAAATAACATTCTCCATATNTCATATCTAAGATGTGATCAATAAATGCTTCAGAAAGAAGAGAATGATGAGACATAAAGAGAAAAGAGGAATGAAAGAACAGAGATAGGAAAAGGGAGAACGAGCAAGTGACTGGTTCATATTATAGTGAGAAATGCTTACGATTGTTTGTCTTTTCTGAGAATATAATGCTTTCTAGTCTTTACTAAATGCTGCAGATGGATTCCTTATGGGTTTATTGAGTTTTCATCAAAACAGAAGTATAATTCATTATGGATCTGAATCTCAATACATTTCCACAGTCCTTACTCCATCTGCATTAGATTGCTTTAGGTAATTTGTGTAGATACCTATTGTTATGCCACCAAAAGGATTAGACTTCCTGCTCCTGAGGGGAGCTTTGGCAGAGGTAAGGAAGTATGGCATATTTATATCATTCTTCTTTGTGTCTCAGCCCAAGAAGTTCTAGTTGATTTATGTGGGTTGAGATGAGCCAATCAGAGTTGACCACATCACAGGCTACAGTGAGCGGTCCAGGAATGGGTATGTGGCTCCATCTCAAGCTAATCAGAAATAACAAATCTACTTTTAAAGTGCTGAGTTTGGGAGAAGGAGGACAAAGACATTTTCTCTCTGGATGCCAGATTTTGACCCTCTAATTAATTAAGCTATATTTAAAGAAAGAACTGTCTCTGAAATTTAAAGCTTGTTGAGTCAATAAACTATTTTTAGTTTTAAACTTGCTAGTTTTGGACAGTTTTTCTTCACTGTTCTTTTCAATGTCAGTGTTACTAATACAAAACATTGAGTCCCTTGAAAATATATAACTTCCCAGAGAAATTTTGGTGTGATAGCATGTCATCTCTTGATAACACACAGGATAAAGCGAGCCACATAGGGTAAAGGTAGCTTACCTCTAAGCTCATGAATAGGCTCCAGAACCGTTATCATTTTGAAACTGCCATTTACAGAAAGCTTAGCATGTGCCAGCTAGTCTTGGAGGCCCCTAATGTGTATTTTCTATTTAATTCTCACAATTAGCTCATGAGAAAAGTGATTTTAATTTTAAGAGTGAGGTAGCTGGGGCCTGGAAAAATAAATAGCTTTCTTTGATAGCCAAGGTAGAGTTTGAAGGTTTGACTTCAAGAATTGCTCTTCCTCTACCACAGAATTATTCTGTTGCATAGACAATAACTGAAAATAGTGTTCCTTTAACTTCTAAAAATATTTCCCTACCAAACAGAGAATATTGACATTGGATATTTTTGTTTGCTCATAATTTTAGAGAGACTAGATTTCTAAGAGCTGATATATTATCTTTCCCCCTGATGTGTTTTTTTTGGGGGGAGGGTTGATTTTATTGACATATTTGCATTACACTCTGAACACAAAAAGATATTTTGGTTGAAATAGTGTGACACCGTCAACCTTGAAATAGGCATTTAAAAAGCCTTTTCATTTCATAAAGCTTTCAGTGTAGAATGTGGATTTATGGTTATGCTTTTCACAACAATTAAAATCTCTATAAATAACATTCTCCATGTTTAGCATTTTAACCTTCCTTTATTGGTAACATGATGCATTCCACATATTTTCCTGAGTGCAGCAGAAGTAAACCATAAATTCCATAAGATGCATATAATATTTACATCTAATGTAAGAGCAGTCTCCAAAATGTTTCTTTGTGAATATATCAGACCCATGAAGAGAAATGTGCTTAGAAATTCAGTTTGTGTATGTAATGTTTGCTAATTAACATGATTTCATGTAAATTTGTATGAACAAAACACAGAAATAAAGCTGATGAAAACCTCAATATTTATTTTCAATTATGGGAATGTGGAGGATTTTTCCTTGTCTATTTTTCTAAATATTAGATTATTTTATGAAAGGTTTAGAGATAAGTTTTATTTAAATTTTTTTTCAGATTTTAGTTTAGAAAAATTTCTAAACATTATCTAATATTACTGTGAGATGTGAAGAAATAACTACTGCCTGTACAAAGCTTTTCTTTCAATTATTAATTAATTACCTACACATTTATAAATATGCAGCACACATCTGGCAATGTGACGGTGCTTGAGGATATAATAATGTAAATTTGGGAAAGTCCTTGTACTCAGAAAGTGAAAGTCGCTCAACCATGTCTGACTTTTTGCGACCCCAATGACTATATAGTCCATGGAATTCTCCACGCCAGAATACTGGAATGGGTAGCCTATCCCGTCTCCAGGGAATCTTCCCTACCCAGGGATCGAACCCAGGTCTCCCTCATTGCAGGTGGATTCTTTACCAGCTGAGCCTCAAGGGAAGCCCTGTGCTCAATAAGCAAGCATTATAGTCAGGGAGAAGACAATGGCACCCCACTCCAGTACTCTTGCCTGGAAACTCCCATAGATGGAGGAGCCTGGTAGGCTGCAGTCCATGGGGTCGCTAAGAGTCAGACACGACTGAGCGATTTCACTTTCACTTTTCACTTTCATGCATTGGAGAAGGAAATGGCAACCCACTCCAGTGTTCTTGCCTGGAGAATCCCAGGGACAGGGAGCCTGGTGGGCTGCCATCTATGGGGTTGNGCAGTCCAGCCTCCACTCCCGTCACTCGACTTACTTTGGCGTCTCTGCAGCATTCGATGCTTTGGGCCACTCTGTTCTTTAACATCCTCTTCCCTCGGCTGCCTCAGCGTGCGCTCCTCATTTCCTGTCTCTGCCTCTGGCTACACCTTCGCTGCCTTCTCTACTGGCTTATCTTGCTCTAATTGCTCATTAAGTTGTGGGTATCCACAAAGCTGACTCAAGCCTTTCTTGGTACAACATCCTCTTGAGTAATACCATTCTTTCTGTTGCTTTAATAACAGTGCCAACTCTTAAATTTGTATCTTTCACCCAGACATCTCCTTGAGGTTTAGTTGTGTATCTAGCTAACAAATTGATGTTTCCCTTTGGGTGTCTCAGGGATCTTTCTCAGTCTCACCGTCCTTAAGATGCAGCACGTTTGTAACTTCTGCTCTTCCTTTGTATCTTCTTCAGCACCAAGACTTGTTTGTTTTGGACTCAGTATGTTTTGTGTATCGATGAAGGACTCAAATCCTTACTCAAAACAAAGAGACAACACACAAAACCCCCTCACTTTACTCCTTACTAACTTTGTAACCAGTAGGTAACCTTTTTAAGACTCAGCTTCATCATCTGTAAAATTAGAAAAACAATAGGTCCTTTCTTAATGTAAATGCACCATCAGACAAAAGGAGTATGTGGGACTTCCAGATAAGGTGTAGTAACAGGGACTGAATTTACTCTCTAGCCATAAGCAGTTATTAATAGAAAACCCTCATGGGACTGTTGTGAGGGTAAAGGAGTATTTATTAAACACTTGAAATAGGGATAGCATAGAGTAACCTCTATATAAAATTTTGCTTTTTTATAATTAAGTATAGATATGATGGTAAAAAATTGTGGAATGAGCTATACTGTGCTGCCCTAAGGGTGAATTAATAGTGTTAAGTGTGTCTACTTTAAGAAGCAGTCCTCAAGTCATTACTCTTAAGCTTCTGTGTAAAGAAAGTGAAGGATAGCAGTAATGCCAAAAAGAGGAGTAAAGGCAAAGCAGAAACCAAAGAAACAGAGAAGTGCAAAGTGAAATCAGAAATTAGAGTCTGGCTTATTAAAAGGGTCGATAATAGTGATAAAATTCTAGCCAGTTCGGTTCACTCACTCAGTTGTGTCCCACTCTTTGTGACCCCATGGACTGCAGCACACCAGGCGTCCCTGTATATCATCAACTCCCGGGGTTTACCAAACTGATGTCCATTGAGTCGGTAATGCCATCCAGCCATCTCATCCTCTGTCGTCCCCTTCGCCTCCTGCTTTCAATCTTTCCCAATATCAGGGTCTTTCTTTTCAAATGAGTCAGCTCTTCGCATCAGGTGGCCAAAGTAAAGGAGTTTCAGCATCAGTCCTTCTAATGAACACTCAGGACTGATCTCCTGAGTCCTGATCTCCTGGTTGGATCTCCTTGCAGTCCAAGGGACTTTCAAGAGGCTTCTCCAACATCACAGGTCAAAAGTGCTCAGTTTTCTTTATAGTCCAACTCTCACATCCATGCATGACTACTGGAAAAACCATAGCTTTGACTAAATGGACCTTTGTTGGCAAAGTAATGTCTTTGCTTTTGAATATGCTGTCTAGGTTGGTCATAACTTTCCTTCCAAGGTGCAAGCGTCTTTTAATTTTATGGCTGCAGTCACTATCTGCAGTGATTTTGGAGTCCA
>SJYW01034285.1:78424-103524 GCA_006410735.1 Raphicerus campestris
TAGACAGAATATTAAAAGTCTAAGGCATTACTTTGTCAATAAATGTCCATCTAGTCAAAGATACAGCTTTTCCAGTAGTCATGTATGGATGTGAGAGTGGGACTACAAAGAAAGCTGAGCACTGAAGAATTGATGCTTTTGAACTGTGATGTCCCTTGGACTGCAAGGAGATCCACCAGTCAATTCTAAAGGAAATCAGTCCTGAATATTCATTGGAAGCACTGATGCTGAAGCTGGAACTCCAATACTTTGGCCACCTGATGTGAAGAACTGACTCACTGCATAAGACCCTAATGCTGGGAAACATTGAAAGCTGGAGGAGAAGGGAACAGCAGAGGATGAGTTGGTTGGATGGCATCACTGACTCAATGGACATGACTATGAACAAATTTCAGGAGTTGGTAATGGAAAAGGAAGATTGGCATGCTGCAGTCCATGGGGTTGCAAAGAGTTGGACATGACTGAGAGACTGAGTTGAACTGAGAAACATTTTAAAGGTTAAAATTTCCAGCTGTCTTGGCTTTCTCAACATTTTTGATTGGCCTCTGTCAGCTCCCAGCCCAGTGCTACCATAAATTTTTAACCTTTAAAGAACGTATTGTTTTTCTACAGTGTTTATAAATATAGTTCCTGGAGCCCCTTGCCCAGAGTTTCTGATTTAATATATTGAGGTAGATGTAGCTCCCTCTAGCTCCCAAATGATGTCAGTGACTCTGACCTGAGGATGCACAGGGCTCCCATGAAGGCTTTCAAGGACCAGTATGTCACTGTTCCAGCTGTTCCTACTCAGAGTCACACACAGGTAAGGAGAAACAAGAGGGCATACCATCCTCTCTAGAATTTGCCGGAAGTTTAGCATTATGTGGGAGCATTTTAAAAATATATACACGCAAGCCCTGTCCCCGACTTGAATATAAATCTGCATTTTAAGAAAACCTCTAAGTAGTTCATATATACACTAGAGGTTGAGACATAGTACTTTAGCGCAGACTAGTCAGTTATTTGGTAGATTTCATTTATTTCTCCTGTCCTTCCTTATGTTCTATAGCTGGTGGACCCTGTTTTCACCTGTTTGAGAAACTGCATCCTAAAATGGGTAGTGGTGATTTATGGTTCAAGTTTATTCATGTTAATAAGGGTGGGAAAGAACTCTACTAGAGGTTTTGACAAATCCGATGTAACTCTATTTGCTAAAATATAATGTTCTTAAACCTCTGTATTATACATGAATTTTTATTTTTTAAGTAACGAAATTCTTGATTTTAAGTAACAGAAATCCAAACATGTTAGGCAAAAAGAGAACTTACTGGAAGAATAGTGGGGAATTCCTGAAAATTGTAGAAAAGTAAGGTTTTAGTTAGACCTTTAGAATGCGTGAAGCCAATACTACGAAAACTTTGAGAATGCTCAACTTTGCATTCTCGTCTTTCTGCTTCCGTCTCTCAGAGAGACTACACACCTTATGTGTTCCAACCTCACCCCTGTGGGGGCCCTGAAACCTTTCCTTAGATTCTCAATCAAAAAATCCTAAAGTAGGATTTCAGTTGTCCTGACTTGAGCCTTATTTCCACACTTGAACAGATCTACCTTGAGACAAGGCACCTTGATCACTGGTTTCCATAGAATGATAGAGAAGAAAGTTCAAAAAGGGGGAGAGGGGGAGTGAGTGGGAAATAAGATCAGTAGATGTCAGCATGTGCTGTAGTAGCATTTCAGTGGCTGACAGTGTTTATTTCTCCTTCACTTCCCAGTCCCACAGGGCATTTGGTAGGTAGCCTGCTATACAATCAGAGAAGGCGGTGGCACCCCACTCTAGTACTCTTGCTTGGAAAATCCCATGGGTGGAGAAGCCTGATAGGCTCCAGTCCATGGGGTTGCTAAGAGTCAGACATGACTAGGTGACTTCATTTTTACTTTCATGCACTGGAGAAGCAAATGGCAACCCACTCCAGTGTTCTTGCCTGGAGAATCCCAGTGCTGTCTATGGGGTCGCACAGAATCGGACATGACTGGAGCGACCTAGCAGCATTAGCTTCTGTAAAATGGCACCTCAGAGCCATCCCCTGAGATAGCTGCAAGAGAGAAAGTATGACTGATCACTTGATAATTCTTAAGGAACAAGCCTGGACGTGGTAAAAAGTTCTATCTACACCCCACTCTCCAGACCGCAAGACTATTCCTAGTATAGACGGTGGGCACAAAGAGGAAAGGAATCAAAACTGGTGGACTGACAGTGTTTTCCCTGCCGTATATTAGTAGGTAAGTACAAATCCATATGGAAACTATACTATCAAGAGCACGTTTAAACTGACCTTGTTAAAAGATAGACTGAGCTCATTAAACGTTTTAAGAGTTTAATTGAGAACAGATCAGTTTATATCAGGCAGTGGCAACCACAAGTGGTTAGAAGTGTCCACTGACAGAAATGAGGAGAAAGATTTTCTTTTTTTAGAGAGAAAAGGTAGAGACAAAGCAAGGAAAACATTTGTCTGTAGCTTAACCAGCTGCATTATTGGGGAAAATCTCCTGGGCTTTTCTGATGTGTTGTCCTTACATTTTGACTTTGTAACTGTGAAGCATTTTTAGCCTCAGGTTTACATTTGCTTACATAGCATTAAAGTCGCCTCAATCTGATGGTCTCCCTATTTGATTGACAACCTTGATGCTCATCTGATTTGATCAAAAGGGTCTGCTCACATATGTATAACTGTATTTAATCTACTTTCAGGGGAGACATTCATTTTACTCTTTATTTCCTTGTAGTATTTCACTGATTGTCCCTGAAAGCATTGCCATTCTCCACTCTGAAGATGCTTCTGAACTTCATTACTTTCGTCCCTTCCTTTCTCACTCAAGTAGATAGCTTTGTTAGACCAGTAGATTCTGTTTACCCTGACTTGCTAATTCTGCTGTTCTTACCGGAGAGTCTTGGAACATACTCTTAGGGGGCATTTGCTTGTTAGAGATATTAAAGCAATTTGCTGTTAGCAAAACAATTACCAAGTTTTGCAAGCAATTTACTTTTCAAAACAATCATTCAATGAATATTTACTAAATTCTTATTATGAGCCAAGATGTGTTCTAGACATAAAAGCAGTGAAAAGCAGCTTTGTTTTATGGATTCTATATTATGGTGGGAGAGTAGACAGGCAGTAGATAAATATATACGTAAAAATAATAAATAAAAGAAATAACAAGACCATGATTAATATGGTACAGGGAATTAAAATAAGGTGGCATAATAAAGTAATTACTTTACATTGGATGCTTCTCTCTTTTCTTAAAAAATCAATGAGAGAGACCTAAATGGTGCAATATATCCATATATGTCAAGATCACAGAAAGAAGCTTCTAGAAAGGACTCTTCAATCCAAAGTTCCTAGGGTGAACTTCCTCCTTTACTTCTTTCTCGCCATAGATGCTCTTCTCACAGTCCCCATGCCTTTTCAATTATGTTAAACTTATAGACAGCCTAAAAAATGATTAACCTTATTCCTTTTGTTTAGTTAGTTGAAGAATCAGGATTCACATGAACAGCTATATGACAGAAAATTTTCAATAACAAATATTTAGTGAAGCTTTAATAATAATGGCAAACAACTGTTAAAAATTTACTAAGTGACAAGGATCATGCTTGTTATGGCAATACGAAGTCATTTAAGACACAGCGATCCTGTCTTCAGAGTTCATAATCGATTAGAAATGACAAATATCCCACAAATGTATTCCATTCTTGTGTTATAAGTCAAAAGTGGAAGTATGGATCATATATACAGAGGTAGCACAGATGAAGAAGTTATTTACTCTCCAAGCATAATGATGGCCGAGGTTTCTAAAAGCACTAGGGTTTGATTGGGCATCGCAGTGGGGGACACAGTAGAAAATTAGGGGAATAGGATGTTCACAATTTACAAACAGTGCCTCAGTCTTCTGCTTTATGATTGATTAGGTTTAATCCTTCAGATTAGAAGTCAGAATGCATTCCATATGTAGCACAGACATTTAAGCTATGCAAAACCATTCATTAGCCATCACGATCAAGAGATGCTATTAATATTTAATTGTCTCAAAGATCTTAATTCTATGCAGGAAGTCAGAGATTTATTCCATCAGACTGCATGCCATGTACTGAGAGCAACATGGAATTCTCAACCCATACTAGCAGCTGTGATTGAAGACCATTTTTACATTGACTGAGACTAAAGTGGATGATGAAATTTAAGAAATTATGTTTGTTTTTCCTTAACTAAAACACAGTTGTTTCCCTTTACTCTACCTGAACTCTGCTGTTTTAAGATACCCTTCAGTGGAATATAGAATATATCTCTTTAAAGGAACCATGTTTTCTTATCTGACTCTTTCCTTTCAAAGACTAATTTATACTGTAATGTCTGGCCAAAATATAATTCCTTTAAGAAAAACTAAAAATGAAGAAGAGCAAGTCCTAAAAATTCTATGAAACTTTGAGGTATTTGCTTCGAAATGTCAGAAATTCCAAGCACTTGCTTATACATCTAAGAACACAGAGGCTCTTATTTACTCAAAGTAATTACCTGAAAACTTGGTAAAGTTCAACATTTTTAGCTGACTACTACCAATACTCAGAACCTCACTATTTTACAATTTATCCAAAGAAAGATATTTGGTCAAAAAGACATTGTTTGTAGATATTCACTGCCACTCTTTGTGGCAATATTTATTACATTTATATATGAAATAATGATTGCATTTAGCTTGATATTTAGGCTACTATTACATTGACAGTGAAGTCGCTCAGTCATGTCAGACTCTTTGTGACCCCGTGGGCTGTAGCCTACCAGGCTCCTCTGTCCATGGGATTTTCCAGGCAATAGTCCTGGAGTGGTTTGCCATTTCCTTCTCCAGGGGATCTTCCCAATCCAGGGATCAAACCCGGGTCTCCCACATTGTAGACAGACGCTTTACCGTCTGAGCCACCGGGGAAGTCAACATTGACAATAGTATCTTTAATTTCACTCGGCAACTAATAATCTAAATGCTTTAAGTAGTTTACATATTAATATTTCTCTGGATTTAGAATCTCCAGGGCATTCACAAGTAAGAGAGAGGCTGTATTCTTAAGGTGCTGACTAGCTATGAAGAGAAAATCTGCAAAAGCAAGTAATATATGCACTTTAAAAATGAAGAGCATGAGAGTCATATATAGTTTAAAAACAACCAACACATCTGCCAGTTGCTTACTGTATATACAACACAATCCTTGGACTCATTAGTGTTTAAATACATCTCTGGGTTTTCTGCGTGTCTCAGATATGTAGTAAATGTAGCAATTTTTCAGCTAAAACAAAGCCATTCCTTGTAGGGAGAGATAATTGAGGCCAAAAAGTCCATGAGCTATTAACAGCTTCTATTGTTTAACCACATCTCTACATTAGAGAGAATTAACAGAAAATGGATGTTGGTAATTAAAATGATAAATGTTACATAGTCAGCAATGCTTCTGTATTTGTTTAAACTAGTGTGGAACACCTTTTTTTGTTTTTCCTTGACCTTGTGCTTCTGAAGGGACCTAAATGGATTTTAATAAAACATAGGGTTATAAAATTACTGAATTTATAGGTTGAGCTGCTGTGCATTTCTTTCTTGGGTAGGGTATATTAACCTGTAAGTGTAAATTCTGCCTATTCATTGTGAGAGATGCTAAATGAGTCAATATTGCATCAATAATTCAAGGCATAATTTAGCTACATAATTGTATTTTATTTCATTAATGCTCTCAACCACTTTGGTCTAAAGCATATCTGTTCCAATGTAACAGTGCTATTGGACTCCTTTTTATACAAAGCTTTGCAGTTATTACCATTCTGAAATCACAAGAAATATAACAAATACAGAGAAAAATAGTATGGCAAAAGGAAGGTCCAGATCACATGGTAAATTAAAAAATATANGTCTCTCAGAGAGACTACACACCTTATGTGTTCCAACCTCACCCCTGTGGGGGCCCTGAAACCTTTCCTTAGATTCTCAATCAAAAAATCCTAAAGTAGGATTTCAGTTGTCCTGACTTGAGCCTTATTTCCACACTTGAACAGATCTACCTTGAGACAAGGCACCTTGATCACTGGTTTCCATAGAATGATAGAGAAGAAAGTTCAAAAAGGGGGAGAGGGGGAGTGAGTGGGAAATAAGATCAGTAGATGTCAGCATGTGCTGTAGTAGCATTTCAGTGGCTGACAGTGTTTATTTCTCCTTCACTTCCCAGTCCCACAGGGCATTTGGTAGGTAGCCTGCTATACAATCAGAGAAGGCGGTGGCACCCCACTCCAGTACTCTTGCTTGGAAAATCCCATGGGTGGAGAAGCCTGATAGGCTCCAGTCCATGGGGTTGCTAAGAGTCAGACACGACTAGGTGACTTCATTTTCACTTTCATGCACTGGAGAAGCAAATGGCAACCCACTCCAGTGTTCTTGCCTGGAGAATCCCAGTGCTGTCTATGGGGTCGCACAGAATCGGACATGACTGGAGCGACCTAGCAGCATTAGCTTCTGTAAAATGGCACCTCAGAGCCATCCCCTGAGATAGCTGCAAGAGAGAAAGTATGACCGATCACTTGATAATTCTTAAGGAACAAGCCTGGACGTGGTAAACAGTTCTATCTACACCCCACTCTCCAGACCGCAAGACTATTCCTAGTATAGACTGTGGGCACAAAGAGGAAAGGAATCAAAACTGGTGGACTGACAGTGTTTTCCCTGCCGTATATTAATAGGTAAGTACAAATCCATATGGAAACTATACTATCAAGAGCACATTTAAACTGACCTTGTTAAAAGATAGACTGAGCTCATTAAACATTTTAAGAGTTTAATTGAGAACAGATCAGTTTATATCAGGCAGTGGCAACCACAAGTGGTTAGAAGTGTCCACTGACTGAAATGAGGAGAAAGATTTTCTTTTTTTAGAGAGAAAAGGTAGAGACAAAGCAAGGAAAACATTTGTCTGTAGCTTAACCAGCTGCATTATTGGGGAAAATCTCCTGGGCTTTTCTGATGTGTTGTCCTTACATTTTGACTTTGTAACTGTGAAGCATTTTTAGCCTCAGGTTTACATTTGCTTACATAGCATTAAAGTCGCCTCAATCTGATGGTCTCCCTATTTGATTGACAACCTTGATGCTCATCTGATTTGATCAAAAGGGTCTGCTCACATATGTATAACTGTATTTAATCTACTTTCAGGGGAGACATTCATTTTATTCTTTATTTCCTTGTAGTATTTCACTGATTGTCCCTGAAAGCATTGCCATTCTCCACTCTGAAGATGCTTCTGAACTTCATTACTTTCGTCCCTTCCTTTCTCACTCAAGTAGATAGCTTTGTTAGACCAGTAGATTCTGTTTACCCTGACTTGCTAATTCTGCTGTTCTTACCGGAGAGTCTTGGAACATACTCTTAGGGGGCATTTGCTTGTTAGAGATATTAAAGCAATTTGCTGTTAGCAAAACAATTACCAAGTTTTGCTAGCAATTTACTTTTCAAAACAATCATTCAATGAATATTTACTAAATTCTTATTATGAGCCAAGATGTGTTCTAGACATAAAAGCAGTGAAAAGCAGCTTTGTTTTATGGATTCTATATTATGGTGGGAGAGTAGACAGGCAGTAGATAAATATATACGTAAAAATAATAAATAAAAGAAATAACAAGACCATGATTAATATGGTACAGGGAATTAAAATAAGGTGGCATAATAAAGTAATTACTTTACATTGGATGCTTCTCTCTTTTCTTAAAAAATCAATGAGAGAGACCTAAATGGTGCAATATATCCATATATGTCAAGATCACAGAAAGAAGCTTCTAGAAAGGACTCTTCAATCCAAAGTTCCTAGGGTGAACTTCCTCCTTTACTTCTTTCTCGCCATAGATGCTCTTCTCACAGTCCCCATGCCTTTTCAATTATGTTAAACTTATAGACAGCCTAAAAAATGATTAACCTTATTCCTTTTGTTTAGTTAGTTGAAGAATCAGGATTCACATGAACAGCTATATGACAGAAAATTTTCAATAACAAATATTTAGTGAAGCTTTAATAATAATGGCAAACAACTGTTAAAAATTTACTAAGTGACAAGGATCATGCTTGTTATGGCAATACGAAGTCATTTAAGACACAGCGATCCTGTCTTCAGAGTTCATAATCGATTAGAAATGACAAATATCCCACAAATGTATTCCATTCTTGTGTTATAAGTCAAAAGTGGAAGTATGGATCATATATACAGAGGTAGCACAGATGAAGAAGTTATTTACTCTCCAAGCATAATGATGGCCGAGGTTTCTAAAAGCACTAGGGTTTGATTGGGCATCGCAGTGGGGGACACAGTAGAAAATTAGGGGAATAGGATGTTCACAATTTACAAACAGTGCCTCAGTCTTCTGCTTTATGATTGATTAGGTTTAATCCTTCAGATTAGAAGTCAGAATGCATTCCATATGTAGCACAGACATTTAAGCTATGCAAAACCATTCATTAGCCATCACGATCAAGAGATGCTATTAATATTTAATTGTCTCAAAGATCTTAATTCTATGCAGGAAGTCAGAGATTTATTCCATCAGACTGCATGCCATGTACTGAGAGCAACATGGAATTCTCAACCCATACTAGCAGCTGTGATTGAAGACCATTTTTACATTGACTGAGACTAAAGTGGATGATGAAATTTAAGAAATTATGTTTGTTTTTCCTTAACTAAAACACAGTTGTTTCCCTTTACTCTACCTGAACTCTGCTGTTTTAAGATACCCTTCAGTGGAATATAGAATATATCTCTTTAAAGGAACCATGTTTTCTTATCTGACTCTTTCCTTTCAAAGACTAATTTATACTGTAATGTCTGGCCAAAATATAATTCCTTTAAGAAAAACTAAAAATGAAGAAGAGCAAGTCCTAAAAATTCTATGAAACTTTGAGGTATTTGCTTCGAAATGTCAGAAATTCCAAGCACTTGCTTATACATCTAAGAACACAGAGGCTCTTATTTACTCAAAGTAATTACCTGAAAACTTGGTAAAGTTCAACATTTTTAGCTGACTACTACCAATACTCAGAACCTCACTATTTTACAATTTATCCAAAGAAAGATATTTGGTCAAAAAGACATTGTTTGTAGATATTCACTGCCACTCTTTGTGGCAATATTTATTACATTTATATATGAAATAATGATTGCATTTAGCTTGATATTTAGGCTACTATTACATTGACAGTGAAGTCGCTCAGTCATGTCAGACTCTTTGTGACCCCGTGGGCTGTAGCCTACCAGGCTCCTCTGTCCATGGGATTTTCCAGGCAATAGTCCTGGAGTGGTTTGCCATTTCCTTCTCCAGGGGATCTTCCCAATCCAGGGATCAAACCCGGGTCTCCCACATTGTAGACAGACGCTTTACCGTCTGAGCCACCGGGGAAGTCAACATTGACAATAGTATCTTTAATTTCACTCGGCAACTAATAATCTAAATGCTTTAAGTAGTTTACATATTAATATTTCTCTGGATTTAGAATCTCCAGGGCATTCACAAGTAAGAGAGAGGCTGTATTCTTAAGGTGCTGACTAGCTATGAAGAGAAAATCTGCAAAAGCAAGTAATATATGCACTTTAAAAATGAAGAGCATGAGAGTCATATATAGTTTAAAAACAACCAACACATCTGCCAGTTGCTTACTGTATATACAACACAATCCTTGGACTCATTAGTGTTTAAATACATCTCTGGGTTTTCTGCGTGTCTCAGATATGTAGTAAATGTAGCAATTTTTCAGCTAAAACAAAGCCATTCCTTGTAGGGAGAGATAATTGAGGCCAAAAAGTCCATGAGCTATTAACAGCTTCTATTGTTTAACCACATCTCTACATTAGAGAGAATTAACAGAAAATGGATGTTGGTAATTAAAATGATAAATGTTACATAGTCAGCAATGCTTCTGTATTTGTTTAAACTAGTGTGGAACACCTTTTTTTGTTTTTCCTTGACCTTGTGCTTCTGAAGGGACCTAAATGGATTTTAATAAAACATAGGGTTATAAAATTACTGAATTTATAGGTTGAGCTGCTGTGCATTTCTTTCTTGGGTAGGGTATATTAACCTGTAAGTGTAAATTCTGCCTATTCATTGTGAGAGATGCTAAATGAGTCAATATTGCATCAATAATTCAAGGCATAATTTAGCTACATAATTGTATTTTATTTCATTAATGCTCTCAACCACTTTGGTCTAAAGCATATCTGTTCCAATGTAACAGTGCTATTGGACTCCTTTTTATACAAAGCTTTGCAGTTATTACCATTCTGAAATCACAAGAAATATAACAAATACAGAGAAAAATAGTATGGCAAAAGGAAGGTCCAGATCACATGGTAAATTAAAAAATATATATGAGAGCTTTTTTCTTCTTTTCTGTTTAGATACCATTCCACTCGAAATACTTGGATTTCCCTTAGCCATTCTTATATTTAATTCTGAGCTTTTGTCCTCAAGTTGTGACCTCC
Organism: Raphicerus campestris; assembly: GCA_006410735.1. NCBI lineage: Eukaryota > Metazoa > Chordata > Mammalia > Artiodactyla > Bovidae > Raphicerus > Raphicerus campestris. The sequence continues at coordinate 88,962 of SJYW01034285.1, forward strand.
AGAGCAAATATGAAATACCTGCCATCACAATAATTATAAATATAAGTTGCAGGTATATGACTTTCAAGGAGCTTTGGTGAGTCCATTATCTCCTGTGCTCTTTGTAATAGTCTTCTGCCTTTGATGGTGTGGTTCATTACATTTTAGCAAAAAGGAGGGTGAGGCACAGAGATGCTGTTTTCTTCCAGCCTAGAGTTTTTCCTCGCACTATTGAGATGTTGTACTTTATTTTATCACAAGCCTGGTTACATTTGTTTTATCCTGTTGATTAAAACAGAATGTTATTTAGGGCAGAATATCTTGTCCAAAGCCTCTTCCTTAGACTCTGATGTCTATTTGAGCATGGGTCTGAATATGATACTTATGGAAGTTGATATGGATTTCTTCATTAGCTTTTGTCTTTTTATTCTATACCATTGCCTTAATTTTCTTTGCCATTTTCCTAGAGGAATCATTCAAAATATCAAAGTATTAATTCAGAATGAGGCCAAACACTTAGCATTTTGGTCAATCTAACAAGTGGCATGCCTCAATTAACTTCATTATTCTAGTGTATTTTTAAAAATTAATAAATATTCAAGAAGCCTTTACTAGAGTTTAAGACATGGCTATCCTATTTTATCTTGCTATTAAATTGCAATAATTTTAATATCACTCTGTGAAGTAACACTGGGCATGTATGAGGCAGATTTCAGGGACATAAGGGAATAACAAAAATATGATCAATATTAAAACATAAGGTTCATATTTCCCTTTGATTATGATATACCATAAATCCTTTATTCATTAGGTGCATAGCGGATGACTATTATATGAGAGATACTATGTTTCAGACATAATAGTGAACAAGAGAGATGTGGTTCCTGCCTTTATGAACTTCAAATATATCAGGGAATGATAGAATGAGCATTTTGTTTATGAAATGGAGATTTAACACATAAAACATAGTTTACTGCTTGTTCTAATATCTTAAAACTGTGATAATCAAAGAGAGTTTGTGCATATCCTTACCAGCACCTGGCATGAACATTGCTATTCTCTGCTTCTCTGAGGCTCTACTCTGCCTTATCTTACTGTCTTTGCAACAAACCTAGGATACAGAAGGCACAGCTTGTTTATTTCTTGTCCTGTTGTTATGTTTTAACGTTTCAGAGTTTTAAAGGTTACAAATTTTCCAGTTCCTACATGTATTTTCTTATTTCTTGACAATAAATAGTGGCACTATGTTATTTATGTCAGAATATATTTACAGTAACTAACATTAAGTTTTTAAGTTTCAAAAAAGGGAATATGTTTTTTGATCTATAGTATTTACATAATGCTGTGTGAAAACATATACGACTATGAATTCTTTTAGAACAAAGTTTAGGGCTTGGTCATCTTCATCTTCCTGTCTTAACAGAGTGCCTAGTAAGATGCTCATTACATGTCTGATACATAAATCTAAGTGAATGTGATCACACTTATGAAGAACTGGAATTGAAGGTATTTTTAAGCATAGTCTCCTTTGATTATGAAGTTTACAAGTGTTAACTTACTGATGAAAGTTGGGTTTCTACCTATATTTGTACAGCTCAAGTCTATGATTTTTTTTTCTACCATACTATATAACCAATTTTGAAGCACTGAAGAGGATTTCTATTTCATTGTTTCCTTTTGTTAATATTGTGTTATGTTGCCCAGATTCCCACTTAAGAATGGAGGCACTTTTTAAAGCAACATTCCATCTTAATAATTATGGGCTACAAGACCCTGATACTGGGAAAGACGGAGGGCAGGAGGAGAAGGGGATGACAGAGGATGAGATGGTTGGATGGCATCACTGATTCAATGGACATGGGTTTTGGTGGACTCTGGGAGTTGGTGATGGACAGGGAGGCCTGGCATGCTGTGGTTCATGGGGTCACGGAATCAGAGACAACTGAGCAACTGAACTGAACGGATGAAAATTGGATTTGAAATCTCACGTCTGAGTCCTTCTCCAGGAATTGCCTTCAGGGGAAGTGTGCTGTATTGAAGATGAACCTGGGCTCTGTGTGTGTGCTAAGTCACTTGAGTCTTGTCCAACTCTTTGCGACCCTATGGATTGTAGCCCACCAGGCTCCTCTGTTCATGGGATTCTCCAGACAAAAATACTGGAGTGGGTTGCCATACCCTCCTCCTGGGGATCTTTGTGACCCAGGGGGTGAACTTGCATCCCTTAAGTCTCCTGCATTGGCAGGCAGGTTCTTTACCACTAATGCCCCCTGAGAGGCCCTTGGGCTCTGTACACCAACACCAAATTAAATCTTGGAGACAGAGGTTGGGGTGAAGTAGAAAAGAATAGCTTTATTTCTTTGCTAAGGCAAAGGGAGCCCCCATGGGCTAAAGTCCTACATGCATGTGTCCCCATTTAGAGAGAGTAGTAAGTTTTATAGTAATGGTTCAAAGAGGACGTGATCAGCTCATGAACATTCTTCTGATTGGTTGATGGTGAGATAAGTTGGAGCCAGCATCATCGACTTTCAGGGTCCAACTGGTCTGGGGTCTACTTGCTTGTGGACAGCATGCTACCCTTAATCATTAACTTCTCCCACCTGGAGGAGTTTTCAATATCTGCCAAACAGCTCAAAGGTATTGTTTGAGACTTTGCCCCAAGGCTGCACTATTGTTTATCGTGACTGTTTCTCCCTGCTCTCACATCACCTCCCTTCCCTAATTAACAACTGCTTGAATCTGCCCCCTTGGAACTCAGGGAAGGTCATGGAAGTTGAATGAAGGCTGTTTCCTATAGTCAAAGAAATGAGGGCCACAGAAAGGCTTTGTGCCCAGGAGCCCCACGGGCACCTGCTTGGTGAAGGATATGTCTCTTCCTTGGAGGAAGCCCACATCCGGTGACTGGTTGATAAAGGCAATATAGAATTCTGACCTCCTGGCCTTAATTCAAGATTGCTTTGAAGAGTTATCCTGGCTCAAGAGTTCCCATGAAATATTCTGAGGGCTCTGTCACGATTACATCTTTGTTCAGTGTCTCCCTCTGCCCACTACCTATTTTTATGTCTTCCATCCACGTGCATTTTCCCAAACACTCTCCAATAAACCTTTTGTACACAATTATCTACCTAATAGTCTATTTGCTGGGAAACAGTTTAGGATGACTGTATTTGAAATGGTCCTAAGAATTAGATTTTAAAATGAGATGTTTGAAGTTGATCACCCTCCAGGCCCTTGGTGGAGAAGTGATGCATGGAGTGCTTTAGCCCTTGGCATTGTTAAAATGGGATAAACTGGGGTTTTGGAAGGTAATGTAATGACTGCTACAATAACTGGGCCTTTGGAAGGGTTGAGGGAGTAGCAATTATAAGGACTGTGTATTGAATGGCTCTTGCTGGGTGCTATTGATGGATTGGAAAAGATAATGAAAGACTAGAGATTTTAAATCACCAATTAAAGGCAAACTGTCAAAGTCAGAGAACCTCCTTGGCAGCATATAAAACGATTCTCATCTGCTGCACCTGGAGGGCAGACAAAGTTAAGGCTCATGTCCAGGACCTAATGAAATGGGTCATAGAGCTACAAAAATTACTAAATTCTCATACACAGCAAGTCTGCTGAGCCAAAGTCCAGACGTTGAATAAGGAGAAGTGAGATTTAAAAAAAAAAATTAGAATGAGAACATCTGGGTTGATCCACACACAAACTCTGTGGCTTCACATGCCACTGAAACTTCTGGGTTTATAGAAGTGGCCCAACTATATGTGTTAAAGGCAGTGCTCTCTCACTGCTTGAGGATGAGGTAGAAATCTTTGTCTTACAAAACAACAGATACTCACTTCAGGATTTACCACTACCTTGCCTTCTGGCTACCAAGCCAACAACTTGGATTGAATTACAATATAATTTGACCAGTGAGGTGCTCTTTCTATAGGAAGAAAGGGATTAATACCTAAAGAGCCCAAACGTCTAACTAACCTGAACCAGGAGACTGTGTGGATTATGAAGATGTGATGCTCTGGGGAGGGTGAAGCAGCTAGTTTAGATAAGGAAAACTTATCTACAAATATTTATTGATACAGGTGCATCCCTCCATGATACAAAATTAAACAGCTTGGCAAAGGACTCTGGGAGAGGGCTTCCCAGGTGGTTCAGTGGTAGAGAATCCACCTACCAATTTGCAGGAGACACAAGAGATGCAGGGCTTCCCTCATAGTTCAGTTGGTAAAGAATTTGCCTGCAATTCAGGAAAACCTGGTTCGATTCCTGAGTCAGGAAGACCAAGCTGGAAAAGGGATAGGCTACCCACTCCAGTATTGCTGAGTTTCCCTTGTGGTTTAGCTGGTAAAGAATCTGCCTGCAACACAGGAGACCTGGGTTCAATCCCTGGGTTGGGAAGATCCCCTGGAAAAGGGAAAGGCTACCCACTCCGGTATTCTTGCTTGAAGAATCCCACAGACTGTATAGTCCATGGGGTCACAAAGAGTGGAACACGACTGAATGACTTTCAAGAGATGCAGGTTCAATCTCTGGGTCAGGCAAATTCCCTGGAGGCGGAAAATGCAACCCACCCCAGTATTCTTGCCTGGAAAATCCCATGGAGAGAGGAGCCTGACAAGTTACAAAGAGTCACAAAGAGTCAGACAGGACCTAACAACTGAACATGAAAGAATCCTGGGAGAAATAGTCATAGGTCAAGGAGGTTATACACACTTCAAAACTTGGGGAAATGACAAATGAGTTTGCAAACTCTCCTTGCTTTGATCCAGGTCCACTCTGAAGGGCCAGCCCAACTCCCAAGCTCCTCTAGAATCAGCTGGAGCCTCTGTTGCAACTACATCCTGGTTTAACATATCCCACTCTGTTCAATCCTACTTTCCTCTATCTCTTTACAAATAACTTTTTCAAGAGAACCCCAATAATCTTCAAGCACAGCAATCTCAGATATAATAACTTAGCATATGTGAGAGACAGGATAATGACACCCTGCATAAATATCCACACCCTAGTCATGAAATTAAAAGACACTTACTCTTTGGAAGGCAAATTATGACCACCCTAGATAGCATATTCAAAAGCAGAGACATTACTTTGCCAACAAAGGTCCATCTAGTCAAGGCTATGGGTTTTCCAGTGGCCATGTATGGATGTGACAGTTGGACTGTGAAGAAGGCTGAGCACTGAAGAATTGATGCTTTTGAACTGTGGTGTTAGAGAAGACTCTTGAGAGTTCCTTGGACTGCAAGGAGATCCAACTAGTCCATTCTAAAGGAAATCGGTCCTGGGTGTTCTTTGGAAGGACTGATGCTAAAGCTGAAACTCCAGAACTTTGGCCACCTCATGTGAAGAGTTGACTCATTGGAAAAGACTCTGATGCTGGGAGGGATTGGGGGCAGGAGAAGGGGACGACAGAGGATGAGATGGCTGGATGACATCACCGACTCGATGGACGTGAGTTTGAGTGAATTCTGGGGGTTGGTGATGGACAGGGAGGCCTGGCATGCTGCAGTTCATGGGGTCTCAAAGAGTCAGGCACGACTGAGCAAGTGAACTGAATCTACAGAACCTATGAATATGTTATCATATGTAGTAAAAGGGACTTGACTGACGTGAGTTAAGAATCTTGAAATGGAAAGAATAGCTTAGATTAATGTAGATAAGCTCAGTGTAATCACGAAGATGCTTATGACAGAGAGGCAAGAGGGCTGAAGGAGGAAGAAGGAAGTTCGGACAACAGATGCAGAAGTAGAAGTGACATGCTTCAGAGATGAGGGCAGGGGCAATAAGCCAAAGAATACAGGCAGCCTCTAGAAACTGGAGGAAATAAGGAAGCAGATTCTTCCACGACACCTCGACAAGGAACACAGCCGTGATAAAATTTTAATTTTTGACTTCTGACCTACAGGTATTCGATAGAATAAATTGGTATTATATTGAAGAGGAAAAGTTAAAATTTTACGTAACCTCCTGCTTGTTCTAGGGGCTTCCCTGGTGGCTCAGAGATTAAAGCGTCTGCCTGGAACGCAGGAGACCAGGGTTCGATCCCTGGGTTGGGAAGATCCCCTGGAGGAGGAAATGGCAACCCACGCCAGTACTCTTGCCTGGAGAATCCCATGGCGGGAGGATCCTGGTGGGCTACAGTCCATGGGGTCACAGAGTCAGACACGACTGAGTGACTTCACTTCACTTCACTTCACTTCCTGCTTGTTCTGCCTCTGTAACTCAGATTTCTCCTTGCAATATCTGGATCACGTAGGTCAGGCAGTCTCAGAAAGTGGGAAAGTCCAATACTAGGAACTGGAGCTTATCTCACTCATCCTTGTCCTGCTCTTTGCAATTGCCCAGCCCCTGCAAACCTGCAGGGTTTAATCATGCCTGTCCATGTAAAGGTCAGGCATCCCCCTCCCCATCTTGACTCTTGTTCCTGTGTGCCTGAAACCTCTTAGCTTAAACCAGCGTATTAGCAGCTAGTGTTGCCCATTATGGTCCGTCTATAAAAACTCTGTAACCCCTTTGCTTGGGGCTCAGAGCTTGGCGTCTTAACTCCTCTGGGCCTGCTGGTGTAGTAAACCTGAATTCTCCAACTCTCTGATTGTGTTGCTTGGTTTCTCAATGACTGGTTTCTGCAACAATATTAAGTCATTAAACCTGTGCTAATCTATTACTGCAGGAATAAGAAACATACAACACAGTGACATTTTAACCTTTATTTGAATTTCATTCATCATATCTATATTGGTTACGTATAGTTGTAGTAATCATGTTGTCAATTAGGGAAAACACATGATTATACATATTAAGTTTATCTTTCACCAATTTATGAGATTCTTTAAAAAAATCAAACCATAGGATATGTAGCTCATTTCTCCATTGCATAATACATTCTAAGATACTTTTTTCAAGTAACTCTGTGCTGCAAATTGTGTTTTATGTTTAATTTATGAAAGTTGTAACATTTTCTAATTAGGATTATTTGGAAAAACTGAGGTCAGAACACTCAAAACATCTAGCTTTGTCATATTAGGAAAATCTTGGCCAAAGGGAAAGACAGATTTTTAGCTCCAATGAAGAGTCAGTTCTGTGGTCTCACCAATGTGAAGTATTCTCATCTGTACACACACATACAAATAATACTAATAATAATTGAAGATAATTGCAGCTGGTAGTTTTAGTACTGACTCTGTCCCCAGAACAATATTAATCATTTTGCATGTATTGTCTAAACCTGTGAATAGCAGGTGGGAATATATAGCTTTCTGGGATAGATTTAAGAGCTGGTGTTGGTCACTCACTTAGTCATGTCTGACTCTTTGCAAACCTGGAAACTATAGCATGCCAGGCTTCCCTGTCCTTCACTATTTCCCAAAGTTTGCTCAGATTCATGTACATTGATTCAGTGATGGTATCTAACCATTTCATCCTCTGTCACCTTCTTCTCCTTTTGCCGTCAATCTTTCCCAGTAAGCTGACTGTTTGCATCAGGTGGTCAAAGTGTTGAATCTTCAGCTTCAGTGTCAGTCCTTCCAGTGAATATTCAGGGTTAATTTCCTTTAGGATTGACTGGTTTGACCTGACCCAGGAGTTCTCAAGAGTCTTCTCCCACACTAAAATTCAAAGACATCAATTCTTCAACACTCAGCCTTCTTTATAGTCCAAGTTTCACATCCATATGTGACTACTGGAAAAAAACAAACATAGCTCTGACTATATGGACCTCTGCTAGCAAAGGCTTTTTATTTTATTTATTTTTATTAAATTTTATTTTTACTTTATTCTATGTTATAATTCTGTATTGGTTTTGTGATACATTGACATGAATCAGCCACAGGTATACACGAGCTCCCAATCCCGAAGCCCCCTCCCACCGCCCATCTCGTATCATCTCTCTGGATCATCCCCGTGCACCAGCCCCAAGCATCCTGTATCCTGTATCGAACATAGACTGGCACTTCATTTCTTACATGATAGTATACATGTTTCAGTGCCATTCTCCCAAATCATCCCACCCTCTCCCTCTCCCTCAGAGGCCAAAAGTCCGTTCTATACCTCTGTGNATCTATGGAGTGATAGATCATGTTCTTAGGTACAAATTGATAAATAAATTCAATGCATTCCAATAGGATTTGTACATGGGTATGTAACTTGAGAAGTTGATTCCAAAATATACATGGAAGAGTAAAGGGCCAAGAATAACCAATAACTTCTAGAAGAAGAATATGGGAAAACTTGCTTTACCACATATTGAGGCTTATTATAGAGCGTTAGTAATTAAGACAGTGTATCATTAGTGGAGCTAGTAAATAAACCAATGGAACTAGAGAGCCCAGAAACAGACACACGTGTATATGGAAACCTGATTAATGGAAATGGAACTTGTAGANAAAACTTGCTTTACCACATATTGAGGCTTATTATAGAGCGTTAGTAATTAAGACAGTGTATCATTAGTGGAGCTAGTAAATAAACCAATGGAACTAGAGAGCCCAGAAACAGACACACGTGTATATGGAAACCTGATTAATGGAAATGGAACTTGTAGATCTGTGAGTAAAGGATAGCCTATTCAGCATATTGTGTTAGGGCAAATAGTTATCTTTACAGAAAAAAAAAAAAAAGATAACTCAAACACCCAGATCAGTTCTGGTTGGATTAAAATCTTAAAAAAGGAAACATTAAAATATTTAGAAGAAAATGTACGAGAATATCTTTCCAATTTAGGTAGAGAGATTGATTTCTTCAGATTCAAAAAATATTTATCACAGAGAATATTACTGTGTAGTCAATAATATACTGTAAAACAAACTTGTTTTACCCCTAAGATAGTGAAAAGACAAATCTCAAACTGGTAGAAAATATTTGTAGCACATAGAATTGTCAAAGACTAGTAATTAGAATATGTAAATATTTTCTACAAATCTGTAAGAAAAAGAGAAATAACCTAATAGAAACATAGGCTAGGGGCTTCCATGGTGGCTCAGTGGTAAAGAGTCCGCCTGCCAATGTGGGAGACACAGGTTCGATCCCTGGGCTGGGAAGATCCCACATGCTGTGGAGCAGCTGAACCCACACACCACAACTACTGAGCCTGTTCTCGAGAGTCCAGGAGCCGCAGCTGCTGAGCCCAGACATCGTGGAGCCTGTGCTCCGCAACAAGAGAAGCCACCGCAATGAGGAGGTTGTGTATTACAACTAGGGTGGCCTTCTCTTGCTGCAACTAGGGAAAAGCTTGAGCAGCAATGAAGACCCAGCACAGCCAAAATAAATATTTTTGAGAAGGCAACGGCAACCCACTCCAGTACTCTTGCCTGGAAAGTCCCATGGGTGCAGGAGCCTGGTAGGTGGCAGTCCATGGGGTTGCCAGGAGTCGGACATGACTGAGTGACTTCACTTTCACTTTTCACTTTCACGCACTGGAGAAGGAAATGGCAACCCATTCCAGTGTTCTTGCCTGGAGAATCCCAGGGACGGGGGAGCCTGGTGGGCTGCAGTCTATGGGGCTGCACAGAGTTGGACACGACTGGAGTGACTTAGCAGCAAAGATAGGACAGAACTGTCACAGGGGGAAAAAAGTCCCAGAGACATAGATTCTTATCTTATTAATAGTCAGGAAAATGCAAATTAAAAGCATAGCTAGATGCCAATTTATGCCTACCAGATTGGCAAACATTGAAGAGTCAGTCAACATGAAATCTTGGCAAGGGTGTGGATGGAGTAAGTGGAATGAATGAAAGTCTTCTGCTTGTGGGAGTGCAGAGCAGTATGGCCACCTTGAAAAACAATTTTGGTGCCCAGTGTTGACAAGATGATACAAGGACTTTCAGATGATTTGTTAAATAATATATCTAGCAGGGGTTTCAATTTTTCTATCGTGCTTATAGGAAAAAGGTGCCACGATCCTCTTCCTATCTGTAAGAGAAGTTTTTTTTCAAGTATCTGTAACTTGTAGGAATACTGGGATCTCACTTACAACATTATAATTGTCAGTGAATTAAGTAAGACAAGCAACCAAATATAGGTTTATTTGGAGGTTATTTTCACATAGTGGTTATTGTCACAGGATGTGGCAACAATTTCTAGTCATTGAAGTCTATCTGGACTCTGCTGCTCTGAGTTGCAAGACACATTCTGTTGAAGGTTCTTAACCAATCAAGCAGATCCTTTGAATGACTTTTGTGATTTTGAGTGTTGTGTTCCTAGGGACTGTGTGGGAGCTGAGCACAGCTCTTACCTCTGAATAATGAAAAAAATACTTTCCAAGCCCAGGCTCTGAAATTTCATTATACGATATCACAAGACAATAACTAGCTTGTGGAGCTGTTTGACTAGTAGATGAAGAGAGGGCCGAATAAGATTTTATTTAATGAAAGTGCAATAAGAATATTTTTTTTCCCTAAAAATTAATAGAGTTGAATGTGCACATTCCCTCCTCTGCAGTTCCTCTCCCAGACAACTGGAAACCCTCCCCCATGTTCCCTCCAACCTCAAAGTTCCACCCCTAGAGGGACCTTTTTATCTGAGCAGAAGGTATGTCTTAAACAACATTCACAAGAGCATTAGGGCTGTTTCAGTAAACAGCCCAAATGTCCATTAAAAGTAGAATATATATATAACTGTTGTAGGTATACAGCAGTGAAAGTGAACTGTAACTGCACACATAAATATGCACGAATTCAAGAAATATATACAATTTTTAAAAATCACTGGAGAACATATACAAAGTGATTCCATTTACAAAAGTCTTGAAATAGGTAATACCAAATAATATACTGTCTAGGGATGCATAAGTGGGTATGAAAAACTTAAAAACAGGAATGATTAACACACGGTTGAGGATAGTGGTCATCCCCTCAGTGGAGGGACAAGAAAGTGACTGCGGAGGGAGCTGCAGCTTCCCGCTCATGTTCTATTTTTTTAAGCTGGGTGGTGGGTACAGGGAGGTGTTCATTTCATTATTTTTCAGGCTGAAATATTTATGTATGTAGGTGAAGTCACTCAGTTGTGTCTGACTCTTTGCGACCCCGTGGACTGTAGCCCACCAGGCTCTCTGTCCATGGGATTCTCCAGGCAAGAATACTGGAGTGGGTTGCCATTTCCTTCTCCAGGGGATCTTCCCGACCCAGGGATCGAACCCAGGTCTCCTGCATTGCAGGCAGACGCTTTAACCTCTGAGCCACCAGGGAAGCCCATATGTATGTATACCAAAATATTATTTGTAAGTGAATGGGACTTGAAGGTGCACGAACTTTTGTTGTAGAGAGAAATCAGGAAAAGTTGCCCTGCTAGGGACGAGGGAGTGAAGGAAGAATTTATCTTGGATTGTTGGTTTTAGCTGAGAAAGCGTAGAACATGTTTTTTGCTGATAGGAATGATCCAGTGGAGAAAAGGAAACTGATGTTTCAAAAGAGACAAGGAATAAAGTTGGGGCAAGGCCTTGAGAGATGAGAGGGTGGGACTTAGTGATACAGAGGATTGGCTTTTGGAAACAGTAAGGACATTTTCCCATTGTAACATGGAGAGTGACTCTGGCTTCAAGCTCTGATGAGTATGTAGGTCAAAAAATTGGAAGTTGTGAGATAATAGGAAATAATATGTGTTGGTCCTTGGCCCCGATTCCAAGAACAGAGCTCCTAGAACCCTTGTAAACTCCTGAGTGATAAGAGCACCAGGAGCAGCTTTTGTTCTGTTGAGGCCAGTCTGGGTGGGCACCTTATGGCTCCTGGTCTCCAGAGAGACCAAGCCATGACTGCAGGCATGCTTAGCTGCTCAGTGGGTCTGACTCTTGGTGACTCTTATGGATTGTAGCCCGTCAGGCGCCTCTGTCCATAGGATTTCCCAGGCAAGGATGCTGGGGTGGGTGGCCATTTCCTTCTCCAAGGGGATCTTCCTGACCCAGGCATCAAACCCGTCTCCTGTGTGTCCTGCGTTGGCAGGTAGATTCTTTACCACTGAGCCACTTGGGAAGCCCCAAACCATGATTAGAAGGTTGGAATCTATTCCCGTCATCCCTACCTGAGAGGTAAGAGGGGCTGAAAATGGAGTTAATACTTACTCATCCCTAAGTGAAGAAGCCTCCATAAAATCCCAGTAGTATGGGGTTTGGAGATCTTCCAGGTGGCCGAACACACCCACATACCAAGTGGGCGACACACCCCGGCTCCAAAGGGACAGAAGCTCCCCCATGCCCTGAATGCTCTCAGACCTCACCTTGTATTTCTCTTTAACTGGTTGTTCATTTGTACTTTCTAAATCATATCCTTTAATAAACTGGTAAATGAAAGTGTTACTCTGAGTTCTGTGTGTCACTGTAGCAAATCAAACTCAAGGAGGGTGTTGTGGGAACCTCTGATTTGTAGCCAAGTCAGACAGAAATTGTGGGTAACCTGGGGCCCTACTACTAGTGACTGGCATCTGAAGTGGGGGGCAGCTTAGTGGCACTGAGCTCTTAACCTGTGGGATTGATGCCATCTCCAGGCAGATAGTGTCAGAATTGAGTTGTAGACCCACCAGCCTGTGTCATGGAGAACTGCTTGGAGAAAACCCCCACACATTTGGTGACAGAAGTGTCACCAGTAGGGTGTTCTGTGTGACAGGAAAGGAGAAACAGGGGAAGAAGAACCTCCCCCAATACCGAGGCCAACTGCCCAATTTTTTTTTAATGATCTGTAGGATCATAAATTTTATTGCTGTGTTCAAATTTTAAAATGTAATAATAAATATTCATAATGTATTTACATAAAGGTCATGTTTTTTGTTTTTTCTCAAACTTTTTAAAGCATATATATACAACCTGGGTTACAATATTTATAGTACATTTTAAAATAATACATGTTGTGTTATCTTACTGGTCACTGGTTTTAATATTTTATATTAACTTAATATTTATCAAACAATGGGCAATTAAATAAAACATTTAATATTGGACATTACTTAAGAAGCATGTTCAGCTCAAGCTTTAATGTATTTTAGGTTATTATTCTCTGATATTTAACAATTTTTCTCTGCTGTTGACCTATTAGTTTCTTACTCCCTGAAGGAAATATTTTATCATGGTTATTATTTACTGACATAAACAGTGTGGTGGAATTACAAATATTTCTATTTTAAAAAAAAACAAATTCAAATCCATATTTTAGCTGACACCACATATTTTGGGACCTATTTTTATTAAAAAAACTTTTTTTCCTGGAGTAGAGTTGCTATCCAATGTTGTGTTCATTTCTACTGTACAGCCAAGTGGAAATGAATGCATTCCTGAGCTGGAACAGAGCAGGCCTTGCCCAACCTTGGGCTTCCGTGGTGGCTCAGTGGGTAAAGAATCCGCTTGCAATGCAGGAGACCTGGGTTCGATCCCTGGGCTGGGAAGATCCCCTGGAAGAGAGGGCATGGCAACCCACTCCAGTATGCTTCCTTGGAGAATCCCCACTGACAGAGGAGCCTGGCTGGCTGTAGTCCATGGGGTTGCAAAGAGTTGGACATGACTGAGCGATTTACACACACACTTGCTTAACCTTAGCTTTTCCCTTGGCCTTGACAAGACAGAAACTATTCACACTTCCCACTGTAGGAACAAAGTATAATCCTCTTTGGCAGGATCTTGTTTTCAGGGAAACTATCAAAGAGACAAGCTTGAGAGGGCTCAGCAGTTTTCTGGGTTCAGAATCCATAAGGAAGTAGCTGCCTGCCTCTAATCTACTTCTTGCAATGCATAGCATGGAGCATTGATCTTTATTAGCACAGACTTCTGCACACTAACAAGGTCAGTATCTGGGTGATGAGAACTTCGGGAGCAGATAACAGGAGAGTAAAGACCATTGTCCCTCAGTGTATTTAGCATCCTTTCTGTAGGTAAGACTGGTTGCTTTACCAGATTGGAGTTGGGAGTCTATTAAAAACCTATTTAGACTTGGGGGAAAGCTCCCCTTTGGTTTCTGTCCTTGAGAACAAATGAGTTGTAGATCATTCCTAGTTAGCAGAGAGTGAACAGGCATTGAAGGATCATAAACAGCCACCATTATTATTATTATTTTTTTTGGCAGCATCACGCAGCATGCAGGACCTTAGTTCCCCAACCAGGGACTGAACCTGTGCCCCTGCAGTGGAGGTGGTCTTAACCCCTGGACCACCAGGGAGCCCTAGCCGGCACTTGTGAGGTTTTTGTTTGTGGAGGGTACAAAATGAAGACGGGGGAAGGGTTAGGTTGGAGGTGCAGAGCAGAAGAGGTTTACAAGAAACTAGGAGCAGTCACCCAGGCTCCTGCTCGCTTGGTGCTTCTAGACGGGCAGCGTGTGTTCAGGGATAGTGGGGGCCACTCCCCCACAGGTGTCTCCCCTGCACTCCTGGCAGAGACAGGAAGGCATATTCTCCCTCCCCAGCTTTGCCTCCATCCCCTAGAAGTCGGGGCTGCCACTGCTGCCTGGAAGCATGTGAGGTTATGCTTTGACTGTTTAAGAGCTGGTCCACGGACCTAAAGTTCAGCAGGAATACATGAGAGTAAAAGTCCATGCAAATTCAAGAGGATAAACAATGCAGAAGGGTGCACAATGTCTCTGCAGAGCAGACGGGATTCTTGGGTTTAACAAATAACGTCCCT
>SJYW01034285.1:109810-132994 GCA_006410735.1 Raphicerus campestris
TTCCATGAAGTGATGGGACCAGATGCCATGATCTTCATTTTCTGAATGTTGAGCTTTAAGCCAACATTTTCACTTTCCACTTTCACTTTCATCAAGAGGCTCTTTAGTTCTTCTTCACTTTCTGCCATAAGAGTGGTGTCATCTGCAGATCTGAAGTTATTGATATTTTTCCTGCAATCTTGATTCCAGCTTGTGCTTCTTCTAGCCCAGCATTTCTCATGATGTACTCTGCATATAAGTTAAATAAACAGGGTGACAATATACAGCCTTGATGTATTCCTTTTCCCATTTGAAACCAGTCTGTTGTTCCATGTCCAGTTCTAACTGTTGCTTCCTGACCTGCATACAGGTTTCTCAAGAGGCAGGTCAGATGATCTGGTATTCCCATCTCTCTCAGAATTTTCCACAGTTTATTGTGATCCACACAGTCAAAGGCTTTGGCATAGTCAAAAAAGCAGAAATAGAAGTTTTTTTGGAACTCTCTTGCTTTTTCGATATCCAGGAAATGTTGGCAATTTGATCTCTGGTTCCTCTGACTTTTCTAAAACCAGCTTGAACATCTGGAAGTTCACTGTTCATGCATTGCTCAAGCCTGGCTTTACTACATGCTGCAATGTTTAATTGTTTCAAAGTGGTGAATTTCATGATGGTTAGTCAGGGGGAAAAAGAAAAATGGGTTTGGCTGGTACTTGAAAACAAAGGCAAAGATTATCAAGTACCTGTCTCAGGACATTCTTTTAAGTCTCACTTTGATCTAAATGAGCCAATTGGGCTGGCTGTAAAACGTTGCTGCACTTTCTTTGCCGTTCTCTCCATGGAGAGATGGGGTCTATGTGCCCCTATCCCTTGGATCTGAGCAGGCTTTCAAATGCTTTAACTAACAGAATATAGCAGAAATGATATCAAATGACTTCTGAAGCTAGGTCATATAAGACTTGGAAGCTTCTAACTCATTCACAGAAAACTTGCTTAGAATCCTGGTCCACCTTGTAAAAGTCCAATTACTCTGAATCCACTATGCTAAGTCATCTCTAATGTGGCTCAGATGGTATAGAATCTGCCTGCAATACAGGATAATTAGGAAGATGCCCTGGAGAGGAGACTGGCTACCCAATCCAGTATTATTGCCTGGAGAATTCCATGGACAGATCGCACAGAGTTGGACCACTGAGTGACTAGAACTTTCACTTTCATCATGCTAAAGATGCCACATTGTAGGCATGCCTAATAACAGCCACAGCTGAGTCTAGCCTTCCTGCCAGTCCTGCCAAGCACCAGACGTATAAATACATCTATCTTAGACCTCTAATATCAACTCAACTACCAGCTTCAAACTACCTAATGACGCTATCAATGTCAGGAAGCCAAGACCAAAATCTTAACTCACACAATCATGAGCAATACAGAATAGTTATTATTAACATAAGTCACTAAGTTTCAGGCTAGGTTTTGCACAGAAATAAGTAATGGGAATGCTAATCAATAAGTCATTGAAGAATTACTCCTAAGTGTCCTATGTTTTGGATGTCTTGGTAACTACAAGTAAATGTAGAAGTTCCAAGAGTCTTTTATCAGGCTAAAAATAGTGATGGAAATGATGGATACATTTATACGAAGGACCATGAGGTGGGCATGCATGTATACCTGCTTGTGTGTGACTGTATGTATGTGTGACCACATTTCTATAATTTGAAAAGTGGCAGCCATAATATGTCATCACTTGTCATTATTATAGGAAGGATATCTCTGATTTCTTTTTCATATTTGCTTTAGAGGAGTTAAGTAATTACATCTGTCAATGTCCTCACATGATATATCTGCTATGAGATAGAGAAATATTAACACTAATATTTTTATCAAGCAGCGCTCATCCTTTGATTCAGTATTAGTATTGCTGCTTCCATTACATAATATTTTCTTGTCGCTGGCTGTCCGTTACTTATCTTTAAATATTATGGAGTACATGTCTTAGTATGTTCATTCAAGTCTCACTTTTACAAACTGAGCCCATTGGGTTGGTTTTAAAACATGGTCACATTCAACTTAAATTTTCTTGCCCTAGATATCCCAAGATAGAGTATGTCAGCAATCTTTCTTCCTGTTGTTATTCATCTGTGAAAAGAAAATTTATACATTTTTTAATATTATTGCAAATTCCTAAAGAGGGTTTGCACTTTAGCATTTCAGTATTGTTCCCTATCTGCCCTACCCTTAAAGGAGATTTTCTGAGCTGTGCATTCTATTCTTACAAAATATTTTCTAAGTGAGTATGTACTATTGCACACATGTCCCATGTTATTCTTTTTTTAAACCATAAATGAATAGTATAGTGCAAGTTGTCTCTGTAAGACTGTAACTACTCAGAAGGGCTAGCTTACATGAGTATGTACAGCACCATTTGTGATTCGATTTATAATATTGAACATTAGTATGTTATCTGAGTACAAAGAATTTTTAGGGCAGAGAAAATACTCTGTATGGTGCTATAATGATGAATACTGTCATTATACATTCGTTCAAACACATAGGCTGAACAACTCCAAGAATGAACTCACATGTTGACTATGGACTTTGGGTGATTATGACGTATCGCCAGTTGTAACAAACATACCACACTACCAGGTGATATTAATAATGGGGAGCAGTATGAATGTGTGGGCCTTTGGTATATGGGAAAAATCTCTTTACCTTCTGCTTAATTAACATAGGAAATATATATGGAATTTATTTGGAAAGTTCTTACTAGAGGTTCATTCCTGAGCTGACATGCTGAAATCTGCTACCTACTTTATTTCATTTCACCTTTGCCTCATATACAACTATTGGCTGTATATAAACATTCAAAGGTGACAATGTGGCAGATAAATGTTGAACCAGGATAAATAAGACATAATTCTAATCTAAACAGTATCATTTACTAGATGTAAGATCTTGATGATATCACTGGAAAGTTTAAGAACTTGCTTTCTTTACAGACATGTGAAATGAAGATGATGCCATCCTTTTGTATTTTTATGAGGTGGTTGTTCTTATTTTGTCACTAAGTCATATCTGACTCTTGCAGCCCCATGGACTGTAACTGCCATGCTCCTCTGTGCATGGGATTTCCCAGGCAAGAATTGTAGATCTCCAGGGGATCTTCCTGACTCAGGGATCGAACTTGTATCTCCTGCATTGGCAGGTGGATTCTTTACCACTGAGCCTTTTATGTTCTTCTATGAGATCACGGTGTATTAAAGGAAGTGAATTTTTAAGAATAAAATACCACATAAATTATATGCACTCAGAGCAGTGGTATTGTTAGGATTTTTATGAATAGATATCTTCATTTTGACCAAATTAGCTAAATACTGTCAGTGAGCAACAAACCCCAAAACAAACAAAAGCACCCTGCAATCTCTATTTAATTTAGTTTCCCATTTAAAAAATAAAATCAAACAAATGTTTGGAAAAGGGCTTGCATTGTATATTATTCACTAAATAGAGCATATATTTGTTTGAGATTAAGTAATAGCACAACTTACATTTTTAATTAACATAATCACTATAATGATTTATCATTTTAGAAAAGCTACACTAAACTTCCATTAGAGTATGTGCTTAAAAAGAAGAGAAGCAAAGTGCCCTTAGTTTTCAAAAGAAAGTCCTGTGTTTTATGAAGTCCTCAAACTCTGGAGATTGGGAATGTGGGGTTTGGTGATTGAATCCAGGACATAGCATGTCTGTGATGTTCAGCAGGAAATATGACAATTATGTTTTACATGGTTTGGCAAACACCTGTTTATTCTCCTTTATTTACTTCAATTATGACTTTTCTGGAATTTCAGACTGAGCACTATGTAATTAGGATAGCACCATACAGAAGTAGTTTGTATGATGCAGTTCTTACATATGGACAAAAGTTATTTTAGAAGGATAAGTGATTACAGAAAAATAAGACAATGTTGAGTTACCTATATTCTGCCCACCATCAGCCATTCTTGCATTGCACCTTGGGAATGTTTGCCCACCTAACTTTTGCTTTTTTTTTTTTTTTTATCATCTAAGAGTCTCCTTCAGTTCAGTTGCTTAGTCGTGTCTGACTCTTTGCAACCCCATGAATTGCAGCACGCCAAGNGTTCTTCTATGAGATCACGGTGTATTAAAGGAAGTGAATTTTTAAGAATAAAATACCACATAAATTATATGCACTCAGAGCAGTGGTATTGTTAGGATTTTTATGAATAGATATCTTCATTTTGACCAAATTAGCTAAATACTGTCAGTGAGCAACAAACCCCAAAACAAACAAAAGCACCCTGCAATCTCTATTTAATTTAGTTTCCCATTTAAAAAATAAAATCAAACAAATGTTTGGAAAAGGGCTTGCATTGTATATTATTCACTAAATAGAGCATATATTTGTTTGAGATTAAGTAATAGCACAACTTACATTTTTAATTAACATAATCACTATAATGATTTATCATTTTAGAAAAGCTACACTAAACTTCCATTAGAGTATGTGCTTAAAAAGAAGAGAAGCAAAGTGCCCTTAGTTTTCAAAAGAAAGTCCTGTGTTTTATGAAGTCCTCAAACTCTGGAGATTGGGAATGTGGGGTTTGGTGATTGAATCCAGGACATAGCATGTCTGTGATGTTCAGCAGGAAATATGACAATTATGTTTTACATGGTTTGGCAAACACCTGTTTATTCTCCTTTATTTACTTCAATTATGACTTTTCTGGAATTTCAGACTGAGCACTATGTAATTAGGATAGCACCATACAGAAGTAGTTTGTATGATGCAGTTCTTACATATGGACAAAAGTTATTTTAGAAGGATAAGTGATTACAGAAAAATAAGACAATGTTGAGTTACCTATATTCTGCCCACCATCAGCCATTCTTGCATTGCACCTTGGGAATGTTTGCCCACCTAACTTTTGCTTTTTTTTTTTTTTTTATCATCTAAGAGTCTCCTTCAGTTCAGTTGCTTAGTCGTGTCTGACTCTTTGCAACCCCATGAATTGCAGCACGCCAAGCCTCCCTATTCATCACCATCTCCCAGAGTTCACTCAGACTCACGTCCATCGAGTCTGTGATGCCATCCAGCCATCTCATCCTCGGTCGTCCCCTTCTCCTCCTGCCCCCAATCCCTCCCAGCATCAGAGTCTTTTCCAATGAGTCAGCTCTTCACATGAGGCTGCCAAAGTACTGGAGTTTCAGCTTTAGCATCATTCCTTCCAAAAAAATCCCAGAGCTGATCTCCTTCAGAATGGACTGGTTGGATCTCCTTGCAGTCCAAGGGACTCTCAAGAGTCTTCTCCAACACCACAGTTCAAAAGCATCAATTCTTCAGTGCTCAGCTTTCTTCACAGTCCAACTCTCGCATCCATATATAATGTCTTAGAAAAACCATAGCCTTGACTATATGGACCTTGGGCCTCCCTTGTAGCTCAGCTGAAGAATCTGCCTGCAATGCGGGAGACCTGGGTTTGATCCTTGCGTTGGGAAGATCCCATGGAGATGGGAAAGGCCACCCACTCCAGTATTTTGGCCTGGAGAATTCCGCAGACTGTATAGTCAATGGGGTCTCAAAGAGTCAGACACAACCGAGTGACTTTCACTTTACTTTGAGTCTCCTTGGGCCTCCCTGGTGACTCAGATGTTACAGAATCTGCCTGCAATGAGGGAGACCTGGGTTCAATCCCTGGTTTGGGAAGATCTCCTGGAGAAGGGATAGGCTACCCATTCCAGTATTCTTGGCTTCCCTGGTGGCTCAGCTGGTAAAGAAGCCTCCTGCAGTGGAGGAGTCCTGGGTTTGATCCCATGGTTGGGAAGATCCCCTGGAGGACGGAAAGGCTACCCACTCCAGCATTCTGGCCTGAAGAATTCCATGGGCTATATAGTCCATGGGCTCCCAAAGAGTCAGCCATGACTGAGCCACTTTCACTTCCACTTTACTTTCTTACCTAAGTGAGAAAGGATTGTAGGTTTTCCAGTTTTCATTGCCCCTATGATCATGGCCCATCAAGCGGCAATGGTGCAGAGCAGGCCATTCTGGCCTTTGCTCTAATCTGTTCCTCAGGTCCACCTGAGCTCGTTCATTCCAAGTATATTCAAGAATGTGCTCCCAAGACTCTGGGCCATTTTATCTCCAGTTTTTTCTCCCTTTTAATATATACCATCTTTATCTGCCATCCAACCTTTCTCCTCTTCCCAACCCCCATGTAACCATTTTTAATTCATTATAATCAAACCTATTCCCCACTGCTCACTGTGAGTTTCTTTATGCTACTAGGCTCCAGGGTCATAGTCAAAAGTATATTTTATGAATAAATCTACCTTTAGATTAGATTATGCATTTATGTAGGGTTTAGGAAATTTAGGAAGGTATTATAACTTACTAGTATGGTGATTGATTATATAATCATGTATAAGCAATTATTAATGTTTCAGATGAATGTGGTAACACAATTTAAAATACATTTGTACCTTTAGAACATATAGATAATGTATAACTTTATCAAACAGAAGCAGTAGGATTGGAGACATTTTTGAACAGAACTTACAAATGAAAAATGATATTTTAGCAATCCATCAAATTGATAAATATAATTGATGGTTCTTAGTCTTCATAAGGCTTCCCTGGTGGCTTAGAGGGTAAAATGTCTGCCTGCAATGCAGGAGACCTGGGTTCGATCCCTGGGTCAGGAAGATCCCCTCGAGAAGGAAATAGCAATCCACTCCAATATTCTTGCCTGGAAATCCCATGGACAGAGAAGCCTGGTAGACTATGGTCCATGGGATCGCAAAGAGTTGGACATGACTGAGCAATAAGAATTTGTTGAACTTCTAGTTCAGTTTCAAGCCAACAGGATCATAATAGCTCTCATTTGTATAATGAAGAGTTTATCTATACTTTCTACTCTTTACTTATTTCAAGCCAGATAATCTTTTTTAAAACTATATATTTATTTTGTAAATAGAGACATTGTGACTAACAAAGGTAAAGAAGACTGCCCAAGTCAAGCATGGTTTCAAATTTTAGTTAAATTTTCTCTTGGCCCTTGAATAGATGGATATATTTTTCTACTGTGACATAGTTGGCAACTGTAGATATTTTTAATTTGATGTACAAGAACATTTTTGAACCCCATGACAATGTTTAAAAATTCACCTGATCTGTATCTCTTTCTTCTAAAATGCCATTTTCACTAGGAAATTATAACATCACTTAAAAGCAACCTGCCTATATAAGGGCTGTCTGCAGTTAACTTTATCTTCTGTAGATGAAGGTGATCATTCCTATGGAGTAGGAAAAAGGGTGAGTTAATGGAAAGAAGGAGGTGAATTCTGTCCCTGGAATTGAGTTCTGATACTGAATCATTTTTTATCATATGAATATGGAATTGGAGAAGTTATACAAGCTTCTTTTCAAGTCTAATTTTCTAATCTGTGATAGTTTATTAAACATTTTTGTCTCCAAAACTATAAAAGACTATGATAATTAGATGATCTGATGCAGATGGAAGGCCATACCTTGTACCTAGAATAGAGCAGATTTTTGATAATTGTTAGGTCTCACTTTCCTATCTCCTTGTTCATGATGATTCCACATGTTAAGCCTTTTTGTGTCAGAGAATAATTGGTGGCACCCTTTAAGTAATTGAAACTCTCAAAATAATAGTGTATTAGCAATAACCTCAACACAACAACCACTACTGTGTCTAGTATATGAAATTATAACATCATTCATTGTCTGTGTAGAACTGTTAACTTCCTAAGCATAGCTCTTACTCAAAATTTAAGTTCATGTATGCTCTTTTTTGTTGCCAGAATGATGCTGTGTTAATGTGCTATACTTCTAAATGGAAGGTGCTTAGTTGCAAAATGTCTGGAATGTACTACGTTCAATATTTTAATAACATCATCCCATTTATCATCATCACCATTATTATCAGCATTCTTTGCCTCTTTATTATCCCTTCTATCATGCAGAGTGTTTGCCACCTGTCAGCTCCTTTACTAAATACCTTAGATGAATTGCCTTATTAATTTCTCATCACCACCCTTATGGGGATTCTGTTATTAATCTCATAGTATAAACAAGAAAAACAAGTTTTAGTGTGGTTTGACAGTGTGTTCAAGGTTGCAAGTAAAGTAATGGAGTTAGGATTTGGATTTGAGTATANTCAAAATTTAAGTTCATGTATGCTCTTTTTTGTTGCCAGAATGATGCTGTGTTAATGTGCTATACTTCTAAATGGAAGGTGCTTAGTTGCAAAATGTCTGGAATGTACTACGTTCAATATTTTAATAACATCATCCCATTTATCATCATCACCATTATTATCAGCATTCTTTGCCTCTTTATTATCCCTTCTATCATGCAGAGTGTTTGCCACCTGTCAGCTCCTTTACTAAATACCTTAGATGAATTGCCTTATTAATTTCTCATCACCACCCTTATGGGGATTCTGTTATTAATCTCATAGTATAAACAAGAAAAACAAGTTTTAGTGTGGTTTGACAGTGTGTTCAAGGTTGCAAGTAAAGTAATGGAGTTAGGATTTGGATTTGAGTATAAGCGGTCCTATTTAGGAGACTATGATGCCTTTATATCTTCTTTAAGCATGATGATAAGATTTGTATTCAGTGGGAGCAAAGTTATAGTTTACATATTGATCAAAATTTAGGAAAAGGAGTGTGAAAGTGCTGAGCTCAGTTGTTTAATCCCACCAGATACCGTAGTGTCTCTGAGAGGTATATCCGGGGGACAGGCAGGTAAAGAAGATTCAAGTTCATAATGCCAGAGAGCATTTTAGTCACACGGGGTTGAGGGTTCAAAAATTCTTTAGAATAAAACTTTAGCATGCCTTAAAGTAGTTTACTTGGTGAATATTTCAAATCTACGGTAATCCCTAGGTCATGAGATGGAGCGTTTCCTTTTTAAATTGTCATAATCTCTGTTTCATGTATCTTTGCATTTATCTACTCTATGCTACACAATGAGATCATTAAGTCCTTCTAGGACAGGAACGAAGATTTATGTTCTTATTGAGAGCTTTGCCCCTACTCTGGGTGAGGCATCTGCCTTAATGCAAAGGAAAGAACTTTTGAATGTTAACATTGTGGGTTTTTTCCTATGTGTGGTCCCTCCCAGGACAAGCTGCATAACTGGCTAGACCCAAATGAAAATGTAGAGCCCCTTGTTTAAAAAGCATGAAGAATTTCAAGATGGAGGCAACAAAGCTTAAACCAAGAGTGGAGACCTTAGGAGCTGGGTGCCCAATAATTGCATAGATCAGCTACTCCAGAAGCCAGCTCTGGCCTTCCTCTACAGGGCTTGAAACCAGGTTTTTATATACCCAGGAATGCATGTCTTCTTTTATTGATAAATGAGATGAAAGTTCTCTCATGTAGGAGCTGTATGCCATTTTCTCTACAGTGTAGTTGACTTGGCTCATATTTATGAATCAGAAACTCCTTAGTAAAAAGATATGCTCAAGCTTCCATTCTATCATCATCATCATCAATTCCAGCTCCATCATTATAATTATTACTATTATTAATAATCACCATTATCTGATTATATTCTATGTCCTATAACTATACTATTAATTAAGAAATCACCATGTAGTTTAATCCTAAGCAAAATAATCTATTAAGTTTCAATGGCTGAGGCATTTGCCAAATATCAAACATCTTGCAAATAATAGAGCATGGGTTTCAATCCATATCTTAAATTCCAAGGCCTAGTATTATTCCAGCAAAATTCTATCTGATAGAAGAAAATGGTAGCGGAGAATATTAGGAGACTTCATGTTTATAATCAGATTATTCAAACATTTATTTAAAGCAATAGGAGCTTCATCCTCAGAAATGTATAATCTCTTTTGTTTTTCTTATAGATTTTTTCCCCTCCCTTAAGGAATAGAACAGTTTATCCAAAAGATTTAGGACTAGATATAAAGGTGTAGTAGGGCTTATAAATAAAATCCTATAAGATAATTTCTGCTTTCTTATTCCAATTGCATAGAGAAAGGAATTAAATACACTTTGGGGAAGAAGGTTGAATTATTTGTTGTTTTTTTTTGTTTTAGAACACTATTCTAGAGCTCACCTCATCATACATACATGTAGCAATTCAGATGATTTTGTTTAAAATACACACATGTAGGTAATTAGAATTTCTACTTTAAAAGTTATTTTCATATGAATTGTCACTTAACAATTATCAAAATTTTCCTGAATTGTATTTCTATAAAATATATTTGATTAGAATATAAGGATTAAACTTAAAGTTTATTATTTTTTATTCTGTAAGAAGATGGTTTAATTTATTTGATTTTATGAACTATTCTTTCTTTCTACATGAGTCCAAAAAGCACTGTTGAAATTTAAAAGTGTGACTTCAAAATTATATTAGTAAAACATTATATAGAAATATAATTTAATAGCTTTCCAATTAAATGTCTACAGAAGAAATATTCTTACTCCCTCATGCCTTCTCTAATTTGCAAAATATGTGTGACAAAATTAAATTTACTTCTGATTTAATCAGTTCAATTCAGTACTCTCTCTCTCTCACACACAGACACACACACACACACACAGACACACAGACACACACACACACATACACACAATAAGCAAATAGCTAGATTGTCCAGATGGGAGAAGTAAAGGAATTAAAAATTGTTGAAAACTGAGGGATGCTGGTTATAAGAATTTAATTTGTTTCAACAAACTCTCCTGGATGAGCTATTGTGTCAAAGATGTGTAACCAAGCCTCTCTTTTCTATAGTCACTTCTGTGGTATGGGTTCTTCTTTCTAAGAAATAGTAACCTTATAATTTATTTATCATTGTCTATCATCTCTATGAAATGGGCTTCCCTGTTAGCTCAGAGGTTAAAGCATCTGCCTGCATTGCAGGAGACCTGGGTTCGATCCCTGGGTCAGGAAGATCCCCTGGAGAAGGAAATGGCAACCCACTCCAGTACTCTTGCCTGGAGGATCCCATGGATGGAGGAGCCTGTTAGGCTACAGTCTATGGGGTCGCAAAGAGTTGGACATGACTGATATAATTTTCTTATCATTGTCTATCATCTCTCTAAAATGAAAGATTTATGTGTATCAGGGGAGAATGATAAAATTATTCATGCTTAAATATGTATGTAATATTAAATATGTTTGAATATATATTAAGCAAACAGTATATTTTTCACTGTAACTCTTCCTATAATATCTGTAAATATCTCATCTTTAAGTGTTAGTCACTCAGTTGTGTCTGACTTCTTGCTACCCCATTGACTGTAAGTTAACTACCAGTGAGGTTGAGTATTTCTTAATATTCTTATTGGGAATATAGGCTTTCCCTTTGATAAATTACCTATTTTTAGTTATTTGATTATTTTTATATTTCAACTTTTTCTAACTTGCAGGTATTTCTTAGATGTTCTAGATATTAATATTTTGGTTACTGAAGATACAGATATCAATTCACAATAAGTAATCTAGCTCTTTACTCTGTATATCCTACTGCTTTTAATTCTATAAGATTTGCATTTCACACGTAAGTCATTAACCTTCTGGAGTTAATGTATATGAATGGCGAGAGCTAGCACTCTGTGATGACCTGGAGTGGTGGGATAGGAAAGGGGAGGGAGGCTCAAGAGGGAGAAAATATATATGGATAATTATGACTGGTTAGCATTGTTGCACAGGAGAAACCTTTGTAAAACAACTATCCTGCAATCACAAAAGGGATAGGGATCTAACTAATTTTTCCACTTGTAAAGACAAAAAAGTACAATGGGTAAGATAAAAGAATCTGTAGATAAACCTTTGAGTTTATATCCTGACTCTGCTCCCAAGTAGAGTGGATTTCTGACAAGAAAAGGATCAATTCTGTCTATGGGGATTAGGACCGTGCCACTGAGGAGGTAACCTTTGAGGAGGCCTTGAGAGTATGAATAAAATTTCACTTCAAAAGTTTTGAAAAGAATTAGTTTTGACAGCAGCACTCTTAACAGCTTAAATTTATGTGGCAGTTCCTCAATGACTGAGTAGCCTCACTAACTTTGTTGTATTTAACTAGAAAAATAACTTTGCAATGTTAAGTAAGGGGATATTGTTATTATTGAAGTATACTTGTTTTACAGTGTAGTGTTAGTTTGGGGTATACATCAAAGTGCTTCAGATTATTTTCCATAAAAAATAATAACTTTCTATGCCTAATTTCCTCATCTGTAAAATACAAGTAATAATAATGTCCAGCTTAATGGACTCTCTTATCAAAAAGCTTGGTACATTTAAAGTGTTTGGATCATTGTCTGATACATTTTGAACACCATATACCATTTTTATCTTCGTCATTATTATTAAACAATGTGCCACTATTTTCAACACTTTTTACAAAATGACTCATTTTTTTCAACACTAATGCACTGCTTCTAGATGTCAATCCATTGTGAATTAAATTTCCAAATACATACAGGTCACTTGCCTGACCTACATTCTATCCCACTGGTTATTTCTTGTTTGCTTCAGTGTATCCCACTAATTGAATTTGTTGTGATTCTATGTATCTTAATAACTGGTAAATGAGAGCCCTCAATTGATATTATTTTTCAAATTGTCTTAGCTTTTGGAATATTGGAACACTGTGATTCTCCATAAATTTTAATTATTTTCTTAATTAAAACTCTTCTTGGTATTTTATTAAATAAAATAATTTTTGAATTGTCACTTAATTTAAAGAGAATTGAAGTCTTTACAATACGGTCACTATACTTGTTGTGAAATAATTCTCAGTACATTTGTATTTTGCATAATGTCCTTTATCAGTTCAGTTTCAGTTTAGTTGCTCAGTCATGTCCGACTCTGCAACACCATGAATTGCAGCACACCAACCCTCCCTGTCCATCACCAACTCCAGAGTTCACTCAGACTCATGTCCATTGAGTCGGTGATGCCATCCAGCCATCTCATCCTCTGTTGTCCCCTTCTCCTCCTGCCCCCAATCCCTCCCAGCATCAGAGTCTTTTCCAATGAGTCAGCTCTTCGCATGAGGTGGCCAAAGTACTGGAGTTTCAGCTTTAGCATCATTCCTTCAAAAGAACACCCAGGGCTGATCTCCTTCAGAATGGACTGGTTGGACCTCCTTGCAGTCCAAGGGACTCTCAAGAGTCTTCTCTAACACCACAGTTCAAAAGCATCAGTTCTTCGGTGCTCAGCTTTCTTCACAGTCCAACTCTCGCATCCATATATAACCTCTTAGAAAAACCATAGCCTTGACTAGATGGACCTTTGTTGGCAAAGTAATATCTCTGCTTTAGTGACGCATAAATTCTCCACAAAGGTCTTCTTGGATTAATTTCTAGAAACATTATAGTTTTGTTGCTAAAGTAATTGGTCCTATTTTTATTTTCATTTTTAACTTGGATTTGCTGATTAAAAGGAACCAGTAAGTAATTTTTGAACATTAGTTTTATATCTGGCACATTTCTGAAATTATATGATTTCTAATAATTATTCTGTTGTAGATGGTTATATATCCTCAAATAATTATTTTTTATCACTTTGAATCTGCATTGTTTTTCTTCCCTGTAAGCATTAGCCAGCATTCTTTCTACAATACTGAACAATAACAATGATCGTAAACATTTTTATCTTGTTCCTGAGCTATAAAGAGCAAATGCTTTATCCTCTAGATATTTGGCACATTGCTTGTATTCACTTTATAATAAAACATATTAAATGTTAATATGAAAATAAATGTTAAAAATTTAACAAACCCATGGTAGAAAAGGAAGAAATATTTTATGCTGAAACCTTAAGTATGTGTATAGTTCTCAATGATTTNATGACTGGTTAGCATTGTTGCACAGGAGAAACCTTTGTAAAACAACTATCCTGCAATCACAAAAGGGATAGGGATCTAACTAATTTTTCCACTTGTAAAGACAAAAAAGTACAATGGGTAAGATAAAAGAATCTGTAGATAAACCTTTGAGTTTATATCCTGACTCTGCTCCCAAGTAGAGTGGATTTCTGACAAGAAAAGGATCAATTCTGTCTATGGGGATTAGGACCGTGCCACTGAGGAGGTAACCTTTGAGGAGGCCTTGAGAGTATGAATAAAATTTCACTTCAAAAGTTTTGAAAAGAATTAGTTTTGACAGCAGCACTCTTAACAGCTTAAATTTATGTGGCAGTTCCTCAATGACTGAGTAGCCTCACTAACTTTGTTGTATTTAACTAGAAAAATAACTTTGCAATGTTAAGTAAGGGGATATTGTTATTATTGAAGTATACTTGTTTTACAGTGTAGTGTTAGTTTGGGGTATACATCAAAGTGCTTCAGATTATTTTCCATAAAAAATAATAACTTTCTATGCCTAATTTCCTCATCTGTAAAATACAAGTAATAATAATGTCCAGCTTAATGGACTCTCTTATCAAAAAGCTTGGTACATTTAAAGTGTTTGGATCATTGTCTGATACATTTTGAACACCATATACCATTTTTATCTTCGTCATTATTATTAAACAATGTGCCACTATTTTCAACACTTTTTACAAAATGACTCATTTTTTTCAACACTAATGCACTGCTTCTAGATGTCAATCCATTGTGAATTAAATTTCCAAATACATACAGGTCACTTGCCTGACCTACATTCTATCCCACTGGTTATTTCTTGTTTGCTTCAGTGTATCCCACTAATTGAATTTGTTGTGATTCTATGTATCTTAATAACTGGTAAATGAGAGCCCTCAATTGATATTATTTTTCAAATTGTCTTAGCTTTTGGAATATTGGAACACTGTGATTCTCCATAAATTTTAATTATTTTCTTAATTAAAACTCTTCTTGGTATTTTATTAAATAAAATAATTTTTGAATTGTCACTTAATTTAAAGAGAATTGAAGTCTTTACAATACGGTCACTATACTTGTTGTGAAATAATTCTCAGTACATTTGTATTTTGCATAATGTCCTTTATCAGTTCAGTTTCAGTTTAGTTGCTCAGTCATGTCCGACTCTGCAACACCATGAATTGCAGCACACCAACCCTCCCTGTCCATCACCAACTCCAGAGTTCACTCAGACTCATGTCCATTGAGTCGGTGATGCCATCCAGCCATCTCATCCTCTGTTGTCCCCTTCTCCTCCTGCCCCCAATCCCTCCCAGCATCAGAGTCTTTTCCAATGAGTCAGCTCTTCGCATGAGGTGGCCAAAGTACTGGAGTTTCAGCTTTAGCATCATTCCTTCAAAAGAACACCCAGGGCTGATCTCCTTCAGAATGGACTGGTTGGACCTCCTTGCAGTCCAAGGGACTCTCAAGAGTCTTCTCTAACACCACAGTTCAAAAGCATCAGTTCTTCGGTGCTCAGCTTTCTTCACAGTCCAACTCTCGCATCCATATATAACCTCTTAGAAAAACCATAGCCTTGACTAGATGGACCTTTGTTGGCAAAGTAATATCTCTGCTTTAGTGACGCATAAATTCTCCACAAAGGTCTTCTTGGATTAATTTCTAGAAACATTATAGTTTTGTTGCTAAAGTAATTGGTCCTATTTTTATTTTCATTTTTAACTTGGATTTGCTGATTAAAAGGAACCAGTAAGTAATTTTTGAACATTAGTTTTATATCTGGCACATTTCTGAAATTATATGATTTCTAATAATTATTCTGTTGTAGATGGTTATATATCCTCAAATAATTATTTTTTATCACTTTGAATCTGCATTGTTTTTCTTCCCTGTAAGCATTAGCCAGCATTCTTTCTACAATACTGAACAATAACAATGATCGTAAACATTTTTATCTTGTTCCTGAGCTATAAAGAGCAAATGCTTTATCCTCTAGATATTTGGCACATTGCTTGTATTCACTTTATAATAAAACATATTAAATGTTAATATGAAAATAAATGTTAAAAATTTAACAAACCCATGGTAGAAAAGGAAGAAATATTTTATGCTGAAACCTTAAGTATGTGTATAGTTCTCAATGATTTAATTTAGGAAAAAAATAGTTAAAATGTTATGCATAGAACAAAAAGCAGTTTTACAAGACTGTCTCAAAGCAAAGTCTCACTTTGCATCGCATCAAGAATGACCCTGAGCCCTTTGCCTCTTCATCTTGGGTTTCAGGTGATGTATTTTTTTGATAAAATATTTGGACTAGAAAATCATTTGGTAAACTTTACCTTGGGTAAGCCATTTAGTTTCTAATCTACATACCTCAGGATTATTAAAAATTAAATAAAATAATGAAGTAAAGAACATGGAACATACTTTTCCTCGCTGTCTTTGCTTTCATTAGCAAAAGCATCTCTTGATTTTCTTTACTTACACATATGA
The DNA here is from genome assembly GCA_006410735.1 of Raphicerus campestris. Classification (NCBI taxonomy): domain Eukaryota; kingdom Metazoa; phylum Chordata; class Mammalia; order Artiodactyla; family Bovidae; genus Raphicerus; species Raphicerus campestris. The sequence continues at coordinate 126,175 of SJYW01034285.1, forward strand.
CTATTAAGATTAATTCATATTAAATCATTAGATCAACAAGACATGAAGTAGGCAAAGCTTTATTTTCTTGTGCTTGTTTGTTGATTTTAAGAAATTTTAATAGTTTCAGCCATTAACTATGTATAATACATTCTGAAAATCATAACACCTCTGCATCTTTTTATCCTGTTTCCCTGATGAAATTAGAGGAAATCCCTAGTGACATCAGTTGTCTTAAATAGTTCATTGCATCTTCTTACCTAACATATTGCTTTTTTTGACCATAAAATAAAATAAAACCTCATTTCAAAGTTTCCCAGTGCCAGGGTAGAGAGACATACAGAATATCCTTTATATGTCTAATGAAATAGTGGCAGGTAGGAATCTGGATATCTACTCCTAATAATCTGTGGATGTGTTCTGTTGGTGTGCTTGTTTCTTATTACTAAATTTGTATAAGTAGTAACTACTTGAAGTAGATGTACTTTCTAATGATCTCATTCATCAAATGTCTCAATTTTCCAGAAACTGCATTTCATATAATTTAGAGAAAAAGATGTCTGACTAGATTGTGCAGATTGATTATCACCTTTTCATTCTGTCGCCTGTTGTGCTTTGACATGTAATGCCAACATTATTCTCTTGCCTACAATTTGCATCCATGTAAGTCATAATAAGAAGAAAGCTCTGATGTGTGCTCTGATGCTTTGCTAAACGGCTGAGGCATCGCTACAGATCAAGCAGATTACAACAGAATTGAATCTGCCATGTTGCTCTGACCGTTATTTTGTTAAAAGTGTTAATGCTAAGCAAAACGCCGTCACATCCATAATCTCTGTTAATGCTCACAGCAGACCCAGCAAGACATAAATTATGAACTCCATTTGACATTGAGGAAAGTGAGGTTCACAAAAGTCGTGTGTTCTTTTTGAGGTTAACAAACTGCATCTACAACCAAGTCTTTATTCTACTTCAAAGTCCTTTCCCAAAACCAAGAGAGAAAGGTGTATCCATTGTTTTACTCCTTTCTTTACTGTGGCACCATAGAAGCTTGAGGAACTGCGTTTTAAAAAGAAACAAGTGGTAGCACTTTTTCTTTTTTTTCCTAAAGGAGAACATATTTATTTACATCATTCTTTTATTTTTTTACAACACATACACTTTTAAATAATAAAAAAAAATTTTGGGGAAAAGGGATAGTTTTAAATAAAGATATTTTAGAGGATTTTTACAGTATGATTTTTATTTACATGAGTTTTCACAAGCTTTAAATAATTCATTTCCAACTGCAGAACATAACTAAAAGCTCTGATTTAGACCTTGTATCTTTCTCAAAACTTTTCATCTAGGAAATTATGCTTACAATCAGAATCTTCCAGTTCAAATCCTGACAGGTGAGAATCTTATTATTTGTAAATACAAACCTGCTTCATAAATGGGCCATATTTATATAAAAAATCCTTCTAAAATGGTTTAAATATTTAACTTCTTTCCAAAATATACTGATACTTGAAAAGCTACCTATATATTCTTTATTCAGGTATGAATTTTATTGTTTGAATCAGAGTTCTGGAGAAGGCGATGGCACCCCTCTCCAGTACTCTTGCCTGGAAAATCCCATGGACGGAGGAGCCTCGTGGGCTGCCATCTATGGGGTCCCACAAAAATCGGACATGGCTGAAGCGACTTTGCAGCAGCAGCAGCAGCAGAATCAAAGTTCAACAAAGAGAAGACTCAGTAAGATAGGTGATGTAGATAGATAATATAGACAGACAGACAAGCCAACAGATTTTTAAAAGTAATTGGCTGATGTGATTAGAAGGATGCGGGAAAATCTGAAATCTTCGGAGTGGTGCATTGGGAAGGGCAAGCTGGAATTCGGGGCGTGAGCTTCTGTCCACAGGCGGGATCTCTTCCGCTCTCGGGTCCTAGTTTGCTTTTAAGCCATTTTAATTGGTTGAATCAAGCCCACTGAAGGAAAGCTACACGACTCAAAGTAGCCTGGAGTTAAACTCCCCTCTGGTTCTCCCCACCATTCTATGCAAAACAAAGAACTCTTTCACCCAAGAAGAAAAAAAATGGACATTAACGTTCATTACACCCAGCTATTCATGGGAAATAGATGGGGAAACAGTGGAAACAGTGTCAGACTTTATTTTTTAGGGCTACAAAATCACTGCAGATGGTGACTGCAGCCATGAAATTAAAAGACGCTTACTCCTTGGAAGAAAAGTTATGACCAACCTAGATAGCATATTCAAAAGCAGAGACATTACTTTGCCGACTAAGGTTCATCTAGTCAAGGCTATGGTTTTTCCTGTGGTCATGTATGGATGTGAGAGTTGGACTGTGAAGAAGGCTGAGTGCTGAAGAACTGATGATTTTGAACTGTGGTGTTAGAGAAGACTCTTGAGAGTGCCTTGGACTTCAAGGAGATCAGCTCTGGGATTTCTTTAGAAGGAATGATGCTGAAGCTGAAACTCCACTACTTTGGCCACCTCATGCAAAGAGTTGACTCATTGGAAAAGACTCTGATGCTGGGAGGGATACGGGGGAGGAGAAGGGGATGACAGAGGATGAGATGGCTGGATGGCATCACTGACTCGATGGACGTGAGTCTGAGTGAACTCTGGGAGTTGGTGATGGACAGGGAGACCTGGCGTGCTGCAATTTATGGGATTGCAAAGAGTCGGACACGACTGAGTAACTGAGCTGAACTGAACACCCAGCTCCCAGCCGGTCCCAGCCTCTAGCTGCTCTCCAGAATTCCTTGCCCCAGCCCTTTAAGAGATAACTAATCTGAACAACCTTGGAGAACAGGCCCCCTTAAAACATTAGATTTCCACATATATGCCTATATATATACTCACTCTTTTCTTGGGTTAGTGTAGCAGCTCACTAATCTGACTGTTGCCCCTCTCGCCTTGTTAAATGTGATCTGTTCTGGAAAAGCGCCAGTCTTGTTCTTTCTCAAACCTCACTTTCTCTAATTCCCTTACCCTACACCTACCAAGATCACCTAGGATAGTATCTCTTATCTAAAGTCAACTAATTATAAAATTTAATTACATCTACAAAATATCTTTATAACTAACACCTAGCTTAGTGTTTACTAAATGCCTGTAAACTGAAGACTGGCCAGGTTTGCTCCTCAAAAAGATTATCACAGTCTTGAAGTACAGACGTGCATAGACATGCCTAGACTTTGGAAGCAGGCTTGCCTTGGGGATCAAGGAAAAATTTTAGATGATCAGTTCTGACAGTTATTGACTAATAACATTTTTTCAAACCTTTCTGGGCTGTCTTTCCTCATCTGTCAAATGGATATGGTATTAAGCTATTTTACAATGTTACAAGATTAAATAAGACAATTATTCACCTGCAAGGCTTCTCCAAAATTCTAATCTAAATTAGATGTACATGTTATACTCTTCCCTGGCACCGGGTTATTTTCGTCAGATCAATTGATTTGATTCAGTGTGTACCTGCATATGTAACTGTGCGTGTGTGTTTATATTTGACTCTCTTCTTCAATTATAAGCTTCTGGGTCATGAGTAGCACATTTCTTTTTGCTCACCACTGCATCTCTGTGAATTTCCTTAGTCTAGTAGCATATCTAAAAATATTGGCTGTAAAGATTTATAAACAGCCTGTGAGCTTTGTCAAGTGCTAAGGAATTTGAAAAAAATCAAGCTATCCATAAAAAAAAACACAAACCAAATTCCTCTGAACTAAAGTTAATTTGCCTGGGTGGAATCTGCTAAACGTTGCAAAATAAAGTAAAATTTCTGTTTTGAGCTTCAGTAGTGTATAATATGACAGTTTATCTAATTGGTACAAATGATAAATAAACTTAGAATAATTGAGCTTTGTATCCGTCTTCTCTGAACCATGAAATGCAATTTAGGATTTGCTCTTTCAAATTAAAATCAGGAAAAAAAACAAAAAGTGGAAGAAAATAAGGAAAGGAGAAGCTGTTCTCCAACCCTGCAGCTTAAAATCTGGACCTAGCAGAATCCACTGACAGCTGTCATTGCAAATCAAATGCCCCAGTGAGCAGAATCCTCTTCATTTCAACCGTGCTAACATGGTTCAGAGAAGATCCCGTTTGATAATAGAAATTCAAATAATGGCAATTTTGTTATCTACTGTTTATTACATCAACTGAGTGCCAAAATGACTGGTCCCGTCCTCAAGGTGGGATTCAGTGTATGAACATCAATCAAAAAGAATGCCTCCTGACCCATGAGTATTTACATCAAACACCTCAACCTTCACCAGCTCTGGAAGAATAAGAAAGCCACCTACAGAAGGTACAAAACATGCCTGAGTTTACTCAAGGTCACGACCCTAGTTGACATGAACCATGGGCATAGCAACTCTTTCCCCAGACCCTTGCACTAGTAATGACTATCTTCATTCTGAGTTGGAGGAGAAGATCAAAACCAGGAGTGGCCACTATGATATTCTCTCTGTGGTTCAAATCAGCAAAGTTATTTTCTGGAAGAAGGCAGAATTTTAACGTATGCTCATTACAGAAGAATAAACACTGTATGATTTCTGAGATGGGGAAATCCAGGGAAAGAAACAAAAACAGGAAAACATCAAGGTACAAATGAAAATGCATCAGAAGGAAGTAAGAAAATGTTTTCCTGAATGGTGGAATACGAAAACAGTGTGAAAATTACAGGACAAATTTGCTCCCGCTTTTTAAAATGTCCAAGTGGGATACTGCTCTATAGCACAGGTAGCTCAGCTAGAAGATAGGATGGAGGGGGTAAGAGGAAGATTCAAGAGGGAGAGGTAATATATATATAACCCCAGTGGCTCAGCAGTAAAGAATCTCCCCGCAATGCCAGAGACCCAGGTTCGATTCCTGGGTTGGGAAGATTCCTAGGGAGGAGGGCACAGCAACCCACTCCAATATTCTTTCCTGTTGAATCCCATGGATGGAGGAGCCTGGAGGACTACAGTCCATAGGGTCTCACAGAGTCAGAAGCAACTGAAGTGACTTAGCATCCATACATGCACACACACACACAAAATATTATATATATATATGTATATATATACATTTAGCTAATTCACTTTGTTGTACAGCAGAAAGTACTGGAGCTTCAGCATCATTCCTTCCAAAGAAATCCCAGGGCTGATCTCCTTCAGAATGGACTGGTTGGATGTCATTGCAGTCCAAGGGACTCTCAAGAGTCCTCCAACACCACAGTTCAAAAGCATCAATTCTTCGGCGCTCTGCCTTCTTCACAGTCCAACTCTCACATCCATACAAGCATTATGAAGCAATTATACTCCAATAAAAAAAATAAATTAGAAAACTAATGCCCACTATGCTCAATTATAGATTTCTTCTGGAGGACAATCTGAGATTTCTTTGGAAGGAATGATGCTAAAGCTGAAACTCCAGTACTTTGGCCACCTCATGTGAAGAGTTGACTCTTTGGAAAAGGCTCTGATGCTGGGAGGGATTGGGGGCAGGAGGAGAAGGGGATGACAGAGGATGAGATGGCTGGATGGCATCACGGACTTGATGGACGTGAGTCTGAGTGAACTTCAAGAGCTGGTGATAGACAGGGAGGCCTGGCGTGCTGCGATTCATGGGGTCACAAAGAGTCAGACAGGACTGAGTGACTGAGCTAAACTGAACTGAATCAAAGGAGAAAATCAAAGCTTAAAGCAAGGTTTATTAAAATGAATTATTGTAATACACTGGTAAACCCTAGTAGATATAGTTCTTAACGTATGTCTATATTCACTGTATGAAAACTACAAAAATAAGATATGTTTAACCTGTATTGTGATGTCCATTTAACACCTTGTGAAGTGGGGTCAGCCTTGCTAAAATCATACCTCTGGAGATAGAATCATATGTGACCATCCAGTTCCTAGGAGAGTGTGTGTCCTCTTATACCATGAGGGAATCAACCATCTCTAAGTGCTGCTGCTGCTCCTGCTGCTAAGTCGCTTCAGTCGTGTCCAACTCTTCGCAACCCCATAGATGGCAGCCTACCAGGCTCCCCTGTCCCTGGGATTCTCTAGACAAGAACACTGGCATGTGGTGCCATTGCCCTCTCTTCTCTAAGTGCTAGAGTGAACTAAACATCAGAAAAACAGCCAGAAGTGACAGGTGCTGTCTTTAGATTTTGATCATTTTTCTGAGACATGTCCAGGCATGTTCTGGTGCATCTGGCATAAACATGAGGCCGCAGAAAAGAGAAACAGAATGTGTTAAGCAAATGAAAAAGTTGGCTTAGCAAGGAATCACCAAGATTCACATGTAAATTGGCCACTTGACATGAACGAGAACAGTGCAGCATGTAAACAAGAGAATGAAATACTGGATGCTTAGAGTACATCATGAGAAACACTGGACTGGAAGAAACACAAGCTGGAATCAAGATTGCCAGGAGAAGTATCAATAACCTCAGATATGCAGATGACATCACCCTTATGGCAGAAAGTGAAGAGGAACTAAAAAGCCTCTTGATGAAAGTGAAAGAGGAAAGCAAAAAAGTTGGCTTAAAGCTCAACATTCAGAAAACGAAGATCATGGCATCCGGTCTCATCACTTCATGGGAAATAGATGGAGAAACAGTGGAAACAGTGTCAGACTTTATTTTGGGGGGCTCCAAAATCACTGCAGATGGTGACTGTAGCCATGAAATTAAAAGACGCTTACTCCTTGGAAGAAAAGAAACTGTAAGGTGCTTCCTTTAAGTGAAATGTTGAAAATTCTTGACTTGATAGGAAACAAAACCTGTACACTGAAGTTGTAAAAATCTGTGGTAAGAACAAATCTCCTATCCATGAAATTGTGAAAAAAAA
>SJYW01034285.1:136878-191199 GCA_006410735.1 Raphicerus campestris
TTGCTATTCTTTGGAACTCTGCATTCAGATGCTTATATCTTTCCTTTTCTCCTGTGCTTTTCACTTCTCTTCTTTTCAGGGCTATTTGTAAGACCTCCACAGACAGCCATTTTGCTTTTTTGCATTTCTTTTCCATGGGGATGGTCTTGATCCCTGTCTCCCGTACAATGTCACGAACCTCAGTCCATAGTTCATCAGGCACTCCATCTATCAGATCTAGTCCCTTAAATCTATTCTCACTTCCACTGTATGATCATAAAGGATTTGATTTAGGTCATACCTGAATGGTCTAGTGGTTTTCCCTACTTTCTTCAATTTCAGTCTGAATTTGGCAATAAGGAGTTCATGATCTGAGCCACAGTCAGCTCCTGGTCTTGTTTTTGTTGACTGTATAGAGCTTCTCCATCTTTGCCTGCAAAGAATATAATCAATCTAATTTCGGTGTTGGCCATCTGGTGATGTCCATGTGTAGAGTCTTCTCTTGTGTTGTTGGAAGAGGGTGTTTGCTATGACCAGTGCATTTCCTTGGCAAAACTCTATTAGTCTTTGCCCTGCTTCATTCCGCATTCCAACGCCAAATTTGCCTGTTACTCCAGGTGTTTCTTGACTTCCTACTTTTGCATTCCAGTCCCTATAATGAAAAAGACATCTTTTTTGGGTGTTAGCTCTAAAAGGTCTTGTAGGTCTTCACAGAACCATTCAACTTCAGCTTCTTCAGTGTTACTGGTTGGGGCATAGACTTGGATTACTGTGACATTAAATGGTTTGCCTTAGAAATGAACAGAGATCATTCTGTCGTTGTAGAGATTGCATCCAAGTACTGCATTTCAGACTCTTTGTTGACCATGATGTCTACTCCATTTCTTCTGAGGGATTTCTGCCTGCAGTAGTAGATATAATGGTCATCTGAGTTAAATTCACCCATTCCAGTCCATTTTAGTTCACTGACTCCTAGAATGTTGACATTCACTCTTGCCATCTCCTGTTTGACCACTTCCAATTGTCTTGATTCATGGACCTGACATTCCAGGTTCCTATGCGATATTGCTCTTTACAGCATCAGACCTTGCTTCTATCACCAGTCACATGCACAGCTGGGTGTTGTTTTTGCTTTTGTATTGTATTATTTTGTTTTTCTTACTATAATCTGTAAGTATAGTCAGCTCTACTTACTTGCTATCATTCCAGAAGGAGTTGCCAGTGGGGTGTAATGAGAAATCAGAGAGGGAGTCAAACATGGGGCCTAAGTTCATTGGCTCCTTTTTTCTCCTGGCTGTGTGGTCAGGGCTATGGATGTGAGATCTGGCCAGAGATGCAGGCGTCTTGGGCCATGGGGCAATGCTATGCTGGCAGAAGAAGGTAGAAGGATGTATATACCTCTCAAATACCATGTGAAAGGATATAGGCATATTTTGTTTCATGGGAGCTTTGTTTTATTTTGTCTCAAACATGTTGCACTTTTTTACAAATTGAAGGTTTATGGCAACCCTGCATTGGGCAAGATGATCGGTGATATGTTTTCAACAGTATTTGCTCATTTCATGTCTTTGTGTCACATTTTGATGATTCTCACAGTATATTAAAATTTTTTATTATTACTTTTTTGTTATGGTGATCTATAATCAGTGATCTTTGATGTTACTATTGTAATTGTTTTGGCATTTTTTAGCAATAAAGTACTTTTTATCTGAAGTATATACATTGTTTTTAGACATACTACTATTACAATTTAATAGGCTACAATATAGTCTCAATATAACTTTTATATGCACTGGGAAACAGAACAAAAATGTGTGACTTTTTTGCAGTACTCATTTTATTGTGGAGTCTGGAGCAGAACCCACAGTTTCTCTAGTGAATTCCTATAAACATTTTTGTTTAAGCTACTGATGTTTTGGGATTTTTAGCTCAGGCAAACATAATTCCAGTTAATTCAGTAGACAACAATGGCTTAAGGAGACACAAAATTGCTTGGATTAGGTACATAGGGTAGAAGGTGGGAAGTGTTGAATATCGAAGCGTATTCTGAAAGTAGAATCATGAGTAACCGTTTGGATTGGAAACATGGATAGCAAAACCAGCTCCTAGTGCATGATTATAAGTGGGTGGATTTATAACAAAAACATGAGCAACTTCCGTATGAAGTACTTCAGTTTTTGCAATGAAAAGAAGTTAAGATCTTCAGCTGAGAGAGAATGATGGATAGGCTGTTGAATGCTTGAGGAGAGAGGAAAAGATGTGGAAGGGAGGTCTAATAGAGGAGGTGAGTGAGCTGGGAGATGTGTAAACGTTGCTACCCAGCACTGAAAACTCAGTCTTTGTGATAAGAAGTTTCAAGTAAGACTATCTTTTACCACCAGCAGCATCATTGGATAATCTTTCCCAGATCACATTCAGCTGCTCAGGTGTGGACACACGGAGTTGGATTTAACCACAACAATAGTCTTACTTGGAGAATGCGATAGGGGATGGAGGGGTTAAAGCCCTGAGGATGTGTGAAGGGAGCTGCCAGAGTAACAGACCGAGAAGTCTACTCTGGGTGAGCAGGGAGGGATGGACATGAGCAAATGGGTGGAACAGATGAAGCGGAGGTCTCAGGGCAAAGGAAGTCATATCCGTGCCGAAGCACCAGAGTAAGTGAGCTGGAAAAAATGAGACGCCGGGCCAGAGAATGTTTTAATTAAAGATTCTGTAGGGAGTGTGGAGCTAGTAATAATAAGTACAAGTAAATGGTCATGGGAATGGAAGGCAGAAGTGGAGGAGCAAAGTCTGCGCTGGAGGCGAGGGAACTGAGGGGCAGCAGGGCACGTATTTGATGACCCTTTACCTGGGTGTGCAAGTCCCTGGGGACAGTGATCAGTGCATCGCTGGGGAGAGATGGAGTCGTGTGGGTGCAAGCTCTGGACTGCCCAGGAGAGTGCTGGAGGACTTCCAGGGTAATGGGGGGCATCCGTAATACTCCGCGTGTGCTTTAAGGATGCTGGTGGGCCATCTGCTTGGTCTCACTTGTTCATTTTACAGAAGAGAAATGGACAGTGGTCTGGGAAACAAGGAGGACACCACCCCATCTCTGGGCTCTGCAGAACTCATCACATGGATGAGAGCCGTCTCTTGAGAGGACTTCCCGTGGAAACCGTGTCTTCAGGAGGTGATGGGGTCTGTGCGCGAGCTAGAAGGAGATGCCTTGATAATCAGACTCCACAGAAAACAAAGTTGGACAGAAATGTGGTGTAAAGAGAATGCAAATCAAACTGAGAACACTCGTGCTGACCAGCCTCTGGAGCACTCACTCTTCAGACTTGAACACACGCAAAACATCTTCAGTGTGGGAGGTGGGACTGGGGAGTGCGAGGAGTGAGTGCTCCCTCTCCTAACCTTGTGAATAAATCCAGCTGTCTGTTGAAGCCCTAAGGAGCATTCAGTTGTCATAATCTCTCAGAGGGCATACTTGAAAGTCAAGTTTGGACAGGCTGGGTCAGATTGTCTCTGTTTCACTCTCCCTGTGCCTTCCTTGGGCTAGAGGAAAAGTCAGAGGATTGTCACATGGGTGCACTTTAGTGGTTTAGTAATGCCTAGAGCAAAAGATCTGTCTAGTCAAAGCTGTGGTTTTTCCAGTAGTCATGTATAGNTCCCTGTGCCTTCCTTGGGCTAGAGGAAAAGTCAGAGGATTGTCACATGGGTGCACTTTAGTGGTTTAGTAATGCCTAGAGCAAAAGATCTGTCTAGTCAAAGCTGTGGTTTTCCCAGTAGTCATGTATAGATGTGAGAGTAGGACTATAAAGAAAGCTGAGCACTGAAGAATTGATGCTTTTGAACTGTGGTGTTGGAGAAGACTCTTGAGAGTCACTTGGACTGCAAGAATATCCAACCAGTCCATCCTAAAGGAAATCAGTCCTGAATAGTCATTGGAAGGACTGATGCTGAAGCTAAAGCTCCAGTAATCTGACCACCTGATGTGAAGAACGGACTCACTGGAAAAGATCCTGATGCTGGGAAAGATTGAAGGCAGGAGGAGAAGGGGGCGACAGAGGATAAGATGGTTGGATGGCATCACTGACTTGATGGATATGAGTTCAGGAGTTGGTGATGGACAGGGAAGCCTGGCATGCTGCAGTCCCTGGGGCCACAAAGAGTCAGACATGACTGAGTGACTGAAGTGAACTGAATGCCTAGACACCCTGAGGGTTCAACCTTTAGATCTAATTCTTGAAGTGTGAAAGTGGAGCTCAGATGCTCTTTCCAAATCTAAGAATTGATTGATGTTCATTTGCTAAGTCATTTCCGACTCTTTGTGACACCATGGACTGCATAGCAGGCCTCTCTGTCCGTGGGATTTCCCAGGCAAGATTACCAGAGCAGGTTGCCATGTCCTTATCCAGAGGATCTTCTGGATCCAAGGAATGAACCTGCATCTCCTGCTTGGCAGATGAATCTTTTATCCCTGAGCTAGCAGGGAAGCCCCAAGAACTGGTAACTTCAAGCCATTCTTGATGTTTAATACATACCAGTGAGTTTTCAGAAAGAGAGATTCTAAGAACTAAAAATGTTGATACCACCCCTTCCTGGGCTGCGTGTACACACACATATACACATATACCTGTCATTGACCTCATCACGTCGCCTCTTGCAAGGACCCTGGGTTCCACACTTTTCCTTGTTGAGCACTTACAAGACTGTGTAATCTGCCTCTGTTTTTATCTTCTTACTAGACTTGAAAACAGAAGCTGTTCTGTTTTGCTTTTTTATCATTGTGTTTCCAGGGCTTCCCTGGTGGCTCAGCTGGTAAAGAATCCGCCTGCAATGCGGGAGACCTGGGTTTGATCCCTGGGTTGGGAAGATCTGCTGGAGAAGGGAAAGGCTACCCACTCCAGTATTCTGGCCTGGAGGATTCCATGGACTGTATAGTCCATGGGGTCACAAGGAGTTGACCATGACTGAGTGACTTTCACTTTCACTTTTCCAGAATTCAGTAAGTGGTAGGTGCTTGAGAATTGTTTATTGGATTAAAAAAAATGAATAAACAAATGCCCTGAGATCCCTTACAAAGTAAGAGGCACTGTTTTGTTGTCCCTTGAGACACATCATACAGGTCTCATTTTCCCTTATTCTAAACTGGGCCAGCAAATCTGAGTCTCTTTTGCTGTTTAAGCCGAGCCGCCCGGTGGAGGCGATGAAATCGGCCGCAGTGGGGTCCGTGGCTGCGATGGCATCTTCAGTATGAGGCTGACCCTTTCCAAGTTAGGGGTGGTCATGGGAGTATCCGTCCAGCGAATGGACCCTGATGTAATGCAAAGCCCTCACAGACATTTGCTCATCCATGAAAGTAATTTACCCATTCAACTCTGCCTGCCTCAAAGAATAGAATGTTGAAATATAAGTACATTTTAATGAATCCGTTTGAGCTTCCCTGGTGCTCAGCTAGTAAAGAATCTGCCTGTAGTGCGGGAGACCCAGGTTCAATCCCTGGGTTGGAAAGATCCCTTGGAAAAGGGAATGGCACCCCACTCCAGTATTCTTGTTTGGAGAATCCCATGGACAGAGAAGCCTGGGGTCTACAGTCTATGGGGTTGCAGAGTTGGACTTGGACATGACAGACCAACTAACACTTTCACAGTTTCAATAAATTCACTTACATATTTCGAGTGTGTTCTTGGGTAGGTTCTTCCAAAACCAAAGAGAACCTAAGTGTATCAATGAAGCAAAACAGCACAGAAATAGCATCAATGATCAGAGCCCCATTCATACTATAATTTCCTCCCACAGACACATTTCTCTCTGGCCACAGTCACCTTATAGTGTACCCATGCAAAGAGGTGCTTCTGTGTATTGAAGGCGAAGGCCGCACGTGTAAAATCCAGTGATGTTAAGGCAGGAAGAGACGTGACCTGGTCTCCCTAGGTGACAAGGCAACCTACTGTCAAAGGGGACTTTGTCCCAGCACTGATGCTGCTGTTCAGCTGCTGTCATGTCAGACTCTTTGCAGCCCCGTGGATTGCAGCACCCCGGGCTTCCCTGCCCTTCACCAACTCCTGGAGTTTCTTCATGTTCACGTCCATTGTGCTAGTGATGCTGTCTAACCATCTCATCCTCTGCCACTCGCTTCTCCTTTTGCCTTCAATCTTCCCCAATTTCAGGGTCTTTTCCAATAAGTTTCCCCTTTGCATCAGGCGGCCAAACTATTGGAGCTTCAGCATCAGTTCTTCCAATGAATACTGAGGGTTGATTCCTTTTATGATTGACTGGTTTGATCTCCTTGCAATCCAAGGGACTCTCAAGAATCTTCTCCAGGACCACAGTTTGACAGCATCAGTTCTTTGGCTCCCAGCTTTCTTTATGGTCCAACTTTCACATCTGTACATGACTGCTGGAAAAACCATAGCTTTGACTATATAGACCTTTGTCCCAATACGAATATCCCTCAAAAGAGGGAAGAAGTTGTGGCTATAATTTAAGCAATTCACAAAGGATTGAGAAAAGAGTAATTGCATGTGAATGAGACAAAAGAAGGAGTTTCATTTCGTACTTTCATTGCCATCATGAGGAGACAACAGGGAGCCTGAAAGTGCCTGCAAGTAGGCTCATGTCACGCTCCAAAGCCACAGGCAGACTGCAAAAAAATCCCACAGTCAAGAGCCTGCTGATGAAACTCAGACACACTGCCTGGTAAGATTCTTGTGCCAACTATACATTTGGGAGCTAACGTGGAAGGAGTGTACAGAACAGCTAAGATTCCGTGTTGGCTTAGTATCTCCAGATGGGGGTCACAGGAGCCATTTAGACCACCTCCATGATTGGTCCTGCCTCAGCAAGGGACCCAAGGCCCGCGGAGCCCAGGAGGAGGGCAGGAAGCTGTTTCCAAGATCTAACAATCATGGAGGATACAGAAGTGTTTTCAGGGAAATGGGGAAAGAAGGAAGATGGACTCATTTGTCCAGGGAATGACGCGGTGCTTTGGTCCTTAATAGTAGCTGTTTGCTATGAATAGTTACTACAGACCATCACCTAAGGAAGCACAAGATCCCTCCTGCATCTAAATTTTAGATTCTGAGGCCAGACACAAAAGCCATTTTCAGGAACTACTGCTGATGCTTGCCAAAACTTTGTTCTTGGTTCATGGTGAAATGGGAAAAATAATGCTAGTGCAGAGAGCTTTGGGTCAAGCGAAATAGAGTCATAAGGTCCAGTTTTACTTTTTCTAATTAATTTTCTACCCTTTTTTGGTGCTAAAGTGTCTTTTCTTTTATAGATTATAATGGTATTATATGGGGCTTTCCGGGCGCTGCTAGTGGTAAAGAATCCACCTGCCGATGCAGGAGATGAAAAAGACATGGGTTTGCTCTCTGGGTTGGGAAGATGCCCTGCAGCAGGATATGCAACCCGCTCCAGTATTCCTGCCTGGAAAATTCCATGGACAGAGGAGCCTGGTGAGCTACAGTCCGTGCGGTTGCAACGAGTTGAACACAACCGAGCACCATGAGCACTAATGAACTATATGAGCTGAGTGTTGAATCCTCTGGGATCATGTCCTTGTTGGCACTGTAAGAGACGGGTAAGCCTACCAGACCTCCACTCTCTTTGGAGATTTTCACTGCTCCAGAAGGAACAGAAGCAGCTGCCCCAGAGGGCAGCCTTGACTCCTCCATGAAAAACTTGGCATTCTTGCAGCATCCTAAAGGTCAGGAAAAGGTCGGCTCCCTCTCCCTTTCCTAGAACGCGTCTGCCCAAGACACAGTTCTAAGAGCAGAACACAGAAGAGGCATTCTGCTCATTACTCATAAAAGCAGGGCATTATGAGTGATTCACGGTTGTGTCATTTCAGAAAGTGATGTCCTGNCACCTCCATGATTGGTCCTGCCTCAGCAAGGGACCCAAGGCCCGCGGAGCCCAGGAGGAGGGCAGGAAGCTGTTTCCAAGATCTAACAATCATGGAGGATACAGAAGTGTTTTCAGGGAAATGGGGAAAGAAGGAAGATGGACTCATTTGTCCAGGGAATGACGCGGTGCTTTGGTCCTTAATAGTAGCTGTTTGCTATGAATAGTTACTACAGACCATCACCTAAGGAAGCACAAGATCCCTCCTGCATCTAAATTTTAGATTCTGAGGCCAGACACAAAAGCCATTTTCAGGAACTACTGCTGATGCTTGCCAAAACTTTGTTCTTGGTTCATGGTGAAATGGGAAAAATAATGCTAGTGCAGAGAGCTTTGGGTCAAGCGAAATAGAGTCATAAGGTCCAGTTTTACTTTTTCTAATTAATTTTCTACCCTTTTTTGGTGCTAAAGTGTCTTTTCTTTTATAGATTATAATGGTATTATATGGGGCTTTCCGGGCGCTGCTAGTGGTAAAGAATCCACCTGCCGATGCAGGAGATGAAAAAGACATGGGTTTGCTCTCTGGGTTGGGAAGATGCCCTGCAGCAGGATATGCAACCCGCTCCAGTATTCCTGCCTGGAAAATTCCATGGACAGAGGAGCCTGGTGAGCTACAGTCCGTGCGGTTGCAACGAGTTGAACACAACCGAGCACCATGAGCACTAATGAACTATATGAGCTGAGTGTTGAATCCTCTGGGATCATGTCCTTGTTGGCACTGTAAGAGACGGGTAAGCCTACCAGACCTCCACTCTCTTTGGAGATTTTCACTGCTCCAGAAGGAACAGAAGCAGCTGCCCCAGAGGGCAGCCTTGACTCCTCCATGAAAAACTTGGCATTCTTGCAGCATCCTAAAGGTCAGGAAAAGGTCGGCTCCCTCTCCCTTTCCTAGAACGCGTCTGCCCAAGACACAGTTCTAAGAGCAGAACACAGAAGAGGCATTCTGCTCATTACTCATAAAAGCAGGGCATTATGAGTGATTCACGGTTGTGTCATTTCAGAAAGTGATGTCCTGGAGACTCCCTCTCTCCGGAAGTCTCTCTTCAAGGGCCTTTTCCCTTCAGTCCTTTAGGACATCTTGGTCTCAATCCACACACCCCCCACTTCCTTTCTTTTTCTTTTCTTTTTTTTTAACCTTCCTGTACCTTCTTTCTCCAGTTGGGATTGTTCACAGTAGAGAAGCTCACACAGAGACCATAAGATGTAGTGGAGAAACTGCTGATCTGATCCTAACAAGGACGTTTTTGAAACTAGACTCTTTGGAGGCTTTCATTTCTGTTGAAATTATGTTCAATGTCTCCTCTAGCTGTAAACATCTGTTCTAGGATTGCTCACAGGTAAACATGTTTTCTTTCACTGTAATCACATGAATTCTCCCAGAATCCAGGCCATGAGCCCCGCTGCTCCCCTTTGTTTGTATGAGGCCATGTCTGGTTGAAATCTCACTTATCCGCTTTTTCAGTAAACTGTTCATTCACTCAGTCAATCATTTCTTATTTGTCAAATGCAACTGAAAAATTATCCCCTGTTTTTCTCCACACATGTGAATGGAAAAGCAACAGCCTGGTTTCTGCAAGGCTAGCTTTCTCTTCTCCCCTGTAAAGTCGTCATCTCCTTTCCCTCTTAACTCTCCCCCCACTTTGTGCTTTATTTAGAATTCTGTTGTGAAACATGTAGTTCTGTGTTATTTGTCACTGTTCAGGCACCTCCCTCCCTGAATGCAGAGTGAGCTCCTTGAAGGTGGGAACTTGGTCTTGCCATTTCAACTGCCTAGAATAGATTGTGGTCTACAGCAGCCTCACCAATCCTTTACAAAGTCGGTGGGAATGCAAACTAGTACAGCCACTATGGAGAACAGTGTGGAGATTCCTTAAAAAACTAGAAATAGAACTGCCATATGACCCAGCAGTCCCACTGCTGGGCATACACACTGAGGAAACCAGAACTGAAAGAGACACATATACCCCAATGTTCTTTGCAGCACTGTTTATAATAGCCNATTTCTATTTCAGGCACAACCAGCAATCTAGGCCCATTATCAGGTGCTTATCTGTCTATTACACCCACTAACAGGGTCAGCACACTGATAGCCCCAATATGCCAGGAACCCAGCTCTAGGCACCTAGGAAAGGAGGTGAGCTTGACTGACTGACATCACATGACCATCTTCCATCTTTTCTAATTAATTCATTTTAAGGGTTACTTTTCTCAAGATAATGGTTAGCAAAGATTTCATGTAAAACATTAACCAATAACAAGAAAGTATGTGGCATGTGACAGAAAGAAGAAAAAACACTCTGGTTAGCTGGTGAATGTTTGAGCTCATGTTTAGAAAGTATTTAGTTGCATAGCCATATGATTAGAAGTGGGAAAGGGGCTTGGAATAGCATTGTACGTGAAGTCGCTCAATAGTGTCCAACTCTTTGCAACCCCATGGACTGTAGCCTACCAGGCTCCTTAGTCCATGGAATTTTCCAGGCAAGAGTACTGGAGTGGGTTGCCATTTCCTTCTCCAGGGGGGATCTTCCCAACCCAGGGATCGAACCTGGGTCTCCGGCACTGCAGGCAGATGNTTTAGATGTGTATAAGAGACAGGTCCATGGAATTTTCCAGGCAAGAGTACTGGAGTGGGTTGCCATTTCCTTCTCCAGGGGGGATCTTCCCAACCCAGGGATCGAACCCCGGTCTCCCACACTGCAGGCAGATGCTTTACCGTCTGAGCCACCAGGAGGCCTAGTGCAGCACTTTACAGAAAATAGAGACAATGCTCATAAATCATGTATTTTAACAAAGCATAGATGTAGTGTTGTGCCTGGGGATGTAAAAAGAGGGTGACCAATCACCTCTCAACATTTATTACCAATGCCCTTCATGCATTTAATTTATACATGTTAGCATTTTAACTTTAAATAGCATTTAAGCTAGTTATAGGGCTTCCCTGAGTGCTCAAATGGTAAAGAATCTGCCTGCAATGCAGGAGACCCCAGTTAGATCCCTGGGTTGAGAAGATCCAATGGAGAAGGGATAGGCTACCCACTTCAGTATTCTTGGGCTTCCCTGGTGGCTCAGCTGGTAAAGTATCCACCTGCAATGAGGGAGACCTGGGTTTGATCCCTGGCTTGGGAAGATCCCCTTGGAGAAGAGAAAGGTTACCCACTCCAGTATTTTGGCCTGGAGAATTCCATGGACTATAGAGTCCATGGGGTCACAAAGAGTCAGACATGACTGAGCGATTTTCACTATCAAGCTAGTTATAAGCAATTTATATGATTCTGCATCCATCACAGGATCAGGTTTTATTAATAGCAAAAAAAAATGTTTATTTTTCATAAGCTTGTACTTTTATAAATTTCACATTTGTTATTATATATGCAGTGAGATCAGTAGCTCTTTTTATAAAGAGATATAGAACTAGATTCATTAGAGATATAGAACTATATCTATATCTCTATATCTAGAGATATAGAATAAGAACTGACTTATTGGAAAAGACCCTGATGCTGGGAAAGGTTGAAGGCAGGAAGAGAAGGGGGATGACAGAGGATGAGATGGTTGGATGGCATCATCAACTCAATGGACATGAGTTTGAGTAAGCTCCGGGAGTTGGTGATGGACAGGGAGGCCTGGTGTGCTGCAGTTCATGGGGTTGCAAAGAGTCAGACATAACTGAGTGACTGAACTGACTGGCTGATAGAACTATATTGAAACCCCATATCTAATCTAGCAATAAATCCTAGTATCTCCACCTGCAAAGCACTCCCCAAATCAGAGAGCTTCTCACCACCCTGTTTGGAGTCCCCAGTCCAAGGCATAGTTCCAAGTTACTCAAGAAGATCAATATAACTTCATGACTGAGTTCTTTCCTCTCCTCCTCATTGAAAGAACAACCAGAAGTAGCTATTAAAAATCATAAGTTAAGTCATGGGCCTCACTTGTTAGAATGCTTTGGTAGATTCCCAAAATATGTAGGTAACAGTTCAGACAATTAAGTTGGCACCCTACAATTAATATCTTCTGAGGTTCCTTTTCTATGTTTCTATCTCTGCTGCTGCTGCTGCTAAGTCGCTTCAGTTGTGTCTGACTCTGTGCGACCCCAAAGATGGCAGCCCACTGGGCTCCCCCGTCCCTGGGATTCTCCTGGCAAGAACACTGGAGTGGGTTGCCATTTCCTTCTCCAGTGCATGAAAGTGAAAAGGGAAAGTGAAGTTGCTCATTCGTGTCCGCTAGCACTTGCGTTAAGTCACACAGACTGTTACACTTCTTTGCCCACTGCCTGGTATAGTCTTTTCCTGGATTTAGGCTTGACTCTGTCATTTTTATGTTTTTTTTGTTTTTTTTTTTTTCCTCTCAGAAGAGCAACCNTCCAATGGAGAAGGGATAGGCTACCCACTTCACTATTCTTGGGCTTCCCTGGTGGCTCAGCTGGTAAAGTATCCACCTGCAATGAGGGAGACCTGGGTTTGATCCCTGGCTTGGGAAGATCCCCTTGGAGAAGAGAAAGGTTACCCACTCCAGTATTTTGGCCTGGAGAATTCCATGGACTATAGAGTCCATGGGGTCACAAAGAGTCAGACATGACTGAGCGATTTTCACTATCAAGCTAGTTATAAACAATTTATATGATTCTGCATCCATCACAGGATCAGGTTTTATTAATAGCAAAAAAAAATGTTTATTTTTCATAAGCTTGTACTTTTATAAATTTCACATTTGTTATTATATATGCAGTGAGATCAGTAGCTCTTTTTATAAAGAGATATAGAACTAGATTCATTAGAGATATAGAACTATATCTATATCTCTATATCTAGAGATATAGAATAAGAACTGACTTATTGGAAAAGACCCTGATGCTGGGAAAGGTTGAAGGCAGGAAGAGAAGGGGGATGACAGAGGATGAGATGGTTGGATGGCATCATCAACTCAATGGACATGAGTTTGAGTAAGCTCCGGGAGTTGGTGATGGACAGGGAGGCCTGGTGTGCTGCAGTTCATGGGGTTGCAAAGAGTCAGACATAACTGAGTGACTGAACTGACTGGCTGATAGAACTATATTGAAACCCCATATCTAATCTAGCAATAAATCCTAGTATCTCCACCTGCAAAGCACTCCCCAAATCAGAGAGCTTCTCACCACCCTGTTTGGAGTCCCCAGTCCAAGGCATAGTTCCAAGTTACTCAAGAAGATCAATATAACTTCATGACTGAGTTCTTTCCTCTCCTCCTCATTGAAAGAACAACCAGAAGTAGCTATTAAAAATCATAAGTTAAGTCATGGGCCTCACTTGTTAGAATGCTTTGGTAGATTCCCAAAATATGTAGGTAACAGTTCAGACAATTAAGTTGGCACCCTACAATTAATATCTTCTGAGGTTCCTTTTCTATGTTTCTATCTCTGCTGCTGCTGCTGCTAAGTCGCTTCAGTTGTGTCTGACTCTGTGCGACCCCAAAGATGGCAGCCCACTGGGCTCCCCCGTCCCTGGGATTCTCCTGGCAAGAACACTGGAGTGGGTTGCCATTTCCTTCTCCAGTGCATGAAAGTGAAAAGGGAAAGTGAAGTTGCTCATTCGTGTCCGCTAGCACTTGCGTTAAGTCACACAGACTGTTACACTTCTTTGCCCACTGCCTGGTATAGTCTTTTCCTGGATTTAGGCTTGACTCTGTCATTTTTATGTTTTTTTTGTTTTTTTTTTTTTCCTCTCAGAAGAGCAACCTTTGGCCTTTCTCAAACACCTCCTCTTCATCTCTTTACCCTGTTGGCTTTTTCTTTGTAACATTTATCATTACCTGAAATTGTTTGGTATTTTGATTTGTTAATTATCTACTATCTGTGTGCTTTATGAGGAGGGAAAAGTTTCTAGTTTTAATCAAAGCTGTTAATTTATTACTGGATGTGTTGATTAATTATGAAATGTAATATTTTAATAATTAGTTAAGATCTGCTAGGTTGTTCCATGTTGTAACGAGTACACATATTAAAGGTCAGTGATATATGACAAGTTCATCAAGAAAGTCAAACCACTTGGAGAAAGTTTGGGGGACTTAACAGAAACCATGGGGAAGATGACAGAGCTGACATTGATAACGATAGTTGTAATGTAGTTAACAGTTTGTGTGACAGGCACTGACTAGGTGTCTTATTTGCCTAAGCTTATTTGACCTTGACAGTTGTATGTAATAGGTAATAATTACATTTGTTTTACAAAGAAGGAAACTAAAGTCCAAGAGGTTAAATAACTTTCCAGTTAGGACTTGGTATTATCCAGCTTGAACATTCAGTCTGGGTCTGTCTGAGTCCACAGCCTGTGTTTTTAACCTTCCAGCTGTATTTTATAAGTTATAGCTTGTCCTGGGATAATCCTGCCATAAATATAAACAGAGCAGTGTCCTGAGAATAGCATGTTTTAGATTGCTAAGTCGAGCTCTACTACTTTCTGCTAACTAGGCAGCAGATACATAATTTATTTTCTGTGAGTCTCAATTTTTTCATGTATAAAGTCAAGTAACTTGTCAATGTCATGTGAATATTAAATTAAATAATCTATGTAAATCACTTAGTACAATGCGTGTAACATAGTGCTCACTCCCTACAGGCTCTTTCACTCACCTCAGCCCAGCCCTAGAACTGTGAATCCAATTATGATACACGTTTCTCATTGAACACGTACTGAACATTTGCCAATGAAGGTCATTTTCACAAATTCCACAGTCCTATAGACAAGTACAGTCCCCCAGGAGTTGAAATATAGATTAATAACACATTAAAAAAATCTTTTTCTAAATTCAAGAGCAAATCAAATAAGAATATATTTTTAATTTGGCTTAGTTCTTCAGACTTTAAAATAAAATTTGGTTCTGAAAGCTACCTTAACAGTCACAGGTCCTTCATTATTTTAAAAGGTTAGCAATCCTCAACTGTCTCTGACTAATAATGCACATGGAAGAAAGGAAGTCTATTAATGACAAAGAAATATTTATTAGTTTTATATCATACTTGATTTGTGTGTGTGTCACCAGTTGTTTCCCAGTACATTAGTCCCCTTGATATGTTAGTGTGAACTCATCTGACTCTCAGGAGAGGAAACCTTCAAACCTTTTGCCAAAATCAGTTTTCTCTTTCTTTTATGCTGCTTTGAGATTTTCCCCAGAAGAGCATGTGGCTCTTATTTCTCTTAGTATGACGGTTGTTGATCTATATTTGATGTAGTCAAATTTTTTCATCCCTCTGTATTTCACGAAGTCATAAGATTTAAAACATCAAGATCTTGCATGATATATTTTCTGTAACTTTTTAACCAATACTAGTCTTGTTATTTTGGAGAAGGAAATGGCAACCCACTCCAGTGTTCTTGCTTGGAGAATCCCAGGATGGCGGAGCCTGGTGGGCTGCCGACTATGGGGTCGCACAGAGTCGGACACGACTTGAAGCAACTTAGCAGCAGCAGTCTTGTTATTTATACCTGTGCTGTAAAATACTGACACTTATTAAAAAACTGCTTTAGAAACATACACAAATATTTCTAATCTTCACTTATTTTATTATTTTCATTATGTGGCTTCTCTTGTTTTTATTCTTGATCTTGGAACTACCAGAATTTCTATTATGATAAATTATATCACTCCTACCCTCTCTCTCATTCCAATCTCTAAAGTACAATGCCACATTAGCTTATTTATACTCAAATAATTTAATTAAAATGCACCCCATTGTTTTTAGTCATAGGTATTCTAGATTTGGTAAAGCGTATATCATTACCTTTAATTATCTAAGTGAGAAGTTAGATTGCTTTCCTTGTAAAGCACAAAATAGCAAATATTTTAGGCCTGTGGTTCAAATGGCATTTCTTGTAACTAGTCAACTCTGCTCTTATAATATGAAAACAGTCAAGGCAATACATAAATGTGAGTTCAGTAAAAATTTATAAATATGCAAAAATTGAACTTTATATCATATTCATAAGCTGAAAATATTATATTTGACTTTTTTCAATTTTTTTCACCTATAAAAATCACCCCTACCTCACAGGCTCAAAATGACTCAGTGAGCTGTATTTGGCTCATAAGACTTTGTCTGCTGACCCTTGATATTGACCTTCCTCTTTTTCAGAGTTTTAGCAATAGTGTAGTGCTCCACGATGTAGAGACTCTTGATGTACATGTGAATTGTTACTCTATTTGGAGAAACCATAAATAAAGAAATAGAAAAATCTGGGGAACAATGTAGAGAATACAGCCAATGAACTAGTAAAGAAATCACAAAATTATCACAGGCCTTTAAGGAAGAGAAAAAGAAACACAAATGTATAAGAAAACAAATAGAATGAAACCTACAGTTGTATAATGTTCTTTTAAAATATACTAATGTTATTTATATAAAATTGTGCTCACAAATGCGGTAGACTGTGCTGTGTTGTGCTTAATTAGCAGTGTCTGGCTCATTGTGGCTCCATGGACCTTAGTCCATCAGGCTGCTTGGTCCCTGAAGATTCTCCGGGCAAGTATACAGGAATGGGTTGCCATGCCCTCCTCCAGGGGACCTTCCCAACCCAGGGATGAAACCCAGGTCTCCCGCACTGTGGGCAGATTCCTTACCATCTGAGTTACCAGGGAAGCCCGTACAGTAGACTACATTGATATTAAAAAGAAAAACAAAAACCACTTCTACTCCAAGNTTTGTGTGTGTGTGACCAGTTGTTTCCCAGTACATTGGTCCCCTTGATATGTTAGTGTGAACTCATCTGACTCTCAGGAGAGGAAACCTTCAAACCTTTTGCCAAAATCAGTTTTCTCTTTCTTTTATGCTGCTTTGAGATTTTCCCCAGAAGAGCATGTGGCTCTTATTTCTCTTAGTATGACGGTTGTTGATCTATATTTGATGTAGTCAAATTTTTTCATCCCTCTGTATTTCACGAAGTCATAAGATTTAAAACATCAAGATCTTGCATGATATATTTTCTGTAACTTTTTAACCAATACTAGTCTTGTTATTTTGGAGAAGGAAATGGCAACCCACTCCAGTGTTCTTGCTTGGAGAATCCCAGGGATGGCGGAGCCTGGTGGGCTGCCGACTATGGGGTCGCACAGAGTCGGACACGACTGAAGCAACTTAGCAGCAGCAAGTCTTATTATTTATACCGGTGCTGTAAAATACTGACACTTATTAAAAAACTGCTTTAGAAACATACACAAATATTTCTAATCTTCACTTATTTTATTATTTTCATTATGTGGCTTCTCTTGTTTTTATTCTTGATCTTGGAACTACCAGAATTTCTATTATGATAAATTATATCACTCCTACCCTCTCTCTCATTCCAATCTCTAAAGTACAATGCCACATTAGCTTATTTATACTCAAATAATTTAATTAAAATGCACCCCATTGTTTTTAGTCATAGGTATTCTAGATTTGGTAAAGCGTATATCATTACCTTTAATTATCTAAGTGAGAAGTTAGATTGCTTTCCTTGTAAAGCACAAAATAGCAAATATTTTAGGCCTGTGGTTCAAATGGCATTTCTTGTAACTAGTCAACTCTGCTCTTATAATATGAAAACAGTCAAGGCTATACATAAATGTGAGTTCAGTAAAAATTTATAAATATGCAAAAATTGAACTTTATATCATATTCATAAGCTGAAAATATTATATTTGACTTTTTTCAATTTTTTTCACCTATAAAAATCACCCCTACCTCACAGGCTCAAAATGACTCAGTGAGCTGTATTTGGCTCATAAGACTTTGTCTGCTGACCCTTGATATTGACCTTCCTCTTTTTCAGAGTTTTAGCAATAGTGTAGTGCTCCACGATGTAGAGACTCTTGATGTACATGTGAATTGTTACTCTATTTGGAGAAACCATAAATAAAGAAATAGAAAAATCTGGGGAACAATGTAGAGAATACAGCCAATGAACTAGTAAAGAAATCACAAAATTATCACAGGCCTTTAAGGAAGAGAAAAAGAAACACAAATGTATAAGAAAACAAATAGAATGAAACCTACAGTTGTATAATGTTCTTTTAAAATATACTAATGTTATTTATATAAAATTGTGCTCACAAATGCGGTAGACTGTGCTGTGTTGTGCTTAATTAGCAGTGTCTGGCTCATTGTGGCTCCATGGACCTTAGTCCATCAGGCTGCTTGGTCCCTGCAGATTCTCCGGGCAAGTATACAGGAGTGGGTTGCCATGCCCTCCTCCAGGGGACCTTCCCAACCCAGGGATGAAACCCAGGTCTCCCACACTGTGGGCAGATTCTTTACCATCTGAGTTACCAGGGAAGCCCGTACAGTAGACTACATTGATATTAAAAAGAAAAACAAAAACCACTTCTACTCCAAGCAAATATATAATAGTGCTGAATAACAAAGCTTTAGAAATTAAAATATAACTATGAGTTGTGATCAAATCAGAACAATACCCAAGAGCAGTGAACATGAAGTGAATCTGAAATAGATTCATTAATTTGCAGATCAGAACTGGACATAAGCCTTTTAAGAACAGGAAGCTGAGTTAGAAAGCCCATGTGGAGTGAGCAATACAGGCCACAGAAATTGAACTACTTAAATAAGTTTCAAATATTACTTGTTCATGAGCTAGAACTTGTCCAGTCCCTAAAATGAGAATATAAAGCCTCTTCTCAATAGCTACAGGTACATCAATAGGAACTTTCCATTGCCCCAAGGTTTCCAATGGGAAAAAAATGCACTATGCATATTCTATTCATGGCTTTAATATTCACACTCTCAATATTCTCATGATCATGAATAAAATGACAATATATCCTACTTGGTCCTGGACAATCTTGGTTTACTCTTTGTATAAAATTCCCATTCACTTTTATAAGTATCCTGTTAGGATAATAAATTACAATATCTTTCTATTCATAGCCACAAACTGAGAAATTAATACAGAAATTGATTAAGAACTGATGGAGACTTAGGGCCTACATTGAAGCAAATCAGAAACTCGCCTTCAGTGAGTCAGGATAGAGAAGATTCATATAACATATGCAGCACACATACAAATAAAACAAAAATTCCTATAGATGAGTCCACACTCAGATTATAAACATAACATGATATAATCCACAATGGGGAGAAGAAGCTATTACTAAACAGTGGAGAATTTATGATATTAGGATGTCATATTGTTACAACTGAAAGAAATATTTTTTAAGTGTTTGAGTAGACAAAAATAAAAACTTAAGCAAAAGGTAAAATCACAAAATATGAAAAATAATCAAATAGAACTTCTAGGCCAAATGTATAGCTATTGAACAAATAGTAATAACCTAAATACATGATTTAATAGGTAGACCAAATATAAAAATCCTACAGGTTTTTTTTTAATCAAATGATAAAACTCAAGAAATAGCTCAAGATATAGTTCAGAGGGAAAAAAAAAAAAAAGAAAATACAAGTGAACTTATGAGACTCTAACGATCCAGTGTAAAAATCCCTATGTATTTGAATATATAATGACTAACAATTTCCTTATATTGAAGAAAGATTTGACTCTTGATAGAGAAGGAGAACATAGACTCTTGAGCAGGAAAAATAGAGATTTACACCAGGCACCTCATAATGAAAATGGATAAGATCAAACAAAAATAGAAAATTATTATTAAGTATTATGAGATGCTGTGAAAATGCTGCACTCAACCTGATGGCAAATATAGAAAACTCAGCAGTGGCCACAGGACTGGAAAAGGTCAGTTTTCATTCCAATCCCAAAGAAAGGCAATGCCAAAGAATGCTCAAACTACTGCACAATTGCACTGATGTCACACGCTGGTAGAGTAATGCTCAAAATTCTCCAAGCCAGGCTTCAGCACTGAGTGAACCATGAATTTCCAGATGCTCAAGCTGGTTTTAGAAAAGGCAGAGGAACCAGAGACCAAATTGCTAACATCCACTGGATCATCGAAAAAGCAAGAGAGTTCCAGAAAAACATCTATTTCTGCTTTATTGATTATGCCAAAGCCTTTGACTGTGTAGATCACAATAAACTGTGGAAAATTCTTCAAGAGATGGGAGTACCAGACCACCTGACCTGCCTCTTGGGAAACCTGTATGCAGTTCAGGAAGCAACAGTTACAACAGGACATGGAACCACAGACTGGTTCCAAATAGGAAAAGGGGTAGGTCAAGGCTGTATATTGTTACCCTGCTTACTTAACTTATATGCAGAGTACATCATGAGATACACTGGGCTGGAAGAAGCACAAGCTGGAATCAAGATTGCTGAGAGAAATGTCAATAACCTCAGATATGCAGATGACACCACCCTTATGGCAGAAACTGAAGAACTAAAAAGCTTCTTGATGAAAGTGAAAGAGGAGAGTGAAAAAGTTGGCTTCAAGCTCAACATTCAGAAAACGAAGATCATGGCATCTGGTCCCATCACTTCATGGGAAATAGATGGGGAAACAGTGGAAACAGTGTCAGACTTTATTTTGGGGGGCTCCAAAATCACTGCAGATGGTGACTGCAGCCATGAAATTAAAAGACGCTTACTCCTTGGAAGAAAAGTTATGACCAACCTAGATAGCATATTCAAAAGCAGAGACATTACTTTGCCGACTAAGGTCCGTCTAGTCAAGGCTATGGTTTTTCCTGTGGTCATGTACGGATGTAACATTTGGACTGTAAAGAAATCTGAGTGCCGAAGAATTGATGCTTTTGAACTGTGGTGTTGGAGAAGACTCTTTTGAGAGTCCCTTGGACTGCAAGGAGACCCAACCAGTCCCTTGTAAAGGAGATCAGCCCTGGGTGTTCTTTGGAAGGACTGATGCTATAGCTGAAACTCCAATACTTGGGCCACCTGATGCGAAGAGTTGACTCACTGGAAAAGATTTTGATGCTGGGAGGAGAAGGGGACGACAGAGGATGAGATGGCTGGATGGCATCACTGACTCGATGGACGTGAGTTTGGGTGAACTCCGGGAGTTGGTGATGGACAGGGAGGCCTGGCGTGCTGTGATTCATGAGGTTGCAAAGAGTGACACGACTGAGTGACTGAACTGAACTGAATAACCAAGATATTCATATAAATTGAAATTAGACTTTTCTTTAGCAATTATGGTTAGCATAAGACCATTATTGATATCTTAAAAGTACTAGAAGAGATAATTATTAACCTAGAATTTTATGCTAAGCTAAATTATTAGTTAATAATCTAATATCTAAAGCCATTATGGACTAGCCAAGATTGAGAAAATAATTAATTCTAGATTGACCTTAAAACAACCAAGGAATAATATCTAAGATAAAAGATTGTTGGACCAGAAGGAGGGAGTTCAATTAAAAAATTAAAATAATTATTAGCAAAGATATTAGTAGGCACATTGGCAAATGACATTTTTTTCTTAACTTCAAATTCCTCTCTTTTGGATTTGAAACACAGTGAATTCATGTTTCCAATGTCCATCATTAAGCCATTGAGAATCATTAGTTATATAAATTAAAAGAAAGCTCATTATTGTTATTCAAGTATGACTGGCTTTTATGTTCTGTTTTCTAAACTCAATAGCCCCTCCCGCTTCCTCAAACATTTACACACACACACACACACAACACATACAGTGTATAACATTGCACTATCAAAGACTGTGTGTTATTAAGGAAAGTAGCCAATTTAAATTTGGATCTTATGAATAAATCACGTTTTAAAAGCTCTTAATTTAAGCTGTCTTAACTGACTGTACCCGATGCTGGGAAAGATTGAAGACAGGAAGAGAAAGGGGATGACAGGGGATGATATGGTTGAAGGACATCACCAATTCAATGGGTGTGAGCTTGAGCAAACTCAGGGAGATAGTGAAGGACAGTGAAGTCTGTCATGCTGCAGTCCATGGGTCACAAAGAGTCAAAAACAACTGAGTGACTGAACAACAACCCCAAACTGACTATACAACAGCAAATGCTTATCAAAGACCTAGTCCATTTCCTACTCTAAAATTGTACCCTGTGACTAGTGTAGCATGGTCAACTGTAATCCCAATGTGTAGGAAGTGTAACATGTAGACAGAGCTTGTGTAATCTACCTCATGAAAATACAGACACAGTGGCCAATAATATTCTTTAGTATGTTTGTCTAGAGACTAAGAACACTCGGCGATAATGGAAATTTCTCAATATTGCTCTTTATAGTAGCCACTAACCATGTGGGACCACTGAACACTTCAGCTCTCACAATGTAGTTAATACGAATGCAATACTAAAGTTTTGCTTTCATTTAAGGTCAACTATTATGCTTATGTTTCAATGAACACATGTGGCTTGTGGCTATTGTATTAGATATTACTGGACTGGAAATATATTTTGTAAGTATTAGGAGCATGGAAGTTTCCAGTCAGGTGTGTGCGTATGCGTTCCTACGTGCTAAGTTACTTCAGTTGTGTCTGACTCTTTGTGACGCTATGTACATAGCCTGCCAGGCTCCTTTGTCCATGGAATTCTCCAGGTGAGAATACTGAAGTGTGTTGTCATTTCCTTCTCCATTCTGGTCAGGTAATTAGGGGTAAACATTATAATTAGATTGTTAAAATTCCTTATTTAATGCCAAACTCCTTCAATAGCTGATCAAGGTTTTTCCATTTCCCTATGGTATTAGTCTATTTGTTTGTTTGTTTCTTATACAACTATCTCTGTACAAAAATATTTGCAATAACTTTCTCCTACATAAAGAAAAAATATTTTATAAGTTGATAGATCTTATTTTGAGTCCAAAATCACATTAACTGCTAACTCTGGATGATTCATTTAATTTCCCTAAGCTTCAATTTTTTTCATTTTTATAATAATAATAATATAAATCACTTGTCCTCCTCAAAGACTAAGAACAAGAAGTTGTTGACAGGATTGGAGAAATAGTACTCAGAAATGACACATCATGGCAACTCAATGTAAAGGTCAAATACATTGCTGTCAAAGGGTTATGCTTAAATTATAAGTGGCTGTCTGTTTGGAAGTATTGCTCAATATCATAAAACAGCAAAGGGAAAAAACCCCAAAATATAATAAATAAGCACAANTCACTTGTCCTCCTCAAAGACTAAGAACAAGAAGTTGTTGACAGGATTGGAGAAATAGTACTCAGAAATGACACATCATGGCAACTCAATGTAAAGGTCAAATACATTGCTGTCAAAGGGTTATGCTTAAATTATAAGTGGCTGTCTGTTTGGAAGTATTGCTCAATATCATAAAACAGCAAAGGGAAAAAACCCCAAAATATAATAAATAAGCACAACAATTATCATACAGGTGCAATTTGATATCATGCAAATAAATTCTGGTGTCCATATGCTGATATATGTTTCTAAGGCGTGGATATGGTAAATATATTTGTAAGAGTAAAGAGCATAAAAGAATGCAAAGCCTTAGAAAATATTAAAATATGAAACTTGGTATAATTATGGTATATAATTATTAATTAGGTTATTTCTAGTTATAGCTATTTTACCCATGTCAATGTAACTAAAATTATCTGTTTACAAGCAGTAATTGAATAATTTAATCAAGTTTATACTCTGATAGGTTAATTAAAGTATTTCTATATCCCTTATTGGAGTACTCTTGCAAACTAGATTGAAACAATTAGTATTATTTGTTGGCAATTAAAACTAGACCTTATATTGTTATATACCATTTTCACCCATGTGTTTAATATCTGTTCCCAATGTTTTCTATACTTATTTTTCCTATAATTGATTTAGTTGTAATCAACAGAACAAGTCACGAATCTCTAAGACCTTGATAAAAGTAAGTAGATTGTTAAAAATCTTAAACTAAGAAATGTTTTAGAAAAAAATACACTAGAAAATTACACATTTTCTGCCTTCTATAAAAGAGTTTTCCACTGGTGTAAAGTGGAAAAAATGTGCAGTGGGACTTATTCTATTTACATATTTTCATCTCAAATACACATTTTATAACAGAGTTGCATAGGTAAAAACTGGTTTATTTACTAGAAAAGGGCAGCTTAAACCTGTATTATTCTATTTAATCAAAAGACCGTATATTTCTTGACAAGTATTTTCAGTAATTATGCTTGGCTGAAAGCAAAATCAATGACATTATTTTAATAATTATTTATGTAAGATGACAAAGGCTCTTCTACTAGGCCTTACATAATGTTATATAATTCCCTACATCTTTAAGAGAGGGACTTGGAAAGTGTGGATATGTTTTGAAAATAGATTTTACACTTTACTTTTTCCAGGGGGAAAAAATCATTATAACAATAACAGTTCATTTATAGGATTGAAGGAACTGAATCCACCTTTTAAAAGGCATTCTCATTGTTTCTTGGCCTTTTGGCTAAAATCAAGTGTAAAAGGCATTCTCTATGTTGATCTGCGTTTTTTATGTTCTACTCTTCATATATAGTATAATTTTTCTCTGTTTCTTTTTTCCACTAGATTTTTATGTATGTTCCTAGAGCCATGGACAGATTTATCATATAGGAAAGAAAATCCTTGAGGCTAGATGGGGCTGGTTAAAACTGGGTACTAAGTCCTTTGTAAATTTGTCTTCTACATTCATTAGTAAGCATGTATATGAAATAATGGAGAGGAGAACATTTGGCTCCTAGGTGACCTGACTGATCACTGGTGTTAAAATTTCCTGTATCACATTAGAGATATATATCTATCTACATATACCCACATGCATATATATGTATATATACATCACTGTAAAAAAGTGAAAAATAAAACATATCATATAAAAGTTGTACCATTTCAGCAGTTGTTAGGCCTCTGATAAAATTATATTGCTGATCACACCAGTATATTTTTATCACAGGCCTAACAACTGCTGAAATGATAGCACTTCTATAACAGGAGCTCATGGAAATAACCATTCCTTCTATATCTCCACTCGTTCTCACGTTTACTTCTGTGGTTCCCAGTCCTAGGTCTATGAAAGTCACTGACAGTCTTCCACACTATTCCATCTCAGACTGCATCTTATACAATCAAATGTTCCAGCCCCTTCTAAGTAATTAGGATTGACATGGATAGTGCAAAATCATTTGCTGTCTCTTCTATCTGACTTTCTTTGATGTGGAATGATTACCTACCCATAAGGACCTGAGAATAACCAGTAAAGTTTTCAGCATCAAAAACGCCAACATGGAATGTTAGAGCTGAAAAATATTGTTAAACTTCTTTGTATTATCATGAGTGCTCTAGAGAAGGAAAGTAATTTATCTAAACAGATGTAACTTACTGTGGTTAGTACCCTGAATCTTGGTCTCCCTTTGTGCTTCTTTCTCTTAGAGGCTGTTTCTCTATTGTACTTTAGTATAAATTATGGGTAAAATACTTTCTTGATATATCTGGTACATTTATCTATACAGTTCAAGTCACATGCCAATTTTCCTAAGAAATATTTTCTGGCTTCTCCAAGTATGTTGAATGCTTGCCTTCTTCTGCTGAAAATTTCTTTGTCCTTTACTAAAGTTTGTCCAGTTTATCATATGACATTGTAATTACTATAATTATGTGTTGATTTTCTCTCTTCTCCAAAATGCTATGAATAGCTCCAGGACTGAGATTTCAAGAATTATTAGGACAGTTCATTATATTCTGGCCTTGCCTTCCTAGCACATGGTAGGATTGTACTTTTTTAACCCTTTATAGAATAGCCTTGTGATCTGGGCTACTTTTCTACCAAACCTTCAATACCCAGAAAGCAATGTGCCATATTCTCTTCTCCTGACTCATGGATTATGGCAAAATGAGTAAAAAAGTGGCAGTGGGATTTTCTAGATTACTAGAGGAACACAAAACACTTCTGCTCATCCAAAATGGGTCATGCAGTTTGAGAGAAACATAATTTTAAGCTACAAAGACTGGGATCATTTTTTTTTTAAATCAACCACAGTAAAACCTGCTATATTCTAACCAATACATTGGTTCTGTCTTGTCAGTTCTTATATCCAAGTGCCTACGGGACTGGTCCCTAACAGTACTTTCTGAACTGATGTTAACTTGGTAGTAATTCAGTTATTTTACATGTTGCTCAGTGAACCAGATATACATGTTATTTAATAAATAATGTTACATGTCATATAAAGCAAATGTCTATATGTGATTTTCTTCCTGCAATGACCAAGAAATTCAACTAAAATGTTCTTACACAGATTGAAGTAAAGCAACAGAAAAACAGATATCATATATTAATCCATGTATATGGCATCTAGAAAGATGGTATTGATGAGCCTATAATGGAGATGCAGGGGCTTTCCTGGTGTATATAGTGACATCTATCAACAAAGAAATATGTTTTACATTTTTTAATTAGAAAGTTCAACACTAAAAATTCTTCACATTTTATTCTTAATTTAAAACAATGCAGTGAAATAATACTCAACACCATTTAGGCATTCCAAGTATAGCTATAATAATAATTTTATAAATCTAAAAGTTATCAAGAAACACTATTATCATATTGCCAGATATAAAACAATACATGCCATATGATTAAGTCCAGACTTAAAAATAAAGTATCATCTCAAATTACTGTAAAATTACTGAATATTAAACTCATCAGCTTACCATTTGTGGAAAAAAGACATAATACTATGCTGCACAATAAAGTTTGATTACAATGATAAATAGAAACTGAATCCATACAAATTGTAGATGAAATGTACAGTTGAGTATTTACATAGTCTTTGGACAGGGAAGGAGTTTATAAACATGACTCTAAAAGAAGGAAGATTTATGAATATAGTTATATAAAAGTGTGTGCCTCCTGCAAGGAGGATAGATATATATATAATAAAATTTCAAGAACAATGCAAGATATATATATAAATAAGAGATTGTTACCTGGAATGTATAAACATATTTTGCAACATGATACAAGCAGTGATAAAAAGTTCTTTATAAAACTGGATAAAGGACAGTAACTGAGAATTCATAAATGAAGAGTTAAAAATGATGAATAAACCAATGTAAGAATGTTCTTCCTCAGAGGAAAGTGAATTAAAATAGCAGAGAGATAATAGTTTTATATCCATCATGCCAGAGAAGAGTAAATAATTCCAAGAATCTGGTCAGTGATGATATAGAGAAATAGATACTTCTATACCTACTGATGGATAGGTACCTGACTACATCGGGGAAAGTGACTTTTCTATTATGTATCAAAATGCAAAACTATATCATTAACCTAGAAATTCTAAAGATTTCAGAATGCACAAAAATTTGTAAAAATGTTACCGCATATTGTTTATGCCAACATGAGAATGATGGTTAATAATTACTGACCTCTTGTGATTTTTCATAAGTTTACCCAGTTAATCCTTATCGAGCCCTCTGAACAGGTACTATTATCTCTATTTTTAAAATGAGAAAACTGGCGGCCAGAAAAGTCACAAAAACAGTATAAGTTTATACATTGTTTAAATCCCAAAATACCATATTAGATGAAGTCTAACAACTTATTAACAGTGGTTTGGTTTCTTATGTACCTGCAATACATAAACAGGTATTCAGGTAGTCATTAAAATGATATTATAGAATAGTTAATGACATCGAAAAATGTTCATGGTACATTGTTAAATGAAACAAGTTAGGTTCTCAATAGTATAAAGTTTCAGTTCAGTCGCTCAGTTGCTTTGAGACTCCATGAATCGCAGCACGCCAGGCCTCCTTGTTCATCACCATCTCNAGAGAGAGAGAGAGAGAGAGAGAGAGAGAGAGAGAGAGAGAGAGAGAGAGAGAGAGAGACAGGGACCAAAGCTCTCATA
Source organism: Raphicerus campestris (assembly GCA_006410735.1). Taxonomy (NCBI): domain Eukaryota; kingdom Metazoa; phylum Chordata; class Mammalia; order Artiodactyla; family Bovidae; genus Raphicerus; species Raphicerus campestris. The sequence goes on from SJYW01034285.1 coordinate 164,523, forward strand.
GAACAAAGGTATTTTAATCAACATGGTGTGGGCATATATACTGTCTTACAAGGTAGTTATTCTCAGCAAAGATAAAGATAAAAACTCCAGACTTAACAAAACATAGGCAATCCATATTAAAGAGGGAGAGAGTTGTAAACAATCACTTTTGCTGTATGGCTCACAAGAAGGAAGAGGGTACTTATCACCATATAGAAACACTAATGAAGGGAATGCCTGGATTCCTCAGTCCCAAGAGAGGCTTGCCTCTCCTTTTAATTCCTGAGTATTCAGGAATTAATAAGGAACAGAGAATTCCTGACAGATCCAAAACAGCACACAGGAAGCCTCTTGTTAAATGCTTCCTGACATGTGAGTAAAAGGGCTATTGACAAAGCAGATGCAAATATGCCTCCAAACTTTGTGGAGAAAATACTAGAAACATGCCATTCGACTCGCCTGTGACCACTGTCAACACTGAATGTGAACATTGCAGAGTCAGTTTTTAATTCAGTTCCTTCCATATGAGTAATATATCCCCTTTCTTGCTTTCATTTGTATCTTCACTGAAAGACTGAAGTCAGAACAAGGCATTATCTTTCCTACTACTTCAAAGAGAAAACTAAGGCACCAAGAGGTTACTTTGTCTTGGTTGCTGAGGATCCCAGCTCTCGGCCTGTGTTTCTTTTACTAACTGAGTCATCTGGTGATCTGCAGGCCTTGAGTCCCTATCCTAAGATGTGACTCCAGGCTCATTTTCATCTCCACTTTGTTCTGCCTCTAGCTGTTCTGCTTCACTCAGAAAGCTCTAGCTTTTGTTAACAGGAGGAAACTACGTTAAGGGTGGCCTCTCAGTGGGCTTGACTCTTAAAAGTGCCATTTCTGTATTTGTCCTGGGGTTGGGAAGGCTCAAAGGGAGCCCCTCCTCAATTCCATTCTAAGGAAGTCTCAGAGTCAGCACTTCAGGACTCAATACAATATTTTAATGGAGAAGGGGCCCAGAGACTATTATCCAGAACTTACTAAATGTCAGGACCATGGAGGCAGGCTTTATGGATTTCTTTAAAGAGAGTCATTAACTTGACTAATTGGAAAGTGGAAATTTGCAGACTTGTCAGCTTGTAGGGGTGAGAAGACAAAGTCAATAGGGCCTCTGTGCAGGACACACGGGGCTGTGATAAACCACTAACGATTCCTGGCAGATGGACAGTATGTTTGCCTTTGGTCCACTGTCAACAGGGGTAGTAACTGAGGCAGCAGCATGTGACAGGAAGAGCCAGAGACTTGGGTAACCCTTATAAGAATCCTGCCTCAACCAGTCATTAACCTTGAGTATATAAAACAACCATATGAATTTTCTGAGCTTAATATTTGCCTCTGTAAAATAGGAGGCATTCTACATTAATTCTATCACAGCTCTGGTGATAATTCATACTAATGGACTCTGGGTGGATATAATGACCTAAAAAACACATTTACCTTTATTCCCTAAATGAAAATAAAACATGTCTTAAATCTTAACTTATACAAACCCACAGAGAAAAAGGGAAAGGAGAAGAAATAAAAGCAATAAAAGTTGGGAGCTGTGAAGCTGATGAGTGAGTATGTATAAGGAAGCTGAATTCTGAACTTGTAGTGAAAAAGACTTTTAAAAGTATTGATCATGTAATGCATATTAAACCCCCTTAAAGTAATACATTTTTTAAAAAAGGACAGGAATTGGGTATCATGTGGCTCTGGGAATGGGGATAAAGATGAGCGAAAATAAGGAGTGCTGGAAACTTTATATAAAAAGCATTCAAATCGCCATGTAACTCCCTCTATTCTGTTTTCCAACTATTAAAAGACTAAAAAGGATAAAATAGAGATTTGTGATAAGTTATCAATCATGGTTGTTGGGAAAATACTTTACTGAAAATATGAGGGCTAAGTTTATGTTTACACACTGAATGCTGTGACCCACAATACTGTTCCTTCATGTGAGCATTGCAGACAGGAATTTGGAAGTTTCTTCTAAGAGAAAATTGATATACCCAAGAAGAAAGACATAAAATATACAAAGCAGGTAGATAATCCTACAATTAATTACATGTACAGTTACAAGTCACAAACATTGNATCATGGTTGTTGGGAAAGTACTTTACTGAAAATATGAGGGCTAAGTTTATGTTTACATACTGAATGCTGTGACCCACAATACTGTTCCCTCATGTGAGCATTGCAGACAGGAATTTGGAAGTTTCTTCTAAGGGGAAATTGATATACCCAAGAAGAAAGACATAAAATATACAAACCAGGTAGCTAATCCTACAATTAATTACATGTACAGTTACAAGTCACAAACATTGGCTCTTACTTCTAAATAGATTTTTATTTCCCAACTCTTAAATATAAGTAGATAACTAAAAGTCACAGACAACTAAAAATGCCTCCAATATGAAAGATAGTTAACAAACCAACAGAAAGGAAAAGTAGCTCTGAGTAAGTTAAAATTATAAAAATTTTAAAAATATTAGTTGACAATCTCAGAAGGCTAAGAGAATAGAATATTCAGAATAGAATAGAATAGAATATTATAGTAAAAGTATAGTAAAATATACTTAGAAAATAAAGCACTCTTGTAATGATAATTATTTTATGTTCATATATTTATATATAATTTTTCTTTATATAATAGCTTATAGATATAGATTTTTCAAATGTGTATAGCAGCATAAATCAAAATTTAATAAAATGATTCATATATAATGTTGAAGAATTAGTGCTGAAAGTAGAATAAAAAATGTAAAGAGAAGGAAAATGAGACTGAACACATATGAATATTAGAAGATACATATGGGAAGTTCAGTATCAAAATAATAGAAGTTTTAAAACTAGCATAACCAAAAAAAATGAAGATTGAAAAATGGTAAAGGGAATTTTTATATTAGAGAAAATACTTCTTGACTGAAGGGTTTTACTTAATGATGTGGCTCATGAGTAATTTAGGCAGTTCAGACTGGACATGTGCTATCTAGCTGAACTTCTTTTATTTAGATTCCTAGCCTGGTCCCTGTAAGTATGTTTATTTGCCTCCTGAACTGAAGGCTTCATTAGACTCTTCCTCGGCCGGGGTTTAAATTCTATCCACCTGTGCTGTCATGCTCACCCCAGCACCTACAATGGATTTTTCAGTCAAGTTACCCAAACTCCCTTTGCCTCCATTTCATGTGTGCATGTGAAGTCACTCCAGTCACATCTGACTGTGCAACCCTACGGATGGTAGCCCACCAGCCTCCTCTGTCCATGGAGTTCTTTAGGTAAAAATGCTAGAGTGGGTTCCATGCCCTCCTCCAAGGGATCTTCCTGACCCAGGGATCAAATCCATGGCTCATGTTTCCTGCATTGACAGGTGGGTTCCTTACCACTAGCACCACCTGGGGAGTCTTTGCCTCACTTTCTCTAAAAAATAAAATTATAGATAATACCTCAAAGGGATCTAAGATGACATTATTTATTTCTGGCAAAATATTTGGAACTCTCCCCAGTCCTGGATATTCATTGGAAGGACTGATGCTGAGGCTGAAACCTCAATACATTGGCCACCTCACGTGAAGAGCTGACTCATTAGAAAAGACCCTGATGCTGGGAGGGATTGGGGGCGGGAGGAGAAGGAGACGACTGAGGATGAGATGGCTGGATGGCATCACCAACTCAATGCACGTGAGTCTGAGTGAACTCCCGGAGTTGGTGATGGNCTCATTGGAAAAGACCCTGATGCTGGGAGGGATTGGGGGTGGGAGGAGAAGGAGACGACTGAGGATGAGATGGCTGGATGGCATCACCAACTCAATGCACGTGAGTCTGAGTGAACTCCCGGAGTTGGTGATGGACATGGAGGCCTGGAGTGCTGCAATTCATGGAGTCGCAAAGAGTCGGACATGACTGAGTGACTGAACTGAACTGAACTGGCAAATAGTAAGTTCTCCATGTGACTATCATTTGATCATCAACATCCTTCAAGATCTAGTTAGAATGTGGATCATCTAAGCAAAATCTTTCCTCACTATCCACATCCCTGCATAGTTCATTCTCATTTGCCCAACACTATAGTAAAAATCTTGACAAGCCCTAAAAATCTAGTATTAAAAATGTTAACATATGTCACCCTCCTCCATCAAATCACGATCTCATGGGTGACAAGGGCTATGTTTTATTCATCTTTGCATTCCCAAAGTCTGACAGTTCAAGCATTATACAAAAGGAAACTGACACTTAATGGATCTTTTATTCACTTGTTTTTCTTTGGCATTTGTTACTGAACACAATACACATTAGGACACGAGTATGCCTTGAGACCAAATGGCAGAGGACAACAATCCATCAGTGCAGACCGTTATTTATGTTAATGACATAAATATTTTATCGCCATGCTCATCTACTATTTTTATCTCCCGAAGATATTTTTTCAGGGCAAGAATTAATGCCAAGCTATATTTTTCACACTCTTGAAAGGATTTGCAGTGTATTCTACAAATGTATCTTCATGTCTCTAGCCTCTGTCACAGAGTCTGTTATATTAAAGGCACCTTCTGGAAGTTGTTGAAGGAGTGAATAACTGAATGGATAAATGCATGAATGGATACCATTGTCCATCTGGAAATGGACTCCTGTTAAGACAGCAAGGACTCAAATTTCTAGTGAACTCTGGAGCCGTTCTTAATCCCTCTCTCTCCCATAACCACATCACAATATCTAAGGTCATTTCACTTCCAGAGCTGCAAAAGTGAATTCTAGTGTCTCCTTTACCCTGTTAGGTACTCACATAAAACTAGGGGAGGAAGTAAAGGGCTTGGAAGACTTTTAAAATAACTTTTAGGAAAGGGATAGAAACACAATGACTTTTACCCACAAAGACGTAGCTGCTCATTGGTGGAGAACCTGCTAATAAGTCTTCAGTTCAGTTCAGTCGCTCAGTCTTGTCTGACCCTTTGCGACCCCATGGACTGCAACATGTCAGGCTTTCCTGTCCATCACAACTCTCTGTTTGAGCTGCTCAAACCCATGTCCATTGAGTCAGTGATGCCATCCAACCATCTCATCCTCTGTCATCCCCTTCTCCTCCTGCCTTCAGTCTTTCCCAGCATCAGAGTCTTTACCAATGAGTCAGTTCTTCACATCAGGTTGACAAAATATTGAAGTTTCAGCTTCAGCATCAGTCCTTCCAATGAACACCCAGGACTGATCTCCTTCAGAATGGATTGGTTGGATCTCCTTGCAATCCAAGGGACTCTCAAGAGTCTTCTCAACACCACACCAAAAGCATCAGTTCTTCAGTGCTCAGCTTTCTTTATAATCCAACTCTCACATCCATACATGACTACTGGGAAAAACATAGCTTTGACTAGATGGACCTTTGTCAGCAAAGTAATATCTCTTCTTTTTAATAGTCTGAATAGCTTTTAACAGTTTTAATAGTTCTTACTGAATGTGAAAAATAGTAACCTTTTACCTCCCTAATGAAGATATGAAAAAGACACAGAGAAGCTATACACGTGGTGGTAAAGAGGCAGAAATTCAAAATGGTTTTTTGGATACCTAATCAGAAAGGCTTCTATAGAACCAATGCATTTGAATGCCGTTAGCAATTACTCGTATGTGTTAATCAATTTAGCCCTTCCCTGGTGGCTTAGAGGGTTAAGCATCTGCCTGCAATGCCAGAGACCTGGGTTCAATCCCTGAGTTGGGAAGATCCCTTGCAGAAGGAAATGGCAACCCTCTCCAGTACTCTTGCCTGGAAAATCCCATGGATGGAGGAGCCTGGGAGGCTGAAATCCATGGAGTCACAAAGAGTCAGACACGATTGAGTGACTTCACTATTAATCAATTTGATACTCAAATCAACCATGAGAGTTGGAAAAGTATTAACCTAAATTGTCTGATGAGGTAAATGAAGGTTTAGGATTTTTAAGTCCCAAAGTTTAATACATATTGGACAGATTTCTTTGAAAAATGTGTATGCATCTCAAATTAAATAAGGTTGACCGACTACCTTTCATTTACTGCCCTCATATTAATGCCAAATGTTTCATGGACTGTGTATATAAGGTAAAACATTCTGAATATAAATTTCAAGGATTTGGGCCTTCACAATTATATCTAATTCCTATAATCATAACTTTAAAATTCTGCGATATGTCATACAAGGTGTAATTTCCGATTCTCAGGTTATCACTGTGGCTTTTCAGCTGTAGGCCGTGGGATAACCTTCCTGAGAAACTCTGCTGTGAACATTGACATTAACCTTCATCAATNATCCAAGGGACTCTCAAGAGTCTTCTCAACACCACACCAAAAGCATCAGTTCTTCAGTGCTCAGCTTTCTTTATAATCCAACTCTCACATCCATACATGACTACTGGGAAAAACATAGCTTTGACTAGATGGACCTTTGTCAGCAAAGTAATATCTCTTCTTTTTAATAGTCTGAATAGCTTTTAACAGTTTTAATAGTTCTTACTGAATGTGAAAAATAGTAACCTTTTACCTCCCTAATGAAGATATGAAAAAGACACAGAGAAGCTATACACGTGGTGGTAAAGAGGCAGAAATTCAAAATGGTTTTTTGGATACCTAATCAGAAAGGCTTCTATAGAACCAATGCATTTGAATGCCGTTAGCAATTACTCGTATGTGTTAATCAATTTAGCCCTTCCCTGGTGGCTTAGAGGGTTAAGCATCTGCCTGCAATGCCAGAGACCTGGGTTCAATCCCTGAGTTGGGAAGATCCCTTGCAGAAGGAAATGGCAACCCTCTCCAGTACTCTTGCCTGGAAAATCCCATGGATGGAGGAGCCTGGGAGGCTGAAATCCATGGAGTCACAAAGAGTCGGACACGATTGAATGACTTCACTATTAATCAATTTGATACTCAAATCAACCATGAGAGTTGGAAAAGTATTAACCTAAATTGTCTGATGAGGTAAATGAAGGTTTAGGATTTTTAAGTCCCAAAGTTTAATACATATTGGACAGATTTCTTTGAAAAATGTGTATGCATCTCAAATTAAATAAGGTTGACCGACTACCTTTCATTTACTGCCCTCATATTAATGCCAAATGTTTCATGGACTGTGTATATAAGGTAAAACATTCTGAATATAAATTTCAAGGATTTGGGCCTTCACAATTATATCTAATTCCTATAATCATAACTTTAAAATTCTGCGATATGTCATACAAGGTGTAATTTCCGATTCTCAGGTTATCACTGTGGCTTTTCAGCTGTAGGCCATGGGATAACCTTCCTGAGAAACTCTGCTGTGAACATTGACATTAACCTTCATCAATTCCTCTTTCAAAGACAGATGGCTTTTCATTTCACACACCTCTCTCTTATTGTGAATAACCTTTATTGGTGCTTAGCTTACACCCTATGGGAATTCATTTTTTAAGATGTTAGTTTATTGCAACTTGGGAGAAACAAATATCCCCAACAGGGATGTCTGACACATGAGTGAGAGCAGAGAAAAAAAATCACCATTTCCTTCTTTAGAGACTGGTGGCTACTCATATTACTACTATCAGAGCACAATTCCCACATCTGAGGATATCCCATGGTGTAATATGGTCAATAAATTTGTAAAGTGTCATATTAAAGTGTCAAACAGCACCTTATATTTTTCTGTAATCATTCCCATCTCTCTTGTAAATGTGTTCTCAACATATGTTGTGCTCCTCGATAACAAAGACCATGACTGCTTTGCTCACCACTGTCCGTCCCTGTGAATATCAGATTCCGATATGTAGCCAAACCCAATACATACAAAGGAACCAGGTGACCATGTCTCTATCCTCCATGGGATAGTCAAACTTCACCTTTAATTGTAAAGGGTATTGGCAGTCCTCCAACCTAGAAACCTTCATCTTCAGTGGATTTTCATTGTATTCTGCATGCTTTCTCCCCGCCCCAGCCTGCCAAGATTTTTGAACCCTTATATAACTACCATCTCCATATATTCTACAAATAACATTTTACTATACTTGCTTTATTAAATATCTAGCCATCTCTCCACCTACCCATCATTCCATGGTCTTTTTTTTCCTTTTGTATTTCAAAATAAGCTGTTGACTTACATGTCTTCTGAATTTTCTGAGCATGCATATCAATAAGAGTGCAATGTTTGTTCATGAATTTTTTTTAACCTTTGCTAAATTTTGCGTATTGGGAATAAACAAATAGCAAGCATGTACAGTGGACTGAAAGGAGATCAAACCAGTCAGTCCTAGGGGAAATCAACCCTGAATATTTATTGGAAAGACTGAGGCTGAAGCTGAAGTTCCAATACTTTGGCCACCTGATGCAAAGAGCTGACTTACTGGAAATGATCTTGATGCTGGGAAAGATTGAAGTCAGGAAGAGAAGAGGATGACAGAGGACAAGACGGCTGGATGACATCACTGACTCAATGGACATAAGTTTGAGCAAACTCCAGGAGACGGTTAACGACAATAAGCCTGGCGTGCTGCAGTCCTTGGGGTCGCAAAAGGTTGGACATGACTGAGTGGCTAAACAACAGCAAAACATGCATTCAGTGAGTTAGACACTCATATTCCTATGTAACCCAGTCCTCAAAGCGCATCACTTTAAGGATTCTCCTTACTCCTCTTCACAAAATTTCACACCCTTCATTCAAATAGACCTAACTGTGTATCTGACTTTTCTTCCTGTTTGTTGTTTTTCTCTTTTCATTTATTTGTTTTGTTTTGATTTTGCACCTAATGAGTATTCTTTTGTTTATGGCAGTTTGGCTTTATTAGTGCAATGTTTTTAAGAATCATTCATATCTTATTTCCTTTCTAGAACTGAATAAAATGCAAATGCTTCACAGGACTTTCTCAATGAGAATAGATTCTGACCCTGTCTAACCCTGAGGATTCAGATCCTTTCCACTTCCCAATGGCTCACTATGTTTCAGCCATGTTTTCTTCTAGCAATCCCAGAAGCACAGCTCCTTCTTTCACAGAGTGCTTTTGCTTTAACTTGCTGTCCTCTCTACCCAGAGCAAATGTCACGTGTCTCTACGTCTGAGTCCTTCCTTTGTAGCTTCGGGCCTCAGTCCATATATCATCTCAGAGGTCTCTCTCCAACCACCTTATCTGAAGTAGCCCTCTTGTCCCTGATAACTTACTGTCACAGCATTTTATTTATTAGCTCTTATCACAGGCTACCACGCTCTTGTTTCTTGGCTTTTTTATCTTTTACTACTCCTATGAGAATGTAAGATACGTAAGCCTAGGTTCTAATCATGTCTTTTCTATTAACCTTGGTATCTTCAGAATAAGCACAATTGGGGGCATGCAGTAAGTATTTTATCAGAATTTACTATCGAGATACATCTAACTTTGGAGTTTTGTTGTCAAATAGTATACCTTAACAACATTAATACTCCTTGAAATTACTGTTTTATACAACAAAAATTGGTTTTGATTACTGTTAAAATGCAAGTTGGTTTTTAGTTGCTGAGTTGTGTCCAACTCTTTTGCGACCCTATGGACTGTAGCCTGCCAGACCCCTCTGTCCATGGGATTTTTTAGGTGAGATTACTGCAATGGGTTGTCATCACCTTTTGCAAAGGCTCTTCCTGACCCAGGAACTGAACTCTCATCTCCTGCATTGACAGGCAAATTATTTACTGCTGAGCCACCTGGGAAGCACCAAAATGCAAATACCTATAGAAAAAAAAATTTGCTTAAACTTTCTCAGTCACTTATATTTAGTGTGAATGTTTTCTTTCCTTTTTAAGTATATATTGGTAAATAGTAACATTTATTGTGGTATGGCCTGATGGTCTTTCTGAAGCACTTTGACATATAATGTCTCATTTGATCCTAAAGCCTGGAGAATTATATATTATTATTACAAATATTTTGCAGAAAAGGATAGAGGTTCAAAAGAGGAAGGACTCATCCAAAATCACATGTCTGGTAATGAGTGCAGCCATGTTCCCGTTTACAATTCTAGTTTTCTTTCCATTATTTCATGCAGAAAAACATTAGGACCCTCAGCAAAAATTACCACCAGCTCCAGAGATGAAGAAATGAGCTTTACAAATGTCAAGTTAATCCATTCAGAAACTCTGAGAAAACTCACTGTCCCCATTTTTTCAGTCTTATTGAGGTACAACTGACAAATAAAAGATGTATATATGTAAGATATGCGTCATAATGTTTTGATGTAAGTATACATTGTACAATAATTATCGTAAGCTAATTAACATATCCATCACCTCACATAGTTACATTCTTTCTGGTGGTAGTGATGGTGAGCCAATTTCAAGGATATCAGTTCAGTTCAGTTCAGTCGCTCAGTCGTGTCCAACTCTGCAACCCCATGAGTCGCAGCACGCCAGGCCTCCCTGTCCATCACCAACACTTGGAGTTCATTCAAACTTAAGTCCATCGAGTCAGTGATGCTGTCCAGCTATCTCATCCTCTGTTGTCCCCTTCTCCTCCTGCCCCCAATCCCTCCCAGTATCAGAGTCTTTTCCAATGAGTCAACTCTTTGCATGAGGTGGCCAGAGTACTGGAGTTTCAGCTTTAGCATCATTCCTTCCAATGAACACCAAGGGCTGATCTCCTTTAGAATGGACTGGTTGGATCTCCTTGCAGTCCAAGGGACTCTCAAGGATATAATACAGTATTATTAACTTTAGTCACTAGGCTATCCATTAGATCTCCACAGCTTTTACTAGAACAACTAGAATAACTAGAACTTTGTAAACTTTTGACCAACATCTCCCCAATTTTTCTAGCTTCTAACCCCATTCTACTCTTACTCTTTGCTTTTAGGAGTTCAATTGTTGATTTACAAATAAGTGAGATCATGCAATATTTATTTTCCATGCCTAGCTTATTTCAGTCAATAGCATCCTCCAGATTCATCCATGTTGTAACAAATGGCAGAATTTCCTTCTTCTGTGACTGAATAATATTCCATTGTATGTGTATCTCACATTTTCTTTATCCACTGATGGAGGTTTGGTGCTGGCGAATTATGATTCTGAGAGACCTTTTCGCATTATATTTGTTTGATTGATATTTGATAACACATGCAGTGATAATCAGAGCTCTATCTGGCTTCCCTGACAGCTCAGTTGGTAAAGAATCTACCTGCAATGCAGGAGACCTNAAGCATGTACAGTGGACTGAAAGGAGATCAAACCAGTCAGTCCTAGGGGAAATCAACCCTGCATATTTATTGGAAAGACTGAGGCTGAAGCTGAAGTTCCAATACTTTGGCCACCTGATGCAAAGAGCTGACTCACCGGAAAAGATCTTGATGCTGGAAAAGATTGAAGTCAGGAAGAGAAGAGGATGACAGAGGACAAGACGGCTGGATGACATCACTGACTCAATGGACATAAGTTTGAGCAAACTCCAGGAGACGGTTAACGACAATAAGCCTGGCATGCTGCAGTCCTTGGGGTCGCAAAAGGTTGGACATGACTGAGTGGCTAAACAACAGCAAAACATGCATTCAGTGAGTTAGACACTCATATTCCTATGTAACCCAGTCCTCAAAGCGCATCACTTTAAGGATTCTCCTTACTCCTCTTCACAAAATTTCACACCCTTCACTCAAATAGACCTAACTGTTATCTGACTTTTCTTCCTGTTTGTTGTTTTTCTCTTTTCATTTATTTGTTTTGTTTTGATTTTGCACCTGAGTATTCTTTTGTTTATGGCAGTATGGCTTTATTAGTGCAATGTTTTTAAGAATCATTCATATCTTATTTCCTTTCTAGAACTGAATAAAATGCAAATGCTTTACAGGACTTTCTCAATGAGAATAGATTCTGACCCTGTCTAACCCTGAGGATTCAGATCCTTTCCACTTCCCAATGGCTCACTATGTTTCAGCCATGTTTTCTTCTAGCAATCCCAGAAGCACAGCTCCTTCTTTCACAGAGTGCTTTTGCTTTAACTTGCTGTCCTCTCTACCCAGAGCAAATGTCACGTGTCTCTACGTCTGAGTCCTTCCTTTGTAGCTTCGGGCCTCAGTCCATATATCATCTCAGAGGTCTCTCTCCAACCACCTTATCTGAAGTAGCCCTCTTGTCCCTGATAACTTACTGTCACAGCATTTTATTTATTAGCTCTTATCACAGGCTACCACGCTCTTGTTTCTTGGCTTTTTTATCTTTTACTACTCCTATGAGAATGTAAGATACGTAAGCCTAGGTTCTAATCATGTCTTTTCTATTAACCTTGGTATCTTCAGAATAAGCACAATTGGGGGCATGCAGTAAGTATTTTATCAGAATTTGCTATCGAGATACATCTAACTTTGGAGTTTTGTTGTCAAATAGTATACCTTAACAACATTAATACTCCTTGAAATTACTGTTTTATACAACAAAAATTGGTTTTGATTACTGTTAAAATGCAAGTTGGTTTTTAGTTGCTGAGTTGTGTCCCAACTCTTTTGCGACCCTATGGACTGTAGCCTGCCAGACCCCTCTGTCCATGGGATTTTTTAGGTGAGATTACTGCAATGGGTTGTCATCACCTTTTGCAAGGGCTCTTCCTGACCCAGGAACTGAACTCTCATCTCCTGCATTGACAGGCAAATTATTTACTGCTGAGCCACCTGGGAAGCACCAAAATGCAAATACCTATAGAAAAAAAAATTGCTTAAACTTTCTCAGTCACTTATATTTAGTGTGAATGTTTTCTTTCTTTTTTAAGTATATATTGGTAAATAGTAACATTTATTGTGGTATGGCCTGATGGTCTTTCTGAAGCACTTTGACATATAATGTCTCATTTGATCCTAAAGCCTGGAGAATTATATATTATTATTACAAATATTTTGCAGAAAAGGATAGAGGTTCAAAAGAGGAAGGACTCGTCCAAAATCACATGTCTGGTAATGAGTGCAGCCATGTTCCCATTTACAATTCTGGTTTTCTTTCCATTATTTCATGCAGAAAAACATTAGGACCCTCAGCAAAAATTACCACCAGCTCCAGAGATGAAGAAATGAGCTTTACAAATGTCAAGTTAATCCATTCAGAAACTCTGAGAAAACTCACTGTCCCCATTTTTTCAGTATTGAGGTATAACTGACAAATAAAAGATATATATATGTAAGATATGCAATATGATGTTTTGATGTAAGTATACATTGTACAATAATTATCATAAGCTAATTAACATATCCATCACCTCACATAGTTACATTCTTTCTGGTGGTAGTGATGGTGAGCCAATTTCAAGGATATCAGTTCAGTTCAGTTCAGTCGCTCAGTCATGTCCAACTCTGCAACCCCATGAGTTGCAGCACGCCAGGCCTCCCTGTCCATCACCAACACTTGGAGTTCATTCAAACTTATGTCCATCGAGTCAGTGATGCCATCCAGCTATCTCATCCTCTGTTGTCCCCTTCTCCTCCTGCCCCCAATCCCTCCCAGTATCAGAGTCTTTTCCAATGAGTCAACTCTTTGCATGAGGTGGCCAGAGTACTGGAGTGTCAGCTTTAGCATCATTCCTTCCAATGAACACCGAGGGCTGATCTCCTTTAGAATGGACTGGTTGGATCTCCTTGCAGTCCAAGGGACTCTCAAGGATATAATACAGTATTATTAACTTTAGTCACTAGGCTATCCATTAGATCTCCACAGCTTTTATTAGAACAACTAGAATAACTAGAACTTTGTAAACTTTTGACCAACATCTCCCCAATTTTTCTAGCTTCTAACCCCATTCTACTCTTACTCTTTGCTTCTAGGAGTTCAATTGTTGATTTACAAATAAGTGAGATCATGCCATATTTATTTTCCATGCCTAGCTTATTTCAGTCAATAGCATCCTCCAGATTCATCCATGTTGTAACAAATGGCAGAATTTCCTTCTTCTGTGACTGAATAATATTCCACTGTATGTGTATCTCACATTTTCTTTATCCACTGATGGAGGTTTGGTGCTGGAGAATTATGATTCTGAGAGACCTTTTTGCATTATATTTGTTTGATTGATATTTGATAACACATGCAGTGATAATCAGAGCTCTATCTGGCTTCCCTGACAGCTCAGTTGGTAAAGAATCCACCTGCAATGCAGGAGACCTGGTTCGATTCATGGGTTGGAAAGATCCCCTGGAGAAGGGATAAGCTACCCATTCCAATATTCTTGGGCTTCCCTTGTGGCTCAGTTCATAAAGAATCCACCTGCAATGTGGGAGACCTGGGTTCGATCTCTGGGTTGGGAAGATCCCCTGGAGAAGGGAAAGGCTACCCACTCCAGTATTCTGGCCTGGAAAATTCCATGGACTGTAGAGTCCATAGGGTCACAAAGAGTCAGACATGACTGAGTGACTTTCACTTTCACTATTCCATCTTATAGTTCCCTGAGTGTATTTGCAAAACTGAGAGATCTTTAGTATGCTCCTAGAAGGAGAGAAAGAAGATTTTTCTTTTTAAACACTGTGTGGCCACTGTATGCTTTAGACTCTGGAGAAAAATTGGTTAAGACAAAACTTCTCTGAATTTCAAAAAGTGACTCTTTTTGCATATGTAGTTAAAGAAAACTGGTTTGATAAAATATTTTTTTTTTCAGAATGCTGAGTCTCAGAAAATAATTTAAAAAAAAATTCTAGGAGAAAGCTTGAATTTAGCTAAGTAAATTTAAATAAATTTAACTATTATTTTCGGTTTTGCATTTGCCAGGTGAATACCCATGACACATATGGTCATGATTCCCTGTCTTTCCATTTTCCTACTGTTTGTTGTTAAAAAGTAGGATCATTGTTGGAAAAATAGTTGAGAAAATTGTTGGACTTCACACTTGTTTTTGTCCTGCAGGAATTATATTTTGCTCTTTGTGTATATACTTGTATTTGTCTTGAGTGTAAGTGTGCTGGGTGTGGGAAACTCAGATTAATTTCCTAAATGTAGCCCTTGAGGTGCATTTTCCAGATTGGACCACTTACAGTTATATTATTACTGAGTTAACTTGTAAATGAACTCTATTTAACTGACTTAAAAGTAAAGCAGTTACAGATTAAATATTTCCTAATATTTAGANGGTGTGGGAAACTCAGATTAATTTCCTAAATGTAGCCCTTGAGGTGCATTCTCCAGATTGGACCACTTACAGATATATTATTACTGAATTAACTTGTAAATGAACTCTATTTAACTGACTTAAAAGTAAAGCACTTACAGATTAAATATTTCCTAATATTTAGAACATTGGCCAAAATGAATTTCAGGTACTCATGATCTGGAAAATATTCAGTACTGAATTAATATCTGGTATTGAAGCTGACTAAAGCTTGTTGGATTGATAAGTATAATGTATCTGTTGTATTTAGGTTTATTACAAATCAGGTAAGATCTTATATCTGTTACAAATTTGTCAGCAAGGAAAATAACTTGATATGTTGAAACTTAAGTCTATCTAAAGTAGCCTCTCCAGATTTTGGTAACTTGAAACTGAATGAAGTTAAATGGCAAGAATTCATTGACTGTCTGGGTCTTTTCAAATAGGGTGAAATATTGGAACATTGGATACTGGGAAAATCTAAGTTTACCTGCATTTGCCTTTATAGGAGAGGAAAATTAAAGCATAAGTTTCCAATGAGACTTGGGTCTGACAAGATCACAAGTGGGTATGACAGATCACAATTACTTGCCCCTTGGTTTTCACTAAAAATTAAGATTTTTTTTTTTGCATTTAAAAAAAATTTTATTTTTTTACTTTACAATTGAGGATATTAATATAATAAAAAATGCAGAGTGCAATAGGAAAATTATGATATATGTTTTGTTTGTTTGCATGGTCAGGATGAAATTAAACTTGGATAAATGCATTTTATTGTTAAAAGTAGGCTGGTACTAGACTAGGTTTGGTTCCCTTCAGCTAAGGAAGCAAGTTTACTTAGAATGCTGCTTTTGATAACAGGTTATATGAACTTCCTTGCCTTTAAGTGTTCTATATTTGCTTTTGAGATCTCTTCTCTCTTTGGATAATAGATACATGTCTTTCAGTGACCCATAATCTTATTTGACCAAATATTTTGAAACTTTTTGAAAAACTTCCCAAATATCTAATTTTATTTAAAGTTCTTTTGCCCTCTAGCTATCTTTGGGCCACTTTAGAGGGCCCCTGAGTAATCTCAGAAAGGAATTTTTAACCAGTATTATTTGGTATGTTGAATTAAAGGACAGGGATTGTTCAATGAGTAATAAACCTTCTCAGGTTATACTATATGGAAAAATGTTACTATTATAGATATTCTAGAAATTAAAATGTAGGTATGTCCTGGTATAATATATCAGTCATAATTCTGTTATATCACAGCAAATTGATTAAGCTTCTTTGTCAACACATTGTGATCAAATCTTTAATCATGGCTTCTTAAGTCTTTGATAGACATTTAAGCTGACNATATTCTAGAAATTAAAATGTAGGTGTGTCCTGGTATAATATATCAGTCATAATTCTGTTATATCACAGCAAATTGATTAAGCTTCTTTGTCAACACATTGTGATCAAATCTTTAATCATGGCTTCTTAAGTCTTTGATAGACATTTAAGCTGACACTTTTGTTAAAGTGCTTTACCTTCAACCCATGGTGGATTCATGTTGATGTATGGAAAAACCAACACAATATTGTAATTAGCCTCCAATTAAAATAAATTCGCAGCACTGTTTATAATAGCCAGGACATGGAAGCAACCTAGATGTCCATCAGCAGATGAATGGATAAGAAAGCTGTGGTACATATGCACAATGGAGTATTACTCAGCCATTAAAAAAAATACATTTGAATCATTTCTAGTGAGGTGGATGAAATTGGAGACGATTATACAGAGTGAAGCAAGCCAGAAAGAAAAACACCAATACAGTATACTAACACATATATACAGAATTTAGAAAAATGGTAATGATAACCCTGTATGCAAGACAGCAAAAGAGACACAGATGTATAGAACAGTCTTTTGTACTCTGTGGGAGAGGGCGAGGGTGGGATGATTTGGGAGAATGGCATTGAAACATGTATAATATCATATAAGAAACAAATTGCCAGTCTAGGTTCGATGCAGGATACAGGATGCTTGGGGCTGGTACACTGGGATGACCCAGAGGGATGGTATGAGGAGGGAGGTGGGAAGTGGGTTCAGGATTGGGAACACGTACACCCATGGTGGATTCATGTTGAAGTATTGGCAAAACCAATACAATATTGTAAAGTTAAAAAAATAAATAATAATTAAAAAATTTTTTAAAAAGACCTTCTGACAAGTACAGGGCTGTAATACATCTCAGATTATTGCATTGAACTGGGTAAGAAATGTAAAATCTTATGGAGAAAGTGATGGTTTCATGGAGTTATTAAAATAATTGGTTACTGAGTAAACTGATGAATATGGTTATAATGTTTATGGGATATGGAATTTTACTGTGTTTTTCAGATACAGGGAAGACTTTCCCTTCAAGTTAGTCATGGCTTACAGAAATTTGGTAAATTTTACCTCTATGAATAAAATTAAACTATTTTTCTTTGCTCCCTGACTGGTCCCTCTAGAAACTTGAGGCTCTCAAAGTAGAGTTATCAGGTGAATGGGAAAGACCGTCTCCTGGCATATTCAGGAATCTTGATATTTTGGGGACCAAGAATTCCACTGAGGCAGAGTCCGATGGCAGGCCTTTGGTGTGGAATTCCTGGCCCTAAGAAACCTTTTGGGAATTCATTCTGTTACTCCTGAGGAGCTCCACCAAAACCAGTTTGGAGGAGCCTGTGTAGTCAATTGATCAGATTTATTTTATAAATAAATTAGTCTTGATATGGTGTGTGTGTGGGGGGGTGAAGAACACTTCTTGCTTTAAGTCCATTGCTAAAATCACATGTATAATGCTCGTGTAAAGATTGGGTGTAAGTAACAAAATGTATGACCTATATAGTGTTTCCCACTAGCATACTTCTGAGCATGTTCCCAATATCTGATCAGTTTCCCCTCAACATAAACATCTAGGCACATATAAAGGAGGCTTAGCACTTAGGAACATGATCTAGACTCAGAAAAAGCAGCTAAATCACCTTGGCGTCAAGGGACATGCTTTGGTTTATTGAAGTATTTACAACTAAAAAGGGAAATGATGGAAAAGTCTGCACTTATTTTAAAGTGTGAGGAAGTCATTCTGGTTGATAGAGTGACCTGTATTGTGGCCTTTCAGACATGCATTATACATCTGCCTTGGCCATGGAGGAGAGAAGTATATTTGAGTCAGAAATGGAATCTCCTTGGTTCAGACATCCAAGGTAAAATGAGGCAGCCATTGTGGACGTGATTTCAGGCACATTTCTGAGCACTTGGGTTTTCGGAGCCATGTCATACCTGGGCAGGATGCCACTAGCCTTTCTCAAAGCAGTGTCTGCTGGGAGACGGTTGTTGCAGCCTTATGACCTCATGGTCTCCTCTGTTAACTGTGAAACTTTAGGCAATAAAGTAGATCAGATGTTAACAGATAAAAGGAGACACATAAGTGCCCAGTGGGCTTCCCTGATGGCTCAGAGGGTAAAACATCCACCTGCATTGAAGGAGACATGTGAGTCTGATCCCTGGGTTGGGAAGATCCCTGGAGGAGCAAACAGCAACCCACTCCAGTATTCTTACCTGAAAAAATCCCACAGATAAAGTAGCCTGGTGGGCTACAATCTAAAGTGTCGCAGAGTCAGATGCAACTAAGCACAAGTGTAGTATGGTGGCCAGTAGCTTCTGTCATGTGTGTATAATACCACATCAGACTTTAAAACCTGCTTACAAAAAATTAAACAGCTGGATACCTGGCAACAAATCTCCACCAAAGTGCTAGGTCCAGACTGGATTTCAGGCTTATTCTCGTGAATTCCTTCTTACACAAGATTTGGATCCAGGACATGAAATGCAGAAATATTTCCAACTTGATATCCAGTCCCCAAATCAACGTTAGGAACATACCCTATTTCAGCAAGAAAGAGCCTGAGCAGTTGCCATTCCATTTCCTGAAAGACTTGGGGAAGGTGAAACAGGATTGGAGGTTGAAGCCAAATCCACCTACAACCAAGTTCCTCTGCCGAATTTATGATTAACTTCTCTTTCCTAAGCGCTTCCCTGGTAACTCAGATGGTAAAGCATCTGCCTGCAACGCGGGAGATCTGTGTTCAGTCCGATCCCCGGGTTGGGAAGATCTGCTGGAGGAGGGCATGGCTCCTCTCCTGGAGACTGAGGAGTATCAAGGAAAAGGAGGTGGGGATTGGAACACGGGCCAGGCCAGCACAGAAACTGACTCAGGGTGGTTAGCGCAGGACTGTTAGCGCGAGACTCGGAGCTCCGGGTTAGAGGTCCAACCTCACCAGTGGTCAGCCTGGTGGGAGTGGTCCTGGGTAAAGAGTGCAGTGAGAGAGNCGGTTAGCGCAGGACTGTTAGCGTGAGACTCGGAGCTCGGGGGTTAGAGGTCCAACCTCACCAGTGGTCAGCCTGGTGGGAGTGGTCCTGGTTGAAGAGTGCAGTGAGAGAGTTTGTGGCCTCCTCCCAGGGGCCCTCTAGACCCTGTGACCTCAGGCTGGCAGGGGAGTCGGTGGGGAGGCCGTAGAGAGGGGCAGAGGGCTGTGTCCTGCAGAGCTCCGCCCAGAGCTCTCGTCACTGCCGCAGGGCCCCGGAATTAAAGCACGGCAACCTTGCCCCCTTCTCCACTTCCATGACCTAATGGCAGCAGTGTCTCCATGGGTCGCAGTCCACAGAGCCCTTGGCAACTAGACTATATGGACACTGCCATTAAGGTAACAATTTCAACCAACTTCAGTCTCTCTGTTCAAGTTTCAGAAAATGGCACAGCTTAGATGAGTTGTGTACCTCTGAAAAAGTGAAGATCGCTCAGTCGTGTCTGACTCTCTGTGACCCCACGGACTATACAGTTCATGGAATTCTCCAGGCTAGAATACTGGAGTGGGTAGCCTTTCCCTTCTCCAGGGGATCTTCCCAGGGACTGAAACCCAGGACTTCCACATTTCAGGCAGATTCTTTACCATCTGAGCCACAAGGGAAGCCCATCTAAGAGGTGGCTAGAATTCAGGGTTAGGTTGCAAGGACATTGCACAGCATTATTTCAGGTCTATCTCTCTGGTTGGAGCTATTCTCAAGGAAGAGCAGTTGTTGTGAGCTGGGTATTAACCTGATTTACATTTGCTACACATACTCCTATTGATCCAGTTAATTCTCTCCAGTTTAAATAAACCATCTGAAGGCTGGCTGCATCCTGGGCTCCTGACTCCCTCAGTGATGATGGCTGAGCAGGGTCTGGAGCCCTGGGCACCGCGAGCTGAGATCTGCCTCCTCAGCCAGGCCTGGGCACTGGAGAGAGGACCCAGCCTGTGTGCTGGACGAACACTCCCAGGCAGGGTAACCAGCCCTCACAGGGTCCCCCTCCTCTTAGCCAGGGCCTGGACCTCAGACAAGTAAGACTGTTTCCATATCTTGGTTATTACAAATAGTGCTACAGTGAACATGGAGCTGTGGATATGTCATCAAGATACTGATTTTATTTCTTGTGGACTTACACCAAAGTGGGATTGTTGGATCACATGTAATTCTATTCTTAATGTTTTGAGGAACTTCCATACTGTTTCTCATAATGGCTTCACCAACAGAGCACAAGGGTTTCCGTTTTTTTAGCCACAACCTCACCAAGTCTTGCTATCTTTTGTTTTTTAGATAACAGCTATCCTAACATGTGTAAAGTACTAACTCACTGTGGTTTTGATTTTCACTTCTCTGATGATGAGTAATATTGAGAAGCTTTTCCTGTGACTTTTGACCATTTGTATATCTTGTTTTGAGAAATGTCTATTCACATCCTTTGCCCATTTTGTGAATCAGGTTATTTCGAGTGTTTTTGCTATTGAGCATTTGAGTTCCGTGTGTATTTTGAGTATTGCCTCCTTATCAGATACATGGTTTGCAAATGTTCTCGTTCTTTCTGTAGATGGTCCCTTCACTCTGTTGATTGCTTCCTTGTAAGTAAGCATTCATGGCAAACCCTGCAGTATTGTGAATTTAGCATTTGAAACTGGGCTTATATGATGTGCTTTCCATGAATAAAGCCATACAATCAGGTGTCTGAATCAGTATCACAGAAGGGGAAGAAATATTCCAAGAAAATTCTCCTTTGGCCATTCTGAGATATTCTGATAGACTTATAGTGTTCAGTGTTATCTGTGTGGATATTAGCTGGCTGACAGACCAGAGAGTGTGTTTTATCTTGGGATTACAAAGATGAGAAAATATATAGTTCCTGTCCCTGTTAAGGTTACATCTAAAAATAAAACAAAAACATATATAAATTATGCCCTATAAAAGATACATGGTACAGATGTACACTCTGTAAAAGAACACACTAGAAGTCTAATTTACATAAGTGGGTCAGAGTTAGTCTGGTTTAAAGTGACATTAGAGTTCAGATGTAAAAGCTGTATTTAAGTTAGCCAGACAGAGATTGGAATAAGTGCTCTAGGCAAAGAAAATCGTGTAAACAAAGGCCCTAAAAAGACAAGGATAGGAATAGTTACCCACTCCAGTATTCTTGCCTGGAGAATCTCATAGACAGAGGAGCCTGGTGGGCTGCAGTCCATGGGGTTGCAAAGAGTCAGACATGACCGAGCGACTGAGCCCAAGAACCCAAGACTTGGATTTTCAGATACCTGTATTACCTAAAGTAGGCCTCAAATATGATGATCATGGAAGAGATAAGACATATAAAAAGAGACTAGATTATGTATGACCTTTCAAAGTCAGTGAGTTTAAAATTTTTCCTATCAGCAAAAAATCACAGAAGCAAGGTGAACAGAAGAATTACAGTAAAGGATGTAGGTCACGGCCAGTTTATTTAAGCTTTCTAAGGGCTTCATTTCCTTATTTGTAAAAATCAAATGACATCTGTGTTTACTTCACTGCATTGTTAAAAACAAAATAATATAGGAAATGTTTATAGAATTATGCTTACCACATAATCATAATTATTTTAGATATTTTATAATAATAGAATATTGTTTATTGAAAAGTTTAATGATGATTGATAAATAGCTAATAAAGTAACACCGAGGATAACTAAGATTTTGGTGAGGGAATCACCCAGGTAGATGGATGTGTCAGGCATAGATATGTTGAAAGTCAGACAAGTGATCTGGAATGCGGTCTAACTTTGGGATTCATTGATATAATATGGATGATGTTTGAAATGTGAATGAGATTTCATAGGGAGAGAATGTACAGTAAGAAAAAGCCAACACTGAAACCTAGGACAACACAAATTAAGGAGCAACCGGGAGAGGAGGAGATTGGCAGAAAGTTGAGCTAAGAGATAGGTGAGGAAAGACAATGAAAATGAAGCCAAGAGAACAGAAATTTCCAAGAAGGTGGGCATGGCCATCTGTCCTAAAAGATTTCAGATGAGATCTGAATAATATCCGCTGGATTCAGCAGCAGGTGATGACTGGTGACAGTAAAAAAAAAAAAATGTTACACAAATGAGAAGAAAAGCACATTTTAGGGATCAGAGAGTGAAAGGAGGGGTACAGATAGGGGAAGTGTCTGTAGAACCATTGTTAGAGAATCTTGGCTCTGGAGAAGGTTAAGGAATTTGGGTAGTTGANTGTTACAAAAATGAGAAGAAAAGCACATTTTAGGGATCAGAGAGTGAAAGGAGGGGTACAGATGGGGGCAGTGTCTGTAGAAACATTGTTAGAGAATCTTGGCTCTGGAGAAGGTTAAGGAATTTGGGTAGTTGAAAAGAGTTTTGAGATAAAGAGAAGACTTGATTAAGAAGGCAATAGAATATTTGAAATATTTCATTATTTGATATTTTTTCAAACCACAAACTTAAATGTTAATATATACCTACTTGTAACAAATAAAGCAGATTGTCACCCCACATCTATTTGTCCTCAGCCTTCACTCACTCACACATGTATCTAGCCAGTTTTAGCAGGATGGTATGAACCTTTTCTTGGGTTCATGCAGATATGTGCAAGAACATATACTTGTATGTGGAAGGGATTAAGACTTGCTTTGTTTTTTTTTCCTAAATGGAATCATTTTGGTAAATGGAATCATATGGTAAATGGAATCATACCATATACATGTGTTTCCAATTCCTTTGAACAATATGTCACCTTTACAAATGAATAAATATGAAGCTTTTTTGTAGTCTGTTTATACTGATATATAAATGTATATTTCATTTTGAAAGTAGACAATCATATTCAATATAAATAAGAGGGTTTTGTTTTTTCACAGTCTTTTTTTTTTTTTTTTTTTTTTTTATTTTCNATGTCACCTTTACAAATGAATAAATATGAAGCTTTTTTGTAGTCTGTTTATACTGATATATAAATGTATATTTCATTTTGAAAGTAGACAATCATATTCAATATAAATAAGAGGGTTTTGTTTTTTCACAGTCTTTTTTTTTTTTTGCTGTTGTTGTTGTTACCACTTCTTTTCCAGCCCTGACCCATCTTTCCACAAAACTCTTACTTATAGCTTTTACAGGTTTGTTTACTACTGAGTGCTTATTATTTCACACTTTTCTTCATCTTCAAATAATCTTTTCTGGTAAGAAAACATGCAGCTATTTAAAAATAAAACATAAAAACCTTAGTAACATATTTATTTTTCCTAAAGAGATGTGTATCCTCACCTGCATTCATAGGTGGTTCAAAACAGAATTGAAAAAAAGGAAAGGCCATATACCTTTAATAAATAAATATGTGGAGTTCAAATAGCATAATGCAGTTTAATTTATGTGAAGAATTTCAAAATACTATGCCTCTCCATGCTAATCAGTTTAACTAAAGAATATATAGCAGCTTCCCAGAGAGATCATTTCATCTGACTCAGTGTTCTCCCCGGAGTAGAATAAAATAGCTATGTGATAACGAAGAGTAACACTGAACTGTGTCTTAAAATGGGAAATGAATGGGTCTATTTGGGCCAAATGAATCTGCCAAAAGAATTTATGCAGAATGTGTTTTAGATTTAGAATTTGCATGCCATGCTAGTTTTTATCACTATTAATATGCTATTATAAAGCTGGAAATTTGATGTTTTAAAGTGCCTCCTGATAGTAAATTAGTCAACACATAAAATGCTTTTAAAGTAGCATCCCAATTTTCCAGTTGAAATCTTTGCGTCCCAAGGTGATTAAATGACTCTGATCAGGTATTACAATTGCTGTACTTCACCACTCTGCAACTTTCTTCATAGGAGTACATATACTTTGGAGTATCTACTGTGTTCCATGTTCTGAATTGGAAAGGTGTCTTGTACATGTGATCACAAGTACATCTTATCATTACATGAGATAGTTATAGTTTGCCTCCAGTTTAAAGGCAAAGAAACTAAGACTTAGGTATTTTGCAAAAGGAGGTCAGAGCTGCTATTTGGCAAAGCTAGAATTGTGAGCATCTGTCTGTGGGATGCCAACAGCTGGAACCTTTCTAGTGGGTCATGCTACATCTTTCAGATCCAGATGTATGGCCTGGGTCGGGAACTTGGTTTGAACTGCATTAAACCATGTTTATATAGAGCAATGACAAATTTTAAGAACATTTAGCATATTAACAACTTATTGACCAGAGACATATTAATACATCTTTAGTAATCGGAATGTTATTGATCAGAGTGTTTCAATATTCACTTACACAACAAATTTCCAGTCACCGGCATTAGTTTCTGCAAAAATCCTGAAGTCAATAATGTGTTAATCATTGGGCATACATTTATTTCATATTTCACTAAAGTTCCTTAGAATGTGAAAAATTATTCATGTTTTACATAAACAAAAACTTAACTATGATTGACCTGGAGGGTAGGGAATAAAACAGAATGGTTATGTCTACATTGTCTCTTTCTGAAACCCAAATACTAAGTTACCATTTTCTATCTGTTCTACTTGTTTATTATCTATTCCACATTCCTCCCCGAAAGAATTTTGGTGCTTACTATACACTTAACTTTGGGTTTCCCCAGTGGCTCAGTGGCAGAGAATCTGCCTGGGATGCAGGAGCCATGGGAGACAGGTTTGATCCCTGGGTCAGGAAGATTCCCTGGAGGAGGGCATGGCAACCCACTTCAGTATTTTTGTCTGGAGAATCCCACAGACAGACGAACCTGGCAGGCTATAGTCTATAGCGTTGCAAAGAATCGGACATGACTGAAACAATTTAGCATCCACACGTATACTTATTTTACTCTAAACATTAGTACTTATTTCTTATCATTGCATATTCAATACTGGCTGCAAGTCTGCTAGTGGCTTCTCATTCCAGGCCAAGAATAAGGAAGCAGGGTCTGTGGGAGTTATGTTTTACAAACAGGTTAGAGGCTTGACTTGGCCGTACAATCAAATATACACTTTTTTTTTTTTGTGGAGGTGGCATATATCATGATGGCCCAGATTACATTAGTTGAAGAAAGTACCCTGCTAGGGCCAAGAATGGGGCAGGGAAATACATTCCATCTATTGGGAGACGTGGCAAGTCACATTTAATAGGATGTGCAGGTAATCGTGTTACATGTAATAAAGTGGATAGCTATGAACTATATAATCTACCATATTTCCAAAAGCATAACTAAATCTGAACATTTCTGGCTGGATTTTGAAACCGCTATTATCTGGATACACCATATCAACTCACTGGTGGTTACTGTCTAAAGTAATCCATCTGCTCAGCCCACACTACATCGTTATCTGCCACTTATTGTTCATGCTGTGGCCTCCACCTTGGATATTTTCTTCCTTTTTCCTCTACTTCAGTATATTTTAGGGACTTCCTAGTGACTCAGAATGTAAAGAATCTGCCTGCAATGCAAGAAACCTGGGTTCAGTCTCTGGGTGGGGCAGATCCCCTGGATAAGGGAATGGCTACCCACTTCAGTATTCTTGCCTGGAGAATTTCGTGGACAGAGGAGCCTGGCAGGCTACAGTCCATGGGGTCTCAAAGAGTTGGATATGACTGAGTGACTTTCACTTTCAATACATTTCACTTAATCTTTCTTAACATCCTGTTCAGTCACATTGTAAGATACGAATGGGCTTTAACAATGGAATACGGGAGAAGTGATGTTTCTCACCACCAAGTCAGGCCATAAAATACACTGAATGATGTCATGTTAAAACCTGCGATGTCATAAGACAAAAGGAGCCTGGATCCTTGAAGACCAAACTGGATAAAGGCAGCCAGGGAGAGCAGCCTGATCCTAACAAAGAAGTGCACTCACCATCCACACACACATGCACACAACACGCACGTGAACACACACACTCATTTTAGGCAGAGTTAAAATGCCCATGAGAAAAAATAACATTCCAACAATAATTTATTAAACCTGAAGTATAAAGAAAAGAAATAGCACAGAAAAGAAGAAGCAAGTAGAAATATTATAGACTAAAACCCAGAGTAATCATTATATTGATACATGACACAGATGATCATGCTAGATAAAAAAAAAAAATCAGGAGCCAACCATATGCAATTTACATGAGAGGTATGTTAAATCTATAGATACACATAGTGTGAAAGTAATACAAAGATACAAAATGATATATCATGCAAATACTGAACACATAAAAGCCAATATAGCTATACTATATGAGGCAAAGTAGACTGGGATGC
>SJYW01034294.1:13195-26847 GCA_006410735.1 Raphicerus campestris
AGTCTGTTGTTCCATGTCCAGTTCTAACTGTTGCTTCCTGACCTGCATACAGATTTCTTAAGAGGCAGGTCAGGTAGTCTGGTATTCCCATCTCTTGAAGAATTTTCCAGTTTGTTGTGGTCTACACAAAAGCTTTGGCATAGTCAATAAAGCAGAATTAGGTGTTTTTCTGGAACTCTCTTACTCTTTTGATGATCCAATGGATGTTGGCAATTTGATTTCTGATTCTTCTGCTTTTCATAAATCCAGCTTGAACATCTGGAAGTTCACGATTCATGTACTGTTGAAGCCTGGCTTGGAGAATTTTGAGCATTACTTTACTAGCATGTGAGATGAGTGCAATTGTGCAGTAGTTTGAACATTCTTTGGCATTGCCTTTCTTTGGGATTGGAATGAAAACTGACCTTTTCCAGTCCTGTGGCCACTGCTGAGTTTTTCACATTTGCTGGCATATTGAATGCAGCACTTTCACAGCATCATCTTTTAGGATTTGAAATAGGCCAACTGGAATTCTATCACCTCCACTAGCTTTATTCATAGTGATGCTTCCTAAGACCCACTTGACTTCGCATTCCAGGATGTCTGGCTGTAGGTGAGTAATCACACCATTGTGATTATCTGGGTCATGAAAATCTTTTTTGTATAGTTTTTTCTGTGTATTCTTGCTACCTTTTCTTGATATCTTCTGCTTCTGTTAGGTGCATACCATTTCTGTCCTTTATCGAGCCCATCTTTGTATGAAATGTTCCCTTGGTATCTCTAATTTTCTTGAAGAGAGCTCTAGTCTTTCCCATTCTATTGTTTTACTCTATTTCTTTGCATGGATCACTAGTAAGTCTTTCTAACCTCTCCTTGTTATTCTTTGGACTCTGCATTCAGATGGGTATATCTTTCCTTTTCTCCTTTGCCTTTCACTTCTCTTCTTTTCCCAGCTATTTGTAAGCCCTCCTCAGACAACCATTTGGCCTTTTTGCATTTCTTTTCCTTGGGGATGGCCTTGATCCCTGCCTCCTGTACAATGTCATGAACCTCTGTCCATACTTCTTTAGTTCAGTTCAGTCCAGTTCAATTCAATGCAATCCAAAGCAGTCCAATACAGTCCAATACAATTCAATCCAAGCTAGGCCAGTCTAATTAAACTCAGTGCAATGCAATGCAATACAATCAAATCCGGTCCAATCCAGGCCAGTCCAATCGAGTCAATCTCATCTAGTCCAATACAGGGCAGTCCAATCCATTCCAATTCATATAATTCAGTCCAGTCAAATCCAATCCAATCCAACCCAAAACCAGACAGTATGATCTCAATAATAGTTTTTTGTTGTTGTTGTTGTTTTCTAAACTTGACCCTAAGGGCATGCACATTTCCTATTGTATAGATATGCTGTTGCAGTAAATTATCTTTGGCTGAAAGAGAGGTAAATTTGGAAGCGTGACCATAGGTCTTCAACTGTATTTTTTCTATCATATTGTTTATACTTCTAAAAATAAAAGAATGCAAAATAACAAAAGGTGGCATTCTACTAGATTGAAAGGGGAGGGGATTCCAAGGCAGAGGCATACATTACAGATCTATCGCCTAATTTTGTTTTTTACATTACCAAGAGTGCTTTTAAAAAACACATCAGTCAGAAATGTTTTCCTGACTCCCCCTCCTCCATCTTTCCTCCCAACATCAGTTAAAGGGTGTTTCCCAGATCTCCCTTTTCTGAACCTGTGGTTTAAGTAGGTAGAAATCTTATATCCTGAGCTATCTCGCTGGATTTTGAGTCTCATATCCAATACTTGTGTATGAAACAGAAGAGGGTGAAGTTTCTGGAATATGTGATTACCTGCCTTCCTCATTCCCTTACTCCCTCTTGGCTATTTAGTCATGGTGGGGGGTGGGTGGGAGGGAAGAGCAGGCTGACCTTTGTGCTGAGTATCACAGGCAGGACACAGAACACAAGACATACTCCACCCTGTCAAAGACAGTTTTTGCAGTTTTTCAACATTGACAACCCTTTCTTCAGAAACCCGGAGATGGCCCTTTAATTCCATGCCCTTCACCTCTAAATAGCACTATCATTGGCTCCTTGACCCTTAAAGCTTGCAGGAAACCTGGGGACAGGCAAAGATCCCCGGGCCACAGAATGAATTGGCATCAAAAAGGGGTGGAACCCAGATCTCCTAATGACAAGTAAAAACCTCCCCCATCTCTGATCTTGCCATCTGTTCCTTTTCTGAGAAAGGTCAATGTCACAATCTGCTGTCTGAGCCTAAGGCTTTTTGCAGCATTGAATGAGTTTGTTTCCCTTTGTGTTTTCAAGGCTGCANACAGTCTCTGATCTTGCCATCTGTTCCTGTTCTGAGAAAGGTCAATGTCACAATCTGCTGTCTGAGCCTAAGGCTTTTTGCAGCATTGAATGAGTTTGTTTCCCTTTGTGTTTTCAAGGCTGCACATTCTCTGCAAACAGTGCCCTGGTAACGATCTGTCACCATTAGTAATAATAACAGGCAGCATCACGTGGAGCAGGCGAGCTTGACATCAATCAGAGGTGCCCTCTGGCCATGATGGGAGAGCAGAGCTGGGGTAGTTCTGAACCAAGAATATGATGTGACTGCAATGCTATTTCTGGTATATACGCCTCTCCAGGGGCCCAAGAGTGTACAGAGGGTAGGAGAGCTGATTTTATTGGAATGTCAATCTGTTTCACTTTTTATCACACATGGCGTTTCTCTGAGCTCATTTCCTCTACCAAGTGTAGAGCTGTTGTGATTTATGTGGACAGAGGGCTCCCAATCATGGGATCACACAACTCTCGCGGCCAGGCTGGAGCCTGACCTGTTGCCTGCGCGAGCGTGTTGGGTTTGGCAGCAAACCCGCCAACCTTTGGATGATGTGCGAGGCAAATGTGTTCAGGCTTTCAGAAGAGGTGTAAATCCTCACTCCGACCTGGCTTCCCCGGGAAATGTTCATTTGAATGCGTTTTCTGGTAGCTCCTTCTCCCTAACCCAGCTGTGAGGCTCATGGAGAGTAGTTTTGTTCACGTCTTAAAAGAGAGTTTCTGAAAAACTGAATCATGGGTTTCAGAGATTGCTCAGGGAAACTGAAATTGATGGGACTTCCCAGGGTCCTCTCCAGGCCTTTATCTGCAAACACTTCTCCCTTTCAGACAGCCTCCTCCAGGGCCTCGTCCATGTCAAATATCCACCCCCATCTTAAAATGCTTTGGGATGCCCCCAAAGCATCCCTCTCTGTGTCACTGTCTTCCCCAGGATGTGTCTGCACTGAGTGCCACTGGCTGCTCTGTGACACCTGCAGTCTTAGTGAATCCTTGCCCCCAGCTCAAAAGGTGTGCCACCTTTTCCTTCATGAAAGATGGGGAAACCAAGCCTTGTGGAGGTGAAACACCCTGCCCAAGGCCATAGGCTAAGAGCCCACATCCTGGCTCCAAAGAGAATTTTTTCAGTGGTGAGCTCAGATTCCCCCCAAGAGCTGGCGTGCACGTGCCTCATTTGATGAGTCACTAGGGAGAGAAAAGGCCATGATTTGGAACAACTTTGCAGGACACTGGGTCCTGGGCACATCATAGGATTGGCTGAGGTCTTCATTGTGTTGATGGCAAGCCCACTTCCCCCTCTGCTCATTTCTGCTCTCTACATCCTCTCAGGTGTTGATCTGAGAATCCTTCTCTGTGAACTGTTGACATGCCGGCCTGCATTCCAGAGCTGACTTGGGGTTCAGTGGGGATTGTTTGCCACAGTGCATCTGCACAAGGAGACCCCGACCCACAGAAAGGCTAAGATAATTTCCTTATCTTCAAGGTAAAATCCTCCTCCCAAACTACAATTCCTGTGCCAGGATTGGCTCTCAGGCTGATGGAGAGTGGGATCATCTTCTCTCTGATCTCTGAAGGCAATTTCTCAAAAAATGCAGAGCCCCATCAGGAGTTTTTTCTGGGATGTTAGGTCTTAAATACAAATTGACAAGGGCATCAGCAGCCCCACCCTCACCCCATTTAGGACATATTATAGCCTATCTTCCAAGGAAGGGGCAGTAGTGAAGATGGTTCCTGTAAGCCTTACCCTGAATTCAACTACTTTGTGTGTCTCTTGAGAACAATTAATTGAAATTTGACAAAAACAATCAACACCTTAATTTTAGGCACAACTAATAGTTTCTTCCTTCCCGAATCAAGAAATTCTTAAGAGGTCACAAAACTAAGGGCAACCCCCAAAACACCAGAACAAAGACATTTCATCGGGTCCAGAATGTGAGTTCAGGTCATCTCTTGCTAATTTGAAAAACACACACATGACTTTTGATTTATGAATATTTTGAGATTTAACTTATCAAGCTTTAGAAAAGAAAGATTTGGGAATGGTCTCTCAGAAAGCTCGTCTAGTTACACTGCAGAGACATCGATGAGTGACCTCATTACAGAGGGATGTGGAAGGACCTCATTGGAAACTTCCTGCTTACATCTTATTACTGTGAACAGCTCTGAGTTCTTGGAACAGCTGCTCTGTTTTTATCTTGTGAACTTGCCAAATTGCAAAGCTCGAGGAGATGGCATCAGAGCACAGGTCCAGGGATAAGAAGAGATAGGACCATGGATGTGCTAAGTCACTTCAGTCATGTCCAACGTTTTGTGACCCCATGGACTGTAGCCCACCAGGCTCCTCTGTCCATGGGATTCTCCAGGCAAGAACACTGGAGTGGGTTACCATTTCCCTCTCCAAGGACCAAGGATCCTGAAGGTTAATTTGGATTCCAAGCAAGTTGGATGTTTGGGGCAGCCTCACCTGTGTGGCCCCAAGCATGTGTGGGAGGAAGGTTGTGTTGACTTAAAAAACAGTCACAACCTAAAAGTTGAGAGTTATGAGAGAACTTTGTTCCCAGGAAGAGTCAGTTTATACAGAAGTTTGCAACAAAAGGGCAAGTAGTCTGAACATGAACAGTGTTTTTTTAATTAAAGAAAAATAGATATCCCAAGACAACTAATTTAGTGCTTTCCTGTGTAAGGAAAGATGCAAGAGTCTGGGCTCACTGAAATCATTCCTTTCTTATGCATCTCAGCTATGTGGGGCTAGCATACTGCGTTTTTCACATCCTTAGTTGCTCAGGGCTCCCCATAGGGAGTGGCTGCAGCCTGATGTCTGCTGATCTCAGGGATCCTTCTCTGTCTTGAGTGTTATGGAGGGCTGGAATCACTGATGAATGTGACATCCTTGTATATTGTAGGAAACATTCTATGTCACAGCTGGCAGCTGGATTCCCTCCACTGGACAGGAAAGGACCTGAGTGAGAGAGATCCTTGTCCTTCCAGGAGGGAAGGTCCCCTCGGGAAGATGAGGATTCCAATCTTGAGGATGTTCTGGACCAGATCAGTGTGGATGAAGGTGAAGGCAGTACACAGAACCCAATGGCCTTGGAGGGAATTGTTCAGGACAGTGGGTCTTACAACTCTCAGTTCAGGTCAGTACAGTCACTCAATCATGTCCGACTCTTTGCAACCCCATGAACCTCAGCATGCCAGGCCTCCCTGTCCATCACTAACTCCTGGAGTTCACCCAAGCTCATGTCTATTGAGTTGGTGATGCCATCCAACCATCTCATCCTCTGTCGTCCCCTTCTCCTCCTGCCCTCAATCTTTCCCAAGATCAGGGTCTTTTCCAATGAGTCAGCTCTTTGCACTAGGTGGCCAAAGTATTGTAGTTTCAGCTTCAACATCAGTCCTTCCAATGAACACCCAGGACTGATCTCCTTTAGGATGGACTGGTTGGGTCTTCTTGTAGTCCAAAGGACTCTCAAGAGTCTTCTCCAACATCACAGTTCATAAGCATTAATTCTTTGGTGCTCAGCTATTTTTATAGTCCAACTCTCACATCCATACATGACTACTGGGAAAACTGTAGCCTTAACTAGAGGGATCTTTGTTGACAAAGTAATGTCCCTGCTTTTTAATATGCTATCTAGGTTGGTCATTAACTTTCCTTCCAAGGAGTAAGCATCTTTTAATTTCATGGTTGCAATCACCGTCTGCAGTGATTTTGGAGCCCCCTCAAAATAAAGTCTGTCCCTGTTTCCACGGTTTCCCCATCTATCTCCCATGAAGTGCTGGGACCAGATGCCGTGATCTTCGTTTTCTGAATGTTGAGCTTTAAGCCAACTTTTTCACTCTCGTCTTTCACTTTCATCAAGAGGCTTTTTAGTTCCTCTTCACTTTCTGCTATAAGGGTGGTGTCATCTGCATATCTGAGGTTATTGATATTTCTCCCAGAAATCTTGATTCCAGCTAGTGCTTCTTCCAGCCCAGTATTTCTCATGATATACTCTGCATATAAGTTAAATAAGCAGGGTGACAATATGCAGCCTTGACGTACCCCTTTTCCTATTTGGAACCAGTCTGTTGTTTCATGTCCAATAATAACTATGGCTTCCTGACCTGCATACAGGTTTCTCAAGGGGCAACCCTCACATTCTGCTTTTTTTTTTTTTCCATCTTCCAAGAATGAAGTCATTACCTTCTTCTGTCTGCTTTGCTCTGTTCCTGCTGATCCTTGCATATAGCCTCCCATCTTTGTACCCTGGCCTCTCCTGAGAGCTGGGTGCTGATGGAGGACACATGGCTTTTATGGCAGCTGTGACCTTCTCAGGTAACTCCTACTCATCTTTTTGTTCTAAGAAAGCTTGAGGACTTTTAAAATTGATAGTTCTTCATATATACAGATGTCCTTGTAGTTTCTCCTCTCAAGTGTAAATGAAGCAACAGCACTTAATTCTCATATCTCAACAGGACACAGGACCCCAAGGAAGGAGGTCTACCATGTCCAGCCTGATTCTCCAGGGACTTGCCCCGCTGGGCCTGGAGCAGGCCCCTGGCTCCTAGACTGGTTGGCCTGGAGAAACCTGGGATGACCCAGGATGACCTAGGATGACCCCTAGGATGGACCTAGGATGACCCCTGTCTCCCAACCTGCCTTCTTGGGTCCCTGCTTAGAGTATAGATGCATTTTCACCTCCCAGAGTTCTGAGTTCCAGGCAGCCCATGAGTCCAGGGAATTGTCCCAGGACAGGAGAAGCCTCCCATCCTCCTTATCCTATTCCCTGTGCCCCAGGTTTCCAGGAACCATGCAGTAAATAAACAAATACTTCAAGAAAGCAGGGAAGCTCCTGGGCAAGGAAGAGGACTGAGCCTGCTCATGGCTTAGGGAGAGACACTGTGCCCCTAAGAAACTGTGGACATGGAACTGTCAGAGACGGGATGGGGGCCCCAGGTGGCCTTATGCCATAGCTGAGACTGTCCTGCTGAAGAGCAGGACTGGAATATGAGACCCAGCCCAGCAAGATCCCACACTTCTGAGGCCCCCAAAGGTCACTCCCACTCATCTTAAACCCACAAGATGGTGGACTTTGAGAGTATAACCCCTCACTCTCCCCACTTGCTCTTGGAGAGGAAATTTATGTCTGCTAACCCCCACCTCCCACTCCATNTGAATGTATATTTTGTGTAGATGTGTATAAGAGACAGCTTCTGAGGCCCCCAAAGGTCACTCCCACTCATCTGAAACCCACAAGATGGTGGACTTTGAGAGTATAACCCCTCACTCTCCCCACTTGCTCTTGGAGAGGAAATTTATGTCTGCTAACCCCCACCTCCCACTCCATCCCTCTGCCTCCCCCTCCCCATCAGCAACCACAAGTCTGTTCTCTCTGTGAGTGTGTTCCTGTTTCACAGATAAGTTCATTTGTGTCATATTTTAGATTCCACATGTTATTGATATCACATGGCTATAATTACATTTTTGAAGTGAATCTGTCTGCTGAATGAATTTTAGCGAGAAGATCAGTTATTTTCTTCTTAATCCAAATTAGGGAAGAAGAAAATTAAGTTGTTGTCATAATTTTTTTCTAATCAGTGGCTTTCAGTACTTCAATACTTGCAAAACTGCCTATTGTGAAAACAGTATTTTCTTTTCCAGACAGGGGCAATTAACTGGAAGTATTGAAGTCTAGGCTATGAATATTCTCACCAACCTGAGGTTTTTATTTTAGCTCTTAAGAGGAAGGTCATAAACATGAGAGTTGAGATCAAGCTTCCATAATTGAAAGAACCTCTGCATAAATTTTTATGTGTGTGAATAACCACCCCATTTGTTGGTTTCTAACCCTGGATTTTACTGCGGGGTTTTAAATCCACTTTCTGGTTTTTTGTCCTAAATGGAAGGGAATATGTTACATTCAAGAAAACTCAGCTACACATGGACTGTTATTTCTGAGTGATCATTGATGACACATATCTTGATGTGCTTTTCTCTTCAATTTCAAGTCATAGTAACCTGCCCCTGGTTCACTCCTGCTTCTTCATTAAGAGCATCTCACTCAATCTTGTCCCCTCCTATTACTGTTTGGGGCCTCAAGTTAACCACTCATCTCAACATCTGCTATAACCTGCTTTTGTCTCATCTTTCCCTCTGCCTGTCCACTAACCTTCTTGACCAGTAGTCCTCTGGCATTTTGTTCAATTCCCCCTAAAGTGATTTAGAAAAATTATATATCTGCTGGCCCACCTTTAGGTTGACACCTAAAATTTAAGTGATTACAAAAGATGTAAATCTCTAGTCTAAACACTGACATTGAAAAATAAACCTGCTATAGTTCTCTTTAAATATATCTAGTAGAATCTGAATAGTACAGTTATTTGATACCTGTTCATTAAAAAAATGCATGGGCAAGCATGAGTGGGAAATTTTATTTGAAATCATATTTTTATCCCATTCTCTTCCCTAAATATCACCTTACAGGCATGCTAAGTTACTCCAGTCATTTCCAACTCTTTGTGACCTATGGACAGCAGCCTGCCAGGCTCCTCTGTCCATGGGATTCTCCATGCAAGAATACTGGGTTTCTATGCCCTCCTTCCTCCAAGGGATCTTCCCAACCCAGGGATCAAATTTGAGTCTCCTGTGGCTCCTGCATTGCAGGTGGATTCTTTACTTCTGAGCCAGTAAAGAAGCCCAAATACTTGGAAGAGAAGTATTTCAAGAGAAGCCCCTTGGAATATACTTTCATTAGAAAATTTTATATTGGTAACCCTCCTGCTTCTCTGAAGCAAAAATATGATTACAAAATCGAAGCTTAAAAGTGCTTTCATTTCTTTTCTCCCAAGCAACTGTCATTAGTGAGATGTCTATGAAAGTATCATAACTATCTTACATACTTTTATAAGTAATTATTAAACTTAATAATAAAAATGTATTGGAACCATGCCTCTTAATAGGGTGGCTGCAAAGGGAGTGGATTTGGGGTCTTGATTAACAAAAAGCGTCACTTACCCCAAAGATTTTAATTTTTTAAATTGAAGCATGGTTGATTTACAACATTGTGTTAATTTCTGCTGTACAGCAAAGTGACTCAGTTGTTCACATATATACATTCTCTTTTACATCCTTTACCCCTATATTTTAAGTGATCCTGTGTTTGATATACATTGTTATACCTTAGGGCAATGCATACCTACAAAGATGTGAAATGAGAAAAGAGTGACTGTGAAAGAGGAGACAGAAAAGGAGAATCAGAAAATGCAAAATCCTCATGAATGGCTTTAGGGAAGAATAGATCGTGGAAATTGAGCATCTGAGAATGGATCCCCTTTAACTCTCCTCCCTGCCCCCAGAGCTGCACAAACCCAGTTTTGAGATGATAGCCCTAAAGTACTATCACACCACGACCGGTAAGNATACCTTAGGGCAATGCATACCTACAAAGATGTGAAATGAGAAAAGAGTGACTGTGAAAGAGGAGACAGAAAAGGACAATCAGAAAATGCAAAATCCTCATGAATGGCTTTAGGGAAGAATAGATCGTGGAAGTTGAGCATCTGAGAATGGATCCCCTTTAACTCTCCTCCCTGCCCTCAGAGCTGCACAAACCCAGTTCTGAGATGATAGCCCTAAAGTACTATCACACCACGACCGGTAGGTGGAGTTTCTTCTGCCTTTCTTCTTTCAAGGAAAATTCTTCTGAAAGAATTAGTTACAAATATTTTGAATGTATTGAACATCAAGGTTTGATGGGCAAGGAGACTTTATTTCCTGAAAATATTAATGTATACAAATACATTTTCTATTGAACTATCGTATTTCCACTATGATTCTCTGTGACTTTGTCGAATGAATGTATATTTTGTGTCTATAACCCCAACTGAGCTCTGCATTCAGACCCAGGGCAGGTGCTGGCTTGGGCCAGGACCCAGTGATGAAGGCAGGTCCCTGGGGATTTCATTCCTTCACTCTGGTCTCAGTGCCACAAAAGCATTGCCTGGATAAGTTGACATGGGCTTGTCAGCTGAACCTGGCATATTTCAAATACATGTTAATTAGTGCCAGTTTACCACCATTTCATTTCAGGGGAAAAGAAAAAGACAGGCAAAATAATAAATGTAAAATTATTAATAAAATATCACCATGAGATTTTGATCCAAGGCTCCTGTCTCGTAGATAAATATATCATTTTGGATACAACTTATGATGAATCTTGAAAATATTATATAGATGCTGTATAGCTTGGATATATTAACAGCTTTTAAACGCTATCTTAGTTCTCTTCCAATCTATTATGCTTTTTGAAACTGCCCTTATTTCCTTTGGTAATTAGGGCAGTTTTGTGTTTTTTTCCTGAGAATCCCATTGGTCTTTAGACTGATTGTTGTTAACTATTTGTCTGCCAAATAATAAGTAATAAACCATTTGAATTTGTCACCACAGTGCTAAAAAGTTAAGGTCTGTTATCCAAAAATGCATTTTTTTCCTAGATTAAGAGTTATATGAAGGTTGAGTAGACTGAAAAAATAAACCTTACTCTCATTCCTGCTTTTCTGCCCTTTAGTATGAAAAGCTTTTTTTCCAGCAGCTATCTGTACTATTCAGATTCACAGAGTCACAGTCATGAATTAACTGAACTTGATTTCAAGGTCAATTGATCCATCATCGAGGTTTTGGCATGAAAGTCTCCTTTCTTCTTCTGGTGGAATCAAAGAGCTGGAAGGGATTGTGAGAGTTGGGAAGAGGTGGGGAGACGCACGGATGACAGTGGCATCAGACCTAGGTTAGGAATGTGGGCGTTTTCAGCTCAGGAACACCCTTTGGCTGCTGCTGTATCACATTTTCTCCCACTGGGGAAAATTATCTTGAGATGGAGTTATGTGGTTTGGCATATCTGATTTGTTCTAAGTCTGAAATTAAATGTGCCCTATGTGTTTAATTCCATATGGGAATACCAGAACATGCTGAACTAGGAATGCCAAGTACTCTGTAGGACTGAGCAAAGACATAATTCGATTTCGGCTTTGTCTATGTTTCTCTGGACTATGCTGTGATGGGAATATGGAACCGTTTTGCTCCTTTTGTTTTTTAATCTTGACAATAAGAAGTAACAGTTTCTTTAGGGCCTTCTTTAGGGCCACTTTGCTCAAGCTATACCTCACAGAAGGAGCGTACATTTCTGCTGTCTGTCTGCATAAACTTTCCAAGGATCAGAGTACAATTAGTGGGAAGATCTCAAATTGGGAACTGGAAGTCAGGACCCTTAAGTCTGCTTCCAAAAAGTCAGCTGACCTTGGGTAGATTGCTTCCCACCTCTGGTCTTCAACATCATCTTTAAAATGAATGTGTGTGTGTTTTTCTTTAAACTGGAGTATAATTAGTTTACAGTGTGTTAGTTTCTGCTGTACAATGAAGTGAATCAGTTATATGTATACATATTTCCCCTCCCTCTTGAGTCTCCTGCCCCACCCAATGCCTAATCCCACCCCTCTAGGTAGTTCATCACTGAGCACCAGGCTAAGCTCCCTGTTCAGTTCAGTTCAGTT
Source organism: Raphicerus campestris (assembly GCA_006410735.1). Taxonomy (NCBI): domain Eukaryota; kingdom Metazoa; phylum Chordata; class Mammalia; order Artiodactyla; family Bovidae; genus Raphicerus; species Raphicerus campestris. The sequence goes on from SJYW01034294.1 coordinate 25,051, forward strand.
CAATTCAGTGCTCACTTGTGTCCAACTCTTTGCCACCCCATGGATTGCAGCATGCCAGGCTTACCTGTCCATCACCAACTCCTGGAGCCTGCTTGAACTCATGTCCATCAAGTTGGGGGTGCCATCCAACCATCTCATCCTCTGTCATCCCCTTCTCTACCCGCCTTCAATATTTCCCAGCATCAGGGTATTTTCCAATGAGTCAGTTCTTCGCATGAGGTGGCCATGGAGTCTCAGCTTCAGCATCAGTCCTTCCAATGAATATTCAGGACTGATTTCCTTTAGGATGGACTGGTTGGATCTCCTTGCAGTCCAAGGGACTCTCAAGAGTCTTCTCCAACACCACAGTTCAAAAGCATCAATTCTTTGGTGCTTAGCCTTCTTTATGGTTCAACTTGAACCATANCTTCTTCTTCTTCTCACCTTCTTCTTTTTCTTCTCACGTTCTACTTCTTCTTCTCACCTTGTTTTTCTTCTTCTCAACTTCTTCTGCTTCTTCCCATCTTCTTCTTTTTCTTCTGATTCTTCTTCTCTTTCTGGTTCTTCTTCTACTTCTCACCTTCTTGTTGTTGTTCTTCTTCTTCTCACCTTCTTCATGTTCTTCTTCTTCTTCTCACCTTCTTCTTATTCTTTTCACCTTCTTCTTCTTCTTCTCCTCACCTTCTTCTTCTTCTTCTCACCTTCCTCTACTTCTTTTCACCTTCTTCTTGTACTCATCTTCTTCTTGTTCTCCTACTTTTTCTGACCTTCTTCTTCTTCTTCTTCTCACTTTCTACTTCTTTTTCTTCTTCTTCTCACCTTCTTCTTCTCACCTTCCTTTTATTCTTCTCACGTTTTTTTTCTTCTCACGTACCTCTTCTTCTTCTCACCTTCTTCTTCTTCTCATCCTCTTCTTCTTACCAACTTCTTCTCCTTCTTCTCTCCTTCTTCTTCTTCTTCTTCTTCTCACCTTCTGCTTGTTCTTCTTCTTCTTCTCACCTTCTTCTTCTTTTTCTTGTCTCTTTCTAATTCTTCTTCTCACCTTCTTCTTCTCAACTTCCTCTCTTCTTCTCAACTTCTTCTTCTTCTCTCCTTCTTCTTGTGCTNTCTTCTTCTCACCTTCTTCTTCTTCTTCTTCTCACCTTCTGCTTGTTCTTCTTCTTCTTCTCACCTTCTTCTTCTTCTTCTTCTCGTCTTCTTCTTCTTCTCACTTTCTTCTTTTTCTTGTCACATTCTTATTCTTCCTCTCACCTTCTTTTACTTCTTCTTCTTCTCACCTTCTTCTTCTTCCTCTCACCTTCTTCATCTTCTCACCTTATTCTTCTTTTCACCTACTTCTTCTTCTTCTTCTTTTTCTTCTTCTCATCTTCTGCTTGTTCTTCTTCTTTTTCTCACCTTCTTCTTCTTTTTCTTCTTTTTCTCACCTTCTTATTCTTCTCCCTCTCCCCTTTTTCTTACCTTCTTCTTCTTCTCACTTTCTTCTTCTTTTCATCTTTTTCTTTTTCTGCTTCTTTTTCTCACCTTCTTCTTCGCACCTTTTTTTTCTTCTTTTGCTTTTCACCTTCTTCTTCGTCTCACCTTCTTCTTCTTCTTCTCACCTTCTTCTTCTTCTTCTCTCCTTCTTCTTCTTTTTCTTGTCTCTTTCTAATTCTTCTTCTCACCTTCTTCTTCTCAACTTCCTCTCTTCTTCTCAACTTCTTCTTCTTCTCTCCTTCTTCTTGTGCTTCTTTCACTTCTACTTCTTCTTCTTTTTCTTTTTCTTCTTCTCACCTTCTTCTTCTTCTTCTTCTTCTTCTTCTCACCTTCTTCTTCTTCTCA
>SJYW01034294.1:35831-47591 GCA_006410735.1 Raphicerus campestris
AGCCAGAGCTGCCGAGGCCAGGAGCAGGATCTCAGCACATGTGGGGTGCACTTGCCATGGCCCTTGGTGGATCCCCTGTCATGGGCAGCCATACAGATTGAACCAGAGTGATTGTCCAATTTGCCACCAGCTTATCTGGACCACATTTGCAATGTTTTACCTAGTGATATAATCTCAATAAACAGAAATTGCCCTACTGTTTACTTATAAAACTGTACCCCCAAGATGTACGTCTTTTCAAGATTTTTCTAGTTCTCAAATGCTGGAGAGGGTGTGGAGAAAAGGGAACTGTCCTACACACTTGGTGGGAATATAAAATGGTGCAGTCATTACAGAGAACAGTGTAGAGGTTCCTCAAAATGTGAAGTGATCCAGCAATCCCTCTCCTGGGCATATATTCAAGCAATACTATAATTCAAAAAGATGCATGCACCCTATGTTCATAGCAGCACTATTCACAATAGGCATGGAAACAACCTAAATGTCCATTGAAAGATGAATGGATAAAGGTGTGAGATGTATGTATGTGTGTATATATATATATGAATATTACTCAGCCATGAAGAAGAATGAATGCCATTCACAGTTATAGGGATGGATCTAGAGATCACCATACTAAGTGAAGTAAGTCTGAAAAAGAAAAATACCATATGATAACACTTATACATGGAATCTAAAAAATATGACGCAAGTGCTTATCTATGAAACAAGGAAATAGAGATAGAGAGAACAGACTTGTGGTTGCTAAGGTGAAGGGGGAGGTTGGAGGAGGAAAGGGCTGAGAGTTTGGGATTAGCAGATGCAAACTAGTATATATAGAGAGGAGATAAACAAGGTTCTACTGTATAGCATAGGGAAGTATACTCAATATCCTGTGATAAACCATAATGGAAAAGAATATGAAAGAAATATATGTATATCATACTTCACTTAGTATGATAATCTCTAGATTCATCCCTATAGCTTGAATGGCATTATTTCATATATGTGTGTGTGTGTGTGTGTGTGTGTGTGTATGTGTGTGGGTCTATGTATAACTAAATTACTTTGCTATACAGCAGAAACTAACACAATATTGTAAATCAACCATACTTCAATAAAATTTTTTTTTTCTAGTTCTTAATCTTATATAATAAGTCAGAAGTCAGTCAAACAGGTTGGACTAGTCCAGATAAGCACAAATCACTCAACTGGTCAGTTAAGAAGGAGAGGTGCTGCCACTAGCTGAAGGGTAGGAAGAGTTAGATTTTGAGTTTAGGTCAGGTCTGAACTTCTATGAATAATTTACACTCCCTGAGACTCAATTTTTCTGGTTATCAGATCAGAACCTTAATATCTACCCTGATTGTCTAACATGGTTTCTTTCTTGAGAGTTAAAAAATGTGGAAGTTAATTGCATAAAAGCCTAGAATTATATTGTTGCTAGTGCACAAAGTTTAAGGAGATATTCTCAGGACCATGCCTGAGATGTTCTCAGGCCTCTCTTGCGTCATCCTAGTTACTAGAAATAATTTGATTCAATAAATAGTTAATAACTCATGATAGCAGGCTCTTGACGCTCCATCAGTGTTCTGGGCATCATACGGAACTGATGATTCTACTTAGTGTGGAGATGTGCAGATAGAGTGTCAAACTCATGATTCTAGAACCATAAAGAGTCTTTCCTTTCCAGTGTTCTATACAAATTTTGCATTTCTTTATCTGAATTCTAGACTTTACTGATGGACATGCTGGGGTTTGGAGATGTTATCTTTTCTGTCAAAAGGACATCAGAAAGGTAGGAAATATACATGGAGTACTTACTGAGTGTCAAGTACTATGTGCTAGATACTTTACATGCATTTGCTCATTTAATCCTAAGAATATCACCATAAGGCAGGTCTTATTATCTTCATTTACAGATGAATCAATTGAAGAGATTAAATACATTTCCAATACACAACCAGTAAATGAAGGTATCTGTCTCTGATGTTAAAGTTCAGTGTTCATTCTGTTAACCCATGTAGTTAATGAGGAGGAAATGGAGGACTTCCTGTAAGTGTTGTTGGATAATTTTACACAAATGTGTAGGTACCTAACATTGGAGTGACTGTTGGCCAACAAAACCTAGATGGTATATTAATAGGTGAGAAGGAAAGAGTGAGAATGAGACAGAGGAAAAAAGTAGAAAAATCTAGAGAAACAGAGACACACATACATGGTCCACGTTTCTCTGACCTCAGCCAGTCAATGAGAGGATTGGTTAGAAGTGGGTCCCTAGAAAGACATTGACTTTAGAAAGGTTGTCAGTGAATTCTTCTAACAGCTGTGTGCTGATGATTGCATCCAGAGGCAAAAAATGTGTGTAGGTTATGTCTGAATGTTATGATGTCATGAAGAGAAAGGAAAGAAGGAAGGATGAATGAATGAGTGAGTGAAGGAAGGAAGGAAAGAGACAATTTGGAATGCCCAGGGCCCTTCTCCACTCTCTTGTGACCGTATTTTCTCTTGGTCATGAAGAGTAAAGAACACTGAATATAGAAATGATCTAATTCTTCGTGCTGCTCCTCTTGCTGCTTGCCATCAGTGCTCAATCCTTCTTCTTTTCACACACACACACACACGTAAGCACACAGCCCAGCTCATCAACAGACCACTACTTAATGTCAAATGCTGTGAAAGGCACAGTGTGAGGGACTCAGTCCATATTATTGAAGGTTCAAATATGTGCTTATGGATTCGAACTAAGAGGAGACACAATGCCTTTTAGGGAAGCAATTGTGTTATCACTTTGTTCTGTTTGAGAATTTATAAAGTAGAGTGCCCTTAACACCTATTTCGGTTAGATGTGAATGCGTCGAGTATAAATTAAACTTCTCTCCAGTGGTGGTTGTGCAGGTAAGCAAGATTGGCTCAGAATAAGTGTGACCCACGGGACTTGTGAAAATCAGAGAGGTAGGGAGACCAAAATGTGGGTTGCGTTTGCTCTAGTGGGTAGAAGGTGCTGGAGTGCTTTTGCAGAGCCAGTCTCGGGATAATTGGTAGATCATCCACATGGCAGTGAACTTGGGAATGGTGAAGCCCTTCCCAGGCATTTCCTCTGCTCCTGGCATCAGTCTTAGTATTTGGAAAGCATACTCAGTGGAATGGTGGTTTCCAAAGTTTTAGGTCCTGACTGCTTTCCTGAGAACATTAGAATAATCTTTATTCCAAACTGCCCTTCCATCCTGCTGCCAAAAATCCAGCTAACTAACCACCTCACCAAGGATGTCATATAGGTTTCATATCTGCTAAGCTACTTTAAAGCAAAATTTCAGGGATGGTCTCTCTTGATATCACATCATATCTATGAGATAAAAGAATAAAGAAAAGGAAAACTATGGGAGGGAAGATGAGGATAGATGATGGCCATCTTATCCCAAGTCGGCCAGGTGCAGAAGAGCCTTGTCTGAAGAGGCAGAAAACTGCACAGGGATGAACACAGGCTTTGGAGTCAAATGGATACTTGGTGCTCAACTTTTGGTTCTGCCCTGACTACTTGCGAGAATTTCCCAGCCCTGCCCTAGTGTCTGCATTTGGAGTGCTCCTTGCTCCTCATGTAATTAACAAATATGTCATTATTATTGGGCTTCCCTGGTGGCTCAGTGGTAAAGAATTCATCTGCCAATGCAGAAGATGTGGGTTCCATTGCTAGGTTGGGAAGATCCCTGGAAAAGGAAATGGCAACCCACTCCAGTATTCCTGCCTGGGAAATCCCATGGACAGAGGAGCCTGGCAGGCTACAGCCCATAGGGTAGCAAAAGAGTTAGACATAACTTAGTGACTAAAACAACAACATTATTGCTATTATTTTATATATTTCCTTAATAGTGATTTGTTGGTTGCTGCAGAAATCTCTCACTGCCCTAGGACCCTCAGAAATTCTTGCAGCCTAGACGTTCTGACCTCCAGCTACAGAAATGGGGCTGTGGAACTTGCCAATGGGTAGATACCTTGATTTCCCCAGTTGCCTTTCTGCAAGGTCTGAGTCTATTTATGGTCAATAAACTACATAATCTACTACTAACCCAAAGAAGAAAACCATTTACATGGCAGTAGTGGTTTGAGGTTACGAAACTGGAATTTGAGAAAGTGAAAGGAAATTTCCAGTGCCCTCGGATTTAGCCTGGAGCATCTCAGCCACTGTTCCATGGATGGCCCTGCCAACATCGCAGGGCAGAATGACAAGATGCCTTCATCTTCAAGGCATCTCAGGGATGACTGGGCAAAATCAACAGTCGGAGAAATACTGATGTGTAAATCAGAGAGAAAGCACTTATCTTTGAGCCTCGTGTTTGGTTTGGGGTTCTTTGGAGTTTGAAACAAGAAAGCTGACACTGTCTGGGGCACTCCCTGGAAGCGTGGGAAACCACAGGCTTTGGAGAACCCAGGACCTACAACCATGTGGGTTTATTTTTTCCACACACTGATAAGTTCTAGCTTTAATTCCTTCACGTACTTACTCTTTATTACTGCCCCTGCTCTGGGTGCCCGTTAAACATAATACACCCAACATCAGCAATAGCAACACAAACCATTGCTTGTACAGTTAATGGAAACCAAATGTCCCAGTAGCTTGCAAGTAACTCTGCATATCATGTTTTTCTTTTCCCCACTGATTTCGGAATCTCTCTCCCTGAGCTAATTTTCTTTCCTGTTCACTCCATTCCTGGCCCCATACATCCAGAGTCTAAAGGTCTTTTGTCAGCTGCACTTAGAGAGATGTCCATCTCCTCCAGGGTGAACTGGCCTGCCTTGTTTCATTACTTAACATGGCCTTCCTCACAGATGGGGATATTGACCTTCTGAAATTCCTGCTGGAGATGAAATACCAACCCCAGTAGTCCACAGGAGAGTTGACAGACAGCTTCGACACAGATAGCCAGATCTCTCAGAGGGGTCAGATTATGAGCTCGGGAAATTTTGGGGGGGATGGCTAAATGCAGAATATAACCCACATTATGATTGGCTCTTGGTACTGTGGGGTGGGGGGAAGAGTCCAAGGTAGGGAATATCTCTGCCCTTGGTGAGCAGGAATTAGAAAATTCAAGCTTTTTCTGCAAAGCACATTAATGCTGTTGATTCCTCCTTGATGGAACTTTTTAGATGCTTTGTTCCCACTTTAACCAGCCTTGCACCTGGCCCTCATTTCAGTGGTCTTGGCAGTGAATGAGTTGGAACCACCATCTTTTTTTTAAATCTCCTGTTCTCTTTTGCCCAGTTTCAGGCTTTTCTAGTAGTTTAAAATATTGCATGGATGATCAGTAAGACAGAAGTTAGTAAGAAGTTTCCTGAGACATGAGGTATATGTCTCATTGTTATCAAAGGTGTTGTCCGGCTGCTCACCACTCAACAGGCTATAAAGAGGCAAGGATGGTGGAAAGGAAAGTTTGCTTTATTTCAGAGTCTGGCAATGGCAGACAGGAGGGCAGACTCCTGTCCAAACGCTGACTTCCTTCCCTGCCACTGACAATCAGTGGGCAAGAGCTTTAATAGGTGGGGGGAGGGGGCTACATGTAGAAACAGCACAGTCAGCCCTCACAGACATTTTGAAATTGGGCGTTGGTGGTCTGAGCAGCCTTATCTTGATTGTTTTAAGTACAGTTAGTTTTTAGTTTCAGGGTCACTTTATTCTCACTTCTTTGAAGCCAGTTCTCAGAATTATGGCAGCTCATGTCACTGTTTCTTGGCCTTTTAGCTAAGATCAGATGTAGTATGGGGGCTTCCCAGTTGGCACAGTGATAAAGAATCTGCCTGCCAATGCAGGAGACCCAAGAGACAGGTTCAGTCCCTGGAACAGGAAGATCTCCTGGAGTAGGAAATGGCAATCCACTGCAGTATTCTTGCCTGGAAAATTCCATGGACAGAGGAGCTTAGTGGGCTATAGTCCATGAGATCACAAAGACTCGGACATGCCTGAGCAACTAAGCACAGTCTTGTCCTTACATAGCTAACTTCTTCCACCTGGTGGGAGCTTCAGTATCTATAAGACAGTTCACATGACATAGCTTAGAATATTATTTATAGCCCTTGAGGAAGGACTAAAGATCCTTGATTATAAGGAATAAACTATTATTTAGTCTTGTTGGACTGCTTGCCTTTGTTTCTGCATTTTCTCCCTTCTCTGATTAAACTTATTCTTAAGCTAAAATTGTTCTATATGAAAGGACGGGCTGAAGACCTTGGGGGAGGACCCTGCTCTACTTCACCATGACTTTACTGGGTCTTGAAGTTACCAAGTCAAGTCACTGGTTGGGGAGCCAGGAATATAGTTGAGAAATGTAGGTCCTCCATTCAACGAGAAAATATGCTCACATATTTATTGTTTTGTAACTAAACAAAGATTTTTAAGTTTCTAAACATTCTGAAAAATCTGTCAGTTTCATTGAAGATGTTGGTCCAATGGTCTCTTGATCAATTCAGTTTTTTCCCTTGGTCCTGTCTTTCGATCGCCTGGACTTTGGTTATTTTTGTTACTTACTCCCTGATACAAAGTAGGGAAGGGTCCCAGAGAGAAGGAGAGGTAAAAATATGACTCTATATTCTTTCCATTTTGGAATCTGTTAACATTTCCTGTGTGTAGGAGACTAAAATTCTGGATAAAATGTGTTTGGGGATGTGTATTCAGGTAGTACAGTGTAATGGTTAAGAGTAGTCTAGAAAAAAAATCTAGACTTGAATTACTTTAATTATAATTATTAGTTACTTTAAGTATGACTAGACTGTTCAACCTTTCTCATTTGTAAAATGGGAGTAATATTAATTTCATAGGATAATTAAGGGAATTTAGTTATGAAAAATCCTTAGCTGTTACCAACATATAGGAATGTCTATTGAATATTATTACTATTATTATTTTTATTATTGTAATAGAGAAGAACAAATCTGACTCTGTATTGAATCTGTTTCTTTTACTTTAACCTTGGTATTATATTGCTTTTACTACAAGTTAAGAATGGCTTCCCAGGTAGCTCAGTTGGTAAAGAATCCACCTGTAATGCAAGAGACCCCAGTTTGATTCCTGGGTTGGGAAGATCCACCGGAGATGGAGTGGGCTACCTACTCCAGTATTCTTGGGCTTCCCCTGCGGCTCAGCTGGTAAAGAATTCTCCAAAAATGTAGGAGACCTGGGTTTGATCCCTGGGTTGGGAAGATCCCCTGAAGAAGAGAACAGGTACCCTCTCTAGTATTCTGACTTGGAGAATTCTATGGACTGTATAGTCCATGGGTTCGCAAAGAGTTGGACATGACTGAGAGGCTAAAAAAAAAAAAAAAGAATGTTGCCTATAGCCTGAAATATACTGGAAAGCCCGTTCTTAAGGCTCTGAACTTAAAAGTATAATGTTTTCCATTCATATAGGTACAGAAAGTTGAAGAACAGAGAATAATATTTGTCTTGTTGGAGATTTATAGGAGCAATATGGCCTGACCTATATGGACAGCTGCAAGAAAAAAGGATTCAAACACCAAGAAGTTTGCAACGATCAGCCATACCTACTCCCCTTTTAGTATAAAAGAAGCCTGAATTCTAACTTGGGTAAAAATGGTTCTTTGGGACACTAGTCCACCATCTTCTCAGTCTGCTGGCTTTCAAAAGAAAGTTGCTAATCCTTGCCCCAACAACTTGTTTCTTGATTTATTGGCCTGTGGAATGGTGAGCAGTATAAGCTTGGACTTGGTAACATTATTACTATTCTCTGCAATACCCCATTAATCTATCACGTATGGAACACTGATGGATCAGCTAGCAATCATGACTCCACATGCCAAACATTTTATATGCAGTGTGGCAGGATATTTTGAGAATTTAGTTGATGGTTTTCTTCCCTTCTCCTTCCCTTTTTTTTTTTCCTAGCAGGTAGCAGTTACCCAAGTTGGTGGGTGCAAACCATGTGCTGTGCCATTAGACATAGCAAAAGTTCTCTAAGTGGATAAAAGGGATGTCAGATCAAATGGACAGATGCCTTAATAAATAATTCTGGTGCTGCATGCATGCTCAGTCGCTTAAGTCGTGCCCAACTCTTTGCTACCCTATGGACTATAGCCTGCCAGGCTGCTCTATCCAAGGGATTCTCCAGGCAAGAATACTAGAGTGGGTTGCCATGCCCTCCACCAGGGCATTTTCCTGACCCAGGGATCAAACCCGAGTCTCCTGCATTGCAGGCGGATTCTTTACCCACTGAGCCACCTGTGAAGCCCAAACTGGTGCTACATGCTGTCGATTATTCTATTTGCCCAAGTCCAGAAAGTTAGGAAACTCAGTAGCTTTGGGGGAGGTACATTTGGCAGCACTCATAGTAAAAACACAAAAGAGAAAGTTCAGAAAACTTCTGCAGTTTCTGAGCTATGCTGCATAAGCATTTCAAATGCCTAAACTTTGCTAGGATCTACAGTAGGAGCATTTACAATATCCATTATAAATCAACTATGATTCAGTTAAAAAATAACTTAAAATGTCCAGAATTCAGTAGTGCTCACCTGATTTTTTTCCCCTGAATTTGGCCAACTTGGTCCAATCCTTGTGGTTGCTTTGTCTGCAGGCTTCTTCTAGACCCCACGAGCTTGGTTTTCACTCAGCTTCACATGAGAAAGTAACTATAAGCCATTACAAGACTGCTTGGTCAACCTGACTGTGATTCCCCAGTTGATAAGGATGGGGCTGTTCAGAACCCACCAAATTTTAGAATCAAAAGCCCTTCTGGAAGTACTGAGAAGTATGAGTAAGAAACCCTTGTGTTCAGCTCCCAGAAACCTTGGAATTGGCCCAATTTGTGTCTTGGCTTCAGCTTAACTAAAGCCAGGAGGTCAGTGATGGTAATGCTCCCTGATGATACTTTGCAGTTCACTGAAGATGAAAAGTACACAGGTCCTTCTGCTCTGGGAGGTCTGCTGGGCTAACCCATAATAAAAATAATAATTAAAAAGTATGGAGCACTTGCTGTGAGCTGGAGTTCTTGTGAGGCACTTAAGTGCACATCACAGTCCCATGGATAACACTATTATCGGATTTGAAGGTGAGACAGATAGGCTAGGAGGGTCTGAGTCACTCACCAGGCTGCAGAGATGGGGCTGGAGCTGAGGTCTGCCCACCACCTCCAAGCAGGAAGAAACCTCTGGGGAGTGGGAGAGTTGACACAACCAGGATCAAAACCTGGATCCCTCCTTCCCCAGCTGGCCCTCTTCCTGTTACATGGTGCTAAAGGCACTCTATATTTTGGATTATTAAACTTTAAGATGCTTATAAACCCACTCCGTTTCACTCACCCTGCAGCTGGGAGTGATTAGCTTAGTACATGCCCTCTGGTTGGCACACAGAGTACAGGGGGCTCAGCTTTGCTCTCTCCAGCTCTGTCTCCTCCTGCAGCATCTCAACCTGGGTGCCCATCAGAGGTACAGGTTTACAAGTAAACGCTGATGGCCTCTGTGGTTGAGGTAAATAAGAGTCTGGGGTAGGGTGGGGGCAGACACGGATGTTTCCTGAAAGCTCCAGGTGAGCCCCATGGCAGTTAGGGTTGGGAACCATGGACAGAGGTGTCAAGGTTTAAGGCCTGAAGGTGGCTGTGGAAATGGCACATCATCTCAGTCTTGTATGTGTCTCAGTCCGCATTGCAGAGGGAGAGATGGGTCCACATCAGTGGTTTTATGTAACACTTGGCACAGGGCCACGTACTGGGAATCTATCTGTTTTGGATGCTAATCAGCTCAGTTGCTCAGTTATGTCTGACTCATTGTGAACCCATGACTGTAGTCTGCCAGGCTTCTCCATCCATCGGAGATTTTCCAGGCAAGAATACTGGATGGGGTTGCTATTTCCTCCTTCAGGGGAACTTCCCGACCCAGAGATTGAACCTGCATCTCCTGAGTCTCAATTTTCTTTTCATTTGTAAAGTACCCATGTGCTACAAAAATTTCACCTGCTAATGCATGAGATACGGTAGACTTGGGTTTGATCCCTGGGTCAGGAAGATCCCCTCAGTCATGACTCCTCGGACAAGTCCTCTCATACTCTGCGACTCCATGGACTGCAGCACGCGAGGCTTCACGGTCTGTCACCAACTCCCAGAGCTTGCTCAAGCTCATGTTCATCAAGTTGGTGATGCCATCCAACCATCTCATCCTCTGTCATCTCCTTCTCCTCCTGCCTGATCAAACTAATCAAACTGATCACATGGGCCACAGCCTTGTCTAACTCAATGAAACTATGAGCCATGCCGTGTAGGGCCACCCAAGATGGCTGGGTCATAGTGGAGAGTCCCATCACTTCTTGGCGAATAGATGGGGAAACAGTGGAAACAGTATCAGACTTTATTTTGGGGGGTTCCAAAATCACTGCAGATGGTGACTGCAGCCATGAAATTAGAAGACGCTTACTCCTTGGAAGAAAAGTTATGACCAACCTAGATAGCATATTCAAAAGCAGAGACATTACTTTGCTGACTAAGGTCAGTCTACTCAAAGCTATGATTTTTCTTGTGGTCATGTATGGATGTGAGAATTGGACTGTGAAGAAGGCTGAGCATCGAAGAACTGATGCTTTTGAACTGTGGTGTTGGAGAAGACTCTTGAGAGACCCTTGGACTGCAAGGAGATCCAACCAGTCCATTCTGAAGGAGATCAACCGTGGGATTTCTTTGGAAGGAATGATGCTAAAGCTGAAACTCCAATACTTTGGCCACCTCATGCGAAGAGTTGACTCACTGGAAAAGACTCTGATGCTGGGAGGGATTGGGGGCAGGAGGAGAAGGGGACGACCAAGGATGAGATGGCTGGATGGCATCACGGACTCGATGGACGTGAGTCTGAGTGAACTCCGAGAGATGATGATGAACAGGGAGGCCTGGCGTGCTGTGATTCATGGGGTCGCAAAGAGTCAGACACGACTGAGTGACTGAACTGAACTGAACTGATGACAAAACATGGTCCACTGGAGAAGGGAATGGTAAACCACTTCAGTATTGCTGCCTTGAGAACCCCATGAACAGTATGAAAAGAGCTACAGTCTATAGAGTCACAAAGAGTCTGACATGACTGAGCACATACATAGTTGATGTTAGTTTCAGGTGTATAACAAACGGATTCAGTTATATATTCATATATATACATATATATATACACATATTCTTTTTCAGATTCTCTTCCATTATAGATTATTACAAGATATTGAGTATAGTTCCCTGTGCTATATAGCATATTATTATTATTTATCTATTTCATATATATTAATAATACTGTGCATCCCTTAGCCCCAAGCTCCTAATTTATCCCTCACTCTCTTTCCTCTTTGGTAATCATAAATTGTGATTGTATGATTTCTACCCCTTTTCTCCCTGTTTTTTTTAAATTATTTTTTTTATTTAACTATTTTTCAAAAGCAGTAACCTTGGTTTGTAACATTATATAACTTTCATGGGTATAGCATTATATTTCTACTGTATACACTATGGCATGCTCAACACCAAAAGTTTAGTTTCCATCTCCCCTGTCTGCTTGGATGACTGGATTCATCTCCTCAGGTCCAGGGATTGGTGCTAAGCCTTCTGAGGGAAATGGCTTCTTGAGGACCCAGGATGAGGCCAGGAAGACTGGGGTACTTGATGTTCTTCTTCCAATGAGGAGACTAGGACCCAAGAGGCAGAGGAAGGCCTGTCCCCAGCAGGGTCCCTTTGAGTCTCTCTCTGGAAGTTCAAGGCCTTGACCTCACATTAGAATTAATGGGGAGTTAAAAAAAAAAAAAAAAAAAAA
>SJYW01034294.1:55794-119955 GCA_006410735.1 Raphicerus campestris
ATGAGGTGGCCAAAGTACTGGAGTTTCAGCTTTAGCATCATTCCTTCCAAAGAAATCCCACGGTTGATCTCCTTCAGAATGGACTAGTTGGATCTCCTTGCAGTCCAAGGGACTCTCAAGAGTCTTCTCCAACACCACAGTTCAAAAGCGTCAGTTCTTCGGCGCTCAGCCTTCTTCACAGTCCAACTCTCACATCCATACATGACCACAGGAAAAACCATAGCCTTGACTAGATGGGCCTTAGTCAGCACAGTAATGTCTCTGCTTTTGGATACACTATGTAGGTTGGTCATAACTTTTCTTCCAAGGAGTAAGTGTCTTTTAATGTCATGGCTGCAGTCACCATCTGCAGTGATTTTGGAACCCCAAAAATAAAGTCTGACACTGTTTCCACTATTTCCCCATTTATTTCCCATGAACTGATGGGAATGATGCCATGATCTTCGTATTCTGAATGTTGAGTTTTAAGCCAACTTTTTCATTCTCCACTTTCACCAAGAGGCTTTTTAGTTCCTCTTCACTTTCTGCCATAAGGGTGGTGTCATCTTCATACCTGAGGTTATTGATATTTCTCCCGGCAATCTTTATTCCAGCTTGTGTTTCTTCCAGCCCAGCGTTATGACCAACCTAGATAGCATATTCAAAACAGAGACATTACTTTGCCAACAAAGGTCTGTCTAGTCAAGGCTATGGTTTTTCCTGTGGTCATGTATGGATGGGAAAGTTGGACTGTGAAGAAAGAGATGTGTATAAGAGACAGCTGACAGGGAGTGCCGAAGAATTGAAACTTTTGAACTGTGGTGTGGGAGAAGACTCTTGAGAGTCCCTTGGACTGCAAGGAGATCCAACTAGTCCATTCTAAAGGAGATCAGCCCTGGGTGTTCATTGGAAGGACTGATGTTAAAGCTGAAACTCCAGTACTTTGGCCACCTCATGAGAAGAGCTGACTCGCTGAAAAAGACCCTGATGCTGGGAGGGATTGGGGGCAGGAGGAGAAGGGGACGACAGAGGATGAGATGGCTGGATTTGCATCACTGATTCGATGCACAAGAGTTTGGGTGAACCCCGGGAGTTGGTGATGGACAGGGAGGCCTGGCTGCGATTCATGGGGTCACAAAGAGCTGGACACTACTGAGCAACTGAACTGAATTGGACTGTAGTCCACCAGGCTCCTCTGTCTGTGCCATTGTCCATCAAGAATACTGGAGTGGGTTGCCATTTGCTTCTCCGGGGGAATCTTCCAGACCCAGGAATTGACCCTGGGACTCCTGCACTGCAGGCAAATTCTTTACCATGTTTGCCTTTCTTTGGACAGCCTGCCGGATACACACAGTGCACTTCACAGGCCTGTGTGCCACCCGCCCTTGCGTCCTCCAGCCCCTGGAAGTTAACGCAGCACCTGACAGTGTCCCTCTCTACCATCACAGCCTGGCAATTTAAAAACTCTCACCATCCTGGTTCTGTCTACTCCCTGCCTCAGCCCTTTGGCCTGACTCTACTGCCCGGGTCAAAAGTGTGGCCTCAGTGCCCAAGACAGGAGCCGCAGTGCCCAGAGGCTGTGTNTCACCATCCTGGTTCTGTCTACTCCCTGCCTCAGCCCTTTGGCCTGACTCTACTGCCCAGGTCAAAAGTGTGGCCTCAGTGCCCAAGACAGGAGCCGCAGTGCCCAGAGGCTGTGCCTGCCTCGCCTTGTTCTCCCCTTCTCCCCTTCTCCACTTCCTCCTCCAAAGCCAGCCCTTCCTCTGCAAAGATAAGGCTCTCTTCTCAATTTTTGCATCCCCTTCCCTTGATTCCCATTTCCCTTTCTTCCTAATGCAGGCGGCCCTTTGTGAAGGGAGGGGGTGTGGGTTTTGCACAAATATTTAATCTTTTCCAATCTGCCCTCTGCACTCCCTGTCAGTTCCCGGGGCTGAAACCGCTCTGTTTGCTTTAGCTGGTAACAGGATACTGTTTTGAAAACTGATGCAGAAGTCCGATTACTTATGAATCCTGGCTTTATTTTGCATGAATGCTTTTCAAGGCCAACTATAGATTTATTTTTTCTTCCCTGCCAAGAGTTATGCTGCCAGTGGGGGCGTGGTAGTGGGTGGGTGGGGCAGCCTAGAGATGCCTTTAACTTTTCACCCTGTGGGCTGGAAATCTAGTAGCACAGCACAGACCTGGTGAAACAAACTCTGCCTCTGTGTCGCTGGCAGGTTCCGTCAGGGAAGATCTCCCCCATCTCCCTCCAGGAAATGCCATTGTTTCACCCAAAATGTAATTCCACCTACTGAATTGTCTGCAGTCCCTGTTAGAAATCACCTGTTCAACATACTGGAGAAAGAACAGTGTATCAATAGAAATAGAATAAGAATAACGGAAGCCCTTTAGGGAAGCCCTGGTCGCTCAGCCATAAAGAATCCGCCTGCCAATGCAGGAGGTACAAGTTTGATCCCTGGAAGGAAATGGCAACCCACTCCAGTATTGTTGCCTGGGGAATCCCATGGACAGAAAAGCCTGGCGGACTACAGTCCCGGGATCACGAGTCAGATCTGACTTAGGGACTAAACAACAAACTGATTTTTATTAAAAGGGCGGTTTGTGCATGTGCTTCTAAGTGTGAAAATGTAAGTTGCTCAGTTATGTCCAACTCTGCAACCTCATGGACTATAGCCTGGCAGGCTCCACTGTCCGTGGGTTTCTTCAGGCAAGGATACTGGAGTGGGTTGCCATTTCCTTCTCTAGGAGATCTTCCCCACCCAGGGACAGAACCCAGGTCTGCCGCACTGCAGGCAGATTCTCTACTATCTGAACCACCAGGGAACCCTTATGTGCTTCTAATATTGTGGCTAATCCCCACCACAGCTGTGTATGTCAGATATTATTCCCACTTCACAGGAGGTGAAGTAGCATGGTCGGGTTTTTCAGAACAGCATCCACTTTAAATCTTTTCTCTCAGTGTCAGACCAAATGGCCTAACATATATAATTGTTTGGAAAATGTGACCTGATATCATATTTTTCTGTTGAAGTCACCCCAAAAGTGGTCAAGGAGTCTGTGGAAACATAGACCTCATAAAATTATGGACGGAGAGCTTTTGGTGAAGTTTGGAGGAGAATAAGCAGTGGGGAAAGAAAGAGCCCTTTGCAAAAATTGGCCTAGAATCCAGACCTGAAAATGCTCCTGGTTAACCCAAACCTGCAGTAATAAGGGAAAGAGGAAATGAATTATGGGACAGCACAGTCACTATGGTGCTGTTCTCATGGATCACAGATCTTTTAGAAAATATTAATTGGGGGAAACCTTGGCACATAGTAAGTGAAAAGCGTGGCCTACAAAAATAAAGCTCCATAATTCCAACTTTATAAAAAATAGAAAAAAAAAATGGAAAGAAAGCCAGAAGCATTAATGGTAGTTATCATTAAGTAATTATCATTGAGGAGAATATTTTTAAGGTTTTGAAGAATAGTTTCTATATGTTGAATAATGAGTATATATACTTGGAAAACCAGAGATCACTCAATAAAGGGACCATAAGCCAATACCATGGTTCAACGCTCATGGTTCCATTTGGGTTGTCAAGGAAGCACAACCCCTCAACAAGGAGGTCTCGTGGTAAAAACTGCTCAAGTTGCAGCCTCGTGTAAGGAAATACATTCTTTGTCTTTCTTCCCCTTCCCTTCTCCAGTGAGACTGTTCATTACCGCCTGGCCTTCTGACCTTTCTGCTGTTACAGAGGGACCAGCTGACACAGATGCGCTGTGTCTCTGTGATTCAGATGGTTGGCATGTACCTTTTTTCCCCAATCTCCTGAGCTGAAATAACTGGATATGAGGCAGAAAGAAAACGAGGCCAAGAGCTGGTCACCTAGCCCAGCCACCGTGCTGTGTAGCTGCCTTGAGGTCTCTAGAGGGAGCTCATTGTGGTCAGAAACTCTGCTACAGTTGGGGTGCCCACGCATTCCGCTGCGCTCCCAGGCACTGGCTCTTTTGGAAGCTGGTTGTGTGAATTTCCATCCAGGACATCATAGCCCATCAGGAACTCCTAGCAACCTGACTCTCCATGGAGCAGCTGCCTGGATGACGGTGAAGTCTGTCATGTTTTCTCAGGCCATGTCTACTCTTCAACTGAAAGAAATGATTTTCATGTTTTAGATTTATTTTTTTGATTTTGTTGTTAGGAGAAACTGAAAATCTATTTCCAAGTGCCTTAGAAAATGAGGAAGGTGATATAGATCTTAGTTGTTTATGTTAATATAATTTTGTTAAATAAAGATAATTAGGGAATAGGAGTGAGGGCTTCCTTGGTGGCTCAGATGGGAAAGAATCCACCTGCAATGTGGAAGAATTTGAGTTTGATCCCTGGGTCAGGAAGATCCCCTGGAGGAGGGCATGGCAACCCACTCCAGTATTATTGCCTGGAGAATTCCATGAACAGAGGAGCTTGGCCGGCTACAATCCATGGAGGTGCAAAGAATCAGACATGACTGACTGAATTTCACTTTTAGAAACTATAAAAGGGAATATAGATCTTAGTTCTTTATTTTAATATAATTTTATTAAACAAAGATAATTAGGGAACAGGAGGAATATTTTCCTCTTGAATTTCAGAGGGCATTGATTGTGGAAAATTATCCAGGACCATGCATTTTTTATCCTAAATTATTATTTATGGAAACACTGAATGATACACTTGAGAGAAATAGTAGATTTGCGTGCTTAGAACACTTACGAGTTTTGCACAGAGGTCAATCAAATTGTAGGGCCAGCCAGTTTCCCTTCATTTTGGATTTCAAAACACTCTTTTTTGTTGTTGTTAAAAAGAATTTCCTCTAGTCTTTGAATGACTGGCACCTGGTTCCATGCCCACCTAAGTCGTTAACATGGTACCACTGGTTTTAACAATGCAGGAGATTTGGCTAAGAATGGGTATTGTGAGGTGGATGAATGACAATAATAATGAAAAATACATATTTATGGACTTTTACAAGGACTGATTATAAATTTAGTACAGCTTAATGGACTCTCAATTTTGTAGATTGTCTTCAGCCCTGTTAAATAATTGTTTTTTTGATTCTTACATCAGAAGTTTCAAAAGCTTTTTTTCCCCCTATGACTTATAATGCCTATTAAATTGTCACAGAATTATGTTTGTTTAGACATATATAAAAGTTTATTTGTTTGGCAAGTAGCATTCAGATTTTTTAAAGCCTATTCCGGTGAGGAAAGCCTGTGGATGTGAAATGAGCCAACAGTAAAACCCGGGCAGTTGGCAATGAGAGAGTGTTTATGGGTTACTTTGGTGCTATCATAAAACCCATCGACCTGACTAGTGAGGACTTCCTTCCAACCGGGCAACATATTTCCAAGCATAACCATTTTTCTAACAAACCTCAAGTTAGTGCATTCTCACGGTCAGATTGCGTTCAACTTGACTCTAAAGTTCTACCAGACAGCCCAACTACTTCTGACTCTAGCCAGGACAGACAACGGGCAAGACAAAACTCAGCAGAGCAGAGCTGCCCAAAAGAGAAACCATCTCTGCATGGAGCAGAAAGCATCCTGGGAATTTCTTTGGGATCTGGGCTCCTCAGCCCACAATTCCAGATAATGAAGTATCTTTTAGATAGTCAGGTTAGTTTCCAGACCAAACGAATAAAATCTGTAGGTCTAAGTCTAGAAACAATCTTGTTCTCAGTATGTAAGTGTTTTTGATAGTGACAGTGAAAGTTGCCAAGTCGTGTTCGATTCTTTGCAGTCCCATGGATTCTGCCCATGGGGATTCTCCAGGCAAGAATACTGGAGTGGGTTGCCATGCCCTCCTCCAGGGACTCTTCTCAACCCAGGGGTTGAACCCAGGTCTCCTGCATTGCAGGTGGATTCTTTACTGTTTGAGCCACCAGGCTTTTTGATAGATTAAACTGAAATGGATGTTGGAATACATGGGGAACACTGGAGCTAAGAGCTGCAACTTCAGTATTTGGTCCCATTAGAATGTCTCTCACAACTGCCTGGAGGAAGTGGGAACATTTTCTCCAGGAGAGTTGAGCTGAGAAAGGGCTATACATCCAATGACGAGGAGAAGGACTCAGTGCTCCGGGACAGAGGTCAGCAAACTATTGTCTTTCCTCTAGCATTCCCCTGGACCCAGAATTGTATTTTTAAAATAAGCAGCCATAAAGAAGAGAAGTTTGTTCCTCCTAGGACTAGAACATTTTATAGGTGACTTTTCAAGTCTTAACCTTGTGCTATTATGACATCATTGAAACTGAGTCAGGGTGAAGTCAAGACATTTAAATGGAAATATTTATTTCCTTAAAAATATAGCTTAACTTTCCCTCTCCAACCTTGAGAAGGACCATCAGGAGGATGGAGGACAAGATGACATGACCACTCTCACTAGGGGCTGTCATGAAGCATCCTTGGTACTGTCCAGTTCATGAAACCTCGCATCCCTTTTTCCACTCAGACAGGTCTCTGCCCTCACAGTTGTTCTTCCAGCCTTGCCTGGGGAGGAGAGGGAAGAAGGAACAACAGAGCGAAGTGTGACAGTGCAAATGCTCTGAGGCTCAAAACCCATAGACAAGTAACCCACTTAACCTGCAGTGCCCAGCGTTTGGTGTCATTTGTTTCTGGTCCTGATCTAAAGACTCCATCTTTTTTTGCCTTAAGACTTCCTTCTGCCTGGTTTTCTCCTAGTCTATATGCTCCTCAGCAACAAGCAAACAACTTTTATAAGGATGGGGCATTTAGTTAAACATCCACATCTATTGAAATTTGGGTTCTGCCAGTGAGTGACCCAATCAGCAACATTCACAAGAAAACACAGCCACAGAGAGCCAGTGGGCACTGCGCAAGCCATAGCTCACACACAAGCTGGGGAAGTTTCCTGTCAATTTCTCATATAACCGACAAGGCTATTTTCCTCTCACTGCCACTGACTTCCCAAATCCTATCCAAATTTAGAGCCAGCTCGAGCTTGTTCTTCTGGTGTATTGTCTTCAATGATGCTCTCCAGTTCACATGAGAAGACAGCCCTCTCTTCACTGTTTGGAACATCTTGATGTGAAAAGCAATTGCAAATAATTCTGACTCCCTAACCCTCTACTTCCTATACTAATCCCAGGTTCACTGCACATCCATATGGCAATGGAGGACATCACAGGCGAGGTCAAGTGGAAATCACTGGACCACTCTGCAGAGGTGAACTTGCTCCCATCCCCTGCAGCTTTGATGAACACATATACTAAGGGTTTCACCCATGTCAGCTTGTTTCCCAAGGAAAGACTCTTACCAGTAGTTCATGCCATCCGTTTCTTTAACAATTTTCTTGGCACAGATAATTGCATCCGTGAGGTCATCAGTCATCAAGGCTATAACAGAGAGCAGTAGAGAGTTAGCTGAGAATTTGCTGTTGGAGGAGGGGAAGCCCAAATCAGATTTTCTTCACTTTTCTCACTGCATTTTGGAGCAGGAGGGTTGGAAGAACAATGAGCTGTCTCCTTTATTTTATTTTATTTTTTGTTCCACTTCTTCACAAAGAAAGGATTGTTTTTGTTTCTAGGCCATCCACATCTTGAATTTTAGGACTTTTTGATAGAGGAATAGACCAGCCCTGAAATGCTTTTGGAAGTGTTTTTAGGGAAAACACAATAGGAAAAAAAAATTTTTTTGAAATGTGTTTAGGTAAAACACAATAGGAAAATGTTTATGTCTTAAAGAAACATAAAAGCTAGACAGGACAGTAGTGTTTTCTTTACTCATGTTAATTTGGCATGTAAGATCTCCTTATAGGTAGTGATTAAACTTCTGTTTACTGTAGCTTTCTGTTTTGTGCATTAAACTGTTTTTTATACCCAAAGTATTTCTCACATGCAGAAAACTTTAAGCTTTATGTGAAACCTTGGCCTTTATTACTTTTTCTATGGCTTTCAGGCATAACAAATCTTTCAACTGAAAATGTATTAATTCAAATCACTTCACCAGAAGTGACCTCAAAATCCTTCTCAACACGAATATGACAGGAAAAGGCAAATAAACAAAAAAGCCTAACATCATTTCTGTTTCAGGTTGCGTTCTCCAGAAGTAGATGTGAAGGTGAGTTTGGGGCGCAAGGTGTTTTTGTTAGGGATCGACACCTATAGAAGAATGGGTGGAAGCAGGAGTGGGCAGGGGAGACTGTAGCTGTGATCTGTAGAGGATATTCTGCTAGACCTGCACACAGAGAGCAAGGCTCCAGACTAGCGGGTTGCTAGTCTGGAGATGCTGTGCACAGGTCGGTAGGAAGGTGGGTGCTGTGGGTCCAGGCTGTGCAATTCATGGAGAGTGTTTGTCAATGTCCCACTTTGTTCCACCATTTTGTTGCACAAGTGAGATGTTTTGCAAATACAAAAAACCAACAACAAGTTGCATGGAACCTTGAATTTCTTTAGGAAAATATGTTAAAGTGGTAGGGGGCAGGGGAATAAAGAACTTGGCTCTGGGCTAAAATGTGGAAACACAGTGAAATCACCACAGTGGGGCAGCAAAGGGGCAGAAATGAGCCCCGGGAGCACATATGTACAAGGGCCTGAGCCAACGGTGGCTTCTGCTCAGTGTTCAAATAGACAATTCTGTCCAGTCACACACGGACAAGGAGAGGGTTCTGTTGAATATCAAACATCATTCAAGGGAATCTTTTATTCTCCCCCATCCAACAACAGAAAACAGCAACAATCTACACAAAAAAGAACCAATTCTTTTTGGTGGAATTCTACTGCAAAGCCCCAAATTTACATCTTCTTGTCCTTTCTGAAGTGGCAACAGCCAACTCAGACACCAGGCTGGTAGGAGAAATAGAGATTAATATAGGTGGGCTATACTAGGTATAGAAGGCAATGACTGCTTTCTTAAAATCTATTTTAATAAGGACTAAATTATTGGAGGGAAACAAAAATGGCTATTATATAATATGCACGTGTGTGTGTATCAGTCAGTTCAGTTCAGTCGCTCAGTTGTGTCCGACTTTTTGTGACCCCATGAATCGCAGCACGCCAGGCCTCCCTGTCCATCACCAACTCCCAGAGTTCACTCAGACTCGCGTCCATCGAGTCAGTGATGCCATCCAGCCATCTCATCCTTGGTCGTCCCCTTTTCCTCCTGCCCCCAATCCCTCCCAGCATCAAAGTCTTTTCCAATGAGTCAACTCTTCGCTTGAGGTGGCCAAAGTACTGGAGCTTCAGCTTTAGCATCATTCCTTCCAAAGAAATCCCAGGGCTGATCTCCTTCAGAATGGACTGGTTGGATCTCCTTGCAGTCTGAGGCACTCTCAAGAGTTTTCTCCAACGCATAGATATTTTTATATATCTATATAAAAAATACTATGTCCAAATAATTTGGGGAAGTTGACAGCAATTTGAGGCATATGGCCTGGTCTGGGAATGAGAAGAGGACTAGCTTTAGTAGATGTGCATGAGGTGTATGTATTTTGTACACACATGAGATGCCACCTACGTTGCACACACACTCCAGTGCTAGCTTGTTTCCAGGTTTCCATGACGAATAGCCCTACTTCTGTAATCCATGGGACAGAATGACATTGTCCCTAATTATAGCCTCTGTGGCCTGAGGCTGGGGGAAGACAGTCATGGAGGGTGATTAGGATATAAAACCAACATCCTGTTTTCTATTTTAAGGCTTTCCCTAAAAATCCCAAGCTCTTTTTATGAGAAAACAGATATGAGTGATCCTTCACCTCTAAGTATAACTCATCTAACATTTTAATTTCTGAGAATCCACTGTTGTCTTCCAAATATACATTTAGCCCACATTTCAGTAATTGTTCCATTAGACAATATTCAGTTAGTAAACTGCACATAAAGTCAAGCTGGGCTGTGATGCACTAGAGATTTTCTCTCCTACTGTAACAGCTACACAGCTAGACAATAGGGAATGCAGAATCTTTGAGGGATAGAAACCAGATGAGGTGAGCCTTGGGATTGCTGTGACTTTCTGCCCAGAGGCACTTTCCAGACCACAAAGGTAGAATCCAAGCAGGCTATGGCAATCTAAGTAGAGGAGACAGAAATAAGAGTCCAAGACAGTTGGAATTTGTGGAGAGGGGTCCCTGTGAGGAAGGAGCCACCCAGGAGTGTGCCAGAACTCTGCAGAGAGAGACCTCTGAGTCTTTGACTGAAAAACTCCATGAGAGTAATCAGAAAACTGCTACCAGGAACTTCAGCAATTGCAGAGCTCACGCGGGGAGACGTGATCTGTTACTGGCCAGAGGAGAGAGACTTTGCTGAGCCCTGGTTTATTCAAGAGACGCCATAGATAAATACCTTGATAGTAAAGCTGCACGAGCCCTCCCATAAAGACTACTCTAGAATGTCCCAGACCCGAATTAACTGCTTGCCAAGATGAACTTCAGTAACCCTTAACGCAGCATAATCCAGACACTCAACAATGTAATATACAGGCAGTCTCGTATCCAGTAAAAAATTGATCAAATGTACAAAAAGGTATAAAAACATAACTCACAGCCAGGAGAAAGACCTAGAAATGGCAGAGATTATTGAATTAGATAAGAAATTTAAAACAGTACTAATAAATTTTTTTTTTAATTTATTTATTTATTGGCCACGCTGTGCGGCATGTGGGGTCTTACTTCCCTGATCAGGGATTGAACCTGGGTCCCCCGCATTGCAAGCCCANGATTGAATTAGATAAGAAATTTAAAACAATGCTAATAAATATGTTTATTGATAACAAGGACTTATAGGAAAACATCAGTCAAATGAAAGAAATAACTACCTGGCACTGAAAAATACAATATCTGAAATTAAACATTCAATTGCTGAATTTAATAGATCAGGCACTTCACAAAAATGATCAGAGATCTTGAACATAAAATGATTGAAAATAAAACACAGAAAGGGAAAAGGTCTGAAAAAAAAAAGAGTCTCGGTGACCAATGAGAATACAAAAATGATCTAGCATACGTGTTATTAGACTCTTAGAAGGGGAAATTTAAACATTATTCACTCAGGGATCCAACATTTTAGTGAAGCAAATAAACTTCAAGCAAAATAAACACGAAAAAATAGGCATTTGTGATCAAATTGCTAGATATTATTGATGAAAAAATTGTAAAAGGGGATGGAGAAAAAGGACATGATACACACAGGGAGCTCAAGTGAGAAAATCACTGATTTCTCATAATAAACAAGTCAAGCAGAAGATAATGGACATATTTAGTAAGCGGAGAGAAGAGTATGTCAGCTTGAAAGTGAAAGTGAAGTCGCTCTGTCGTGTCCATGGACTGAAGCCTACCAGGCTTCTCCGTCTATGAGATTTTCCAGGCAAGAATACTGGAGAAGGACATTCCCTTTTCCAGGGGATCTNAGTATGTCAGCTTGAAAGTGAAAGTGAAGTCGCTCTGTCGTGTCCATGGACTGAAGCCTACCAGGCTTCTCCGTCTATGAGATTTTCCAGGCAAGAATACTGGAGTGGGGTGCCATTTCCTTCTCCATCTGTCAGCTTAGAGTTTTATATATGTAGAAAATATCTCTTATAGAAAAAAATGCAATATAGACATTGTCAGACACACAGAAGCAGAAAGATGCTTCCTAGAAGAATTCTACTCCAGAAAATTGTTCAAGGATGTTCTTTAGGCTGAAAGGAAATAGCCCTTAACTGTGTATCCAAATGAAGGCACCAAAGGTATAGAGAATGTTGTAATTGGTAAATGTGTGCGTGCTCAGTCACATCTGACTCTTGTGACCCCATGGACTGCGGCACACCAGGATCCTCTGTTCATGGAATTTTCCAGGCAAGAATACTGGAGTGGGTTACCGTTTCCTCCTCAAGGGCATCTTCCCAACCCAGGGATAGAATCTGAGCCTCTTGCATTGGCAGGTGGATTCTTTACCACTGAACCACCTGGAAAGCCCCAAATGATAAATGTTGTATGGTAAATATAAAGAGATCCTTCTCATCTGAACATTTTACTTAAAAGATACTCATTAAAAGCAAAAATAATAAAAAAATGTACTGTGTCTATCCATGTCGTGAGGTGTAGAGCGTGCAAGTAATGTGTACAGAAATGCATACACCACGATTCCCTGGTGGCTCAATGATAAAGAATCCGCCTGCCAATGCAAGAGACACGGGTTTAATCGCTGGTCTGGGAATATCCCACATGCTTTGGAGCAACCAAGCCCATGTGCCACAGCCAGTGAACCTCCATTCCAGAGTCTGGAGACCACAACTTCTGAGCCCATGATTACAACTACTGAAGCCCGTGTGCCCTAGAACCCATGCACCGAAACGAGAGAAGCCACCACAATGAGAAGCCTGAGCATAACTGGTCAGTAACCTCTGTTTGCTGCCACTAGAGAAAAAGACCACACAGCAACAAAGACCCAGCACAGCCAAAAACAAATAAATAAAATTATTTTTAAAAAGCATTGTGAAGCGTATAACATGTGGAAGTAAAAAGGATGACAACTTAGCACAGAAGACATGATGGGGAAAATTGAACCCCAATAGTATAAAATTCTTATGCAGCAGAACATTGGTTTGGATTTTTTTTCAATTAATATATTGGACATGTTTATTTTTGAGATTTGTGACAGTTTGAAAACACTTGTAAACCACATAGCCTAGAAATATCAAAAATGAATAGATATGTCATAAATGCATAAAATATAGGTAGGCACTCAGTTTAGTTCAGTCGCTCAGTTGTGTCGAAGTCTTTGTGACCCCCTGGACTGAAGCACACCCAGGCTTCCCTGTCCATCACCAACTTCCAGAGCTTGCTCAGACTCATGTGCACTGAGTTGGTGTTGCCATCCAAACATCTCATCCTCTGTTGTCCCCTTCTCTTGTGTAGGCATTAGTCTATCCTTAATAGGCACAAGGTGAGTGATTATTTAATATAAAATTAACAATGTGTAAGATTCCTTGGGCTTCCTTGGCTCAGACGATAAAGAATCTGCCTGCAATGCTGGAGACCTGAGTTCAATCCCTGGGTTGGGAAGATCCCCTGGAGAAGGGAACAGCTACCCATTCCAGTATCCGTGCCTGGAGAGTCCCATGGACAGATAAGTCTGGAGAGCTACAGTCCATGGGGTCAGACTGTAAACCCATGAGTCAGACACAACTGAGCAACTTTCACTTTAGCTCCCTTCCTGTTTTATAACTTTGCCTTCAGAGAATTATATTACTGTACAGTATATGTCTCTTTCTCTCATTTAAAAATGCAACAATTCACCCAATACTTTGTTATGACTATGACTGCAATACTGCATGCCATTAAAATTTTCTAACCATTCATTAGAATATAGGCTGGGCTATTGTGAGGCAATTGTGTTGATGGCACTAGGTGATCATAAAGTGATCATATTAATGCATGAATCATTATACCTATAAATATGAATTCCTTTTTCACATTATCTTTTCTGTGTCCAGTGTTAGTAATACATACAACATCTGCAGTGTTTTGTATCATCTAAAACAAAATTGATGTGGGTACTGACAAATGATTCATCTTACAAACAGGTAAAATAAGCTTACAGAATCAATACATATGATAGAGTAAATGTATTTTCTCTTCCTTATCATTTTCTTAATAATGTTTTTTTTCTATAGCTTGCTTTATTATAAGAATACAGTATATAATACATATACAAAATATGTGTTAATCATCTGTTTATGCTGTTGGGAAGGCTTCTAGTCAATGGTTGGTTTTAGTAATACCTTGTTCAAGTGTCAACTTTATTATATGTGAAGTGGTATAATGTTATTTGGAGGTAGAAAGTGATGCATATTGTAAACCCTAGAGGATCTGCTAAAAGTAAAACAGAAATGAAGTTAATAAGGGCTTTCCTGGTAGCTCAGATGGTAGAGAATCAATCTGCAATGCAGGAGACCTGGGTTTGATCCCTGGATTGGGAAGGTCCCTGGGGAAGGGAATGGCTACCCACACCAGTATTCTTGCCTAGGAAATCTCATGGACAGAGGGGCCTGGAGGGCTACAGTCCATGGGGTCGCAAAGAGTCAGACACAACTGAGAGACTAATTAAGCATGCACACATATACCTAAAAAGTCAATGATAGAAATAAAATTGAATACTGGAAAATATTCAATCAATCCAAAAGTCAGGAAAAATAAACCAAGAGTAGATGGATAGATGGAAAAAATAGGAAACATAACAACATGGTGGATTTTAAAGTAATCATATCAGCAATTACATGAAATATAAATGATCTAAATCAAAGTTCAGCACAAACTATGGCCCACAGACCCACCCTCCATTTTTGTACATAAAGTTTTATTAGAACACAATCATGCCTGTTCATTTCTATACTGTTTGTGGCTGCTTTTGTGCTGTATGACAAGTTGAATAATTAAAAAAGAGACTATATGGCTCACAAAACATAAATTTATTATCTATTCCTTTCAGAAAAAGTTCCCTGATCTAAACATTCCTGTGAAAAAGCAGAGATTGTTGGACAAGCTCTAAAAGCAGCATTCTATTATATGTTGTCTATAAGAAATTCATTCTAAATTAAATATACCAAAGATATTAATAATAGTTTTTTTTTCATTTGAAGTTTTTATTTTGCTGCATAATCTCTGCTTTCAACAAATTACTTTTATCTGGTTTTTGTTGGTGGTGATGGTGGTCTCATTTTTTCATGCCAGTGACAGCCTATGAAGTCTAGTCATTGGTAGACTTCTAGTTAGCTGCACTTATTTAAGAGAAGGATACTAAAAAAATAAAAAGCTGATTAGGAGTCTAGTACAGAGGTGGGAATTTTCAACTGTGCATCTCACTGAGGGAGATCTAGCTACTTTGTTCACTGGGAAGCCCCCACTCAGAATCTAGTTTTCCTTTGCCTCTGCCTGGATTCCCTAGACTAGGGTCTTCTCTTCTGGAAAGACTAGGCGAGCTGCCATTATTCAGGGATCAGAGTGGAGGGAGGTGACTGGGACTACAGGAACTTGACTCCTTCTTAAGATGGAGCTCTCACACTCAAAGGTTGGTGAGGTCCCTCAATGAGAGAATTTCTATCTCTTCTGTCCAAGAGAGAGAGAGAGCTCCAGTAACTTGCCAGGTTTGGGAGGAACAGTCAATAGATGAATGGAATCAGGAGATGAGTCAGCTGCTGTTTAACTGACTTTCCAATTAATCATAACATTTTTAGCCTGCCTTCACCCCAGTTTCTGGAAGTAGCTGATGTTGCTGATTTCTGAGCTCTTTTGGGATCCTGTGGTTGCTTTTTGGCTTTCCCAGGGTCAGCTTAGGATTCAGATTTCTCTAATTGCTAAATTAGTCATCATTAGTCCTCTCACTTTCAGCTTCAAACAATACTTAAACATCCAACTGCCATACTTAACTGGAACACTCTAGTGGCAAGCTCATCAGTTCAGTTCAGTTCAGTTCAGTCACTCAGTCATGTCTGACTCTTTGCAACCCCATGAATCACAGCATGCCAGGCCTCTCTGTCCATCACCAACTCCCAGAGTTCACTCAGATACACATCCATCAAGTCGGTGATGCCATCCAGCCATCTCATCCTTGGTCGTCCCCTTCTCCTCCTGCCTCCAATCCCTCCCAGCAACCTCATGAATCACAGCATGCCAGGCCTCCCTGTGCATCACCAACTCCTGGAGTTCACTCAGATTCACATCCATCAAGTCAGTGATGCCATCCAGCCATCTCATCCTTGGTCATCCCCTTCTCCTCTGCCCCCAATCCCTCCCAGCATCAGAGTCTTTTCCAATGAGTCAACTCTTCGCAGGAGGTGGCCAAAGTACTGGAGTTTCAGCTTTAGCAGCATTCCTTCCAAAGAAATCCCACGGCTGATCTCCTCAGGGTATGCTAATGAGATTAACCAGGAAGGGGAGGGTTTTTTAAAGTCCTATCTGTAGAAAAGTGAAAGTATTGAATGCTTTAGCCTGGGAGATAAGATTTGGAGATGAGAAGTAACTCCTAATCATCATTTTCAAACATTTGATAAGTTGAAGGTAAACGGAGAAGGGGGCAATAGAAGATAAGATGGTTAGATAGCATCACCAACTCAATGGGCATGGATTTGAGGAGATAGTGGACGACAGAGGAAACTGGCATGCTACAGTCCATGGGATCACAAAGAGTTGGACAAAACTAAGCAACTGAACAACAACAATGTATAAAATAGAGAAAATTTGTTTTCAATAAATCCAGAAGGAGAAACCAGCATTAATGGGAGAATGCTATGAGGAGATGGATTTTGGCTCCACAAAAGAATGTTTTAAAATAAGGGCTGACCAAAAATAGAGTGGTTGGCTTCAGGAGGTAGTGAGCATTACATATAAATAGGGGCAGGGACTACTAATTTATTAATTAACACAATGTGCAGTCATTCATACATTCACACTTGGTTACTGATTATCTTGTGGATGTCTACGAGAAATTAAAAGTTTATTTTGTGGCTCCCTGTCTTCACTCTTTTGACCTTCCCTCCATTGATTTAGTCAATGAATATTTCTTGACCTCCAATGGCCAGGGAGCATTCTAGGCATTGAGAATGCATCAGTGATTGAAATAGAACTCCTGCCCTCATGGGGTCTGCATTCTACAGGTGAGCAGACAAGACAGTCACTTACTTTGCTTCATCTTTTTACTGTTGTCTCTTGCATGTTCTTCTCTATACTACCAGCCATGACCATTATTCAGGTCTGTTTATTTCTCACCTCAACAATTAGAGGGGCAATTAAATTATTTCTTCTTTAATTTCTCTCATATCTAGCTTGCATATTCATTTTTCTGAAGCAACACCACTGACCCATTCTGATTTCCTAGTGTGGGCAGAAATCATTGCACTCTCCTCAGCTTGGGTCCTAGGGCCCTTCGTGGTCAGGTAGTCATCAAACTTTCCAACCACATGTCCTGTTATATTTTATGCACCTTTTTGCTTTTTTGTTCTCCCTAAATGGAGTAACACTTCTCTATCCTTGAATATCCAAATCTTATCTATCTTCCAAATATTAAATAAAATATCATAATGTCTATAAAGCTTCCCATGACTTTATTAATAACATCTCTTTCCTCTGAAGCTCACACCTGTTTACAGTCATTAATATAACTTTGTATAAGCACTCTTCTTTAGCACCAGAATTCATGTTTGAAGAGTCCTGCTATGCTCAATTCTATGCCCACATATATTTCCTGAGTGATTAAAGAGAAAGACTTAGAAATAAATTCTAGCATTATTTCTACTGTTGAAGTGCTGTGTGAAGTGAATTTGTCTCATTCTGTATAAAGAAGCATCAGTTGCATCTTTTGAGTGGACTGCTTATGGAAAGCAGCTAGCAAACCGCTTTCTCCTTCTCAATGAACATATTTAACCTCTCTATGCATGGAAAGGTAGTCAGGTCGTTTGTCCAGGCCCCTGTTTTTGTGGTGGTCTTCATAAAACCCACCCTGGATGGAATAAGCCATCTTTGGACAAGTTGACCACAAGGTTGTGAGTGCCACTTTGGGGAACTCTTGAATAACTTATAATAATTTATTTACAGACCCACTTGCACATCTGAACTTCCATATTTTGGTTAAAGCAGAAGATGGGTGGATATTCCGTGGTCAGCTTTCCTGTCTGTTCCTAAGGATGATATTTGCGGAATCAAAAGCCTACCTGAGCAGGCCACGTGACAGCGGTTTTTCTCTTGTAGCTTTGTTTTTCTGCACCACGTGTCACTGTTTATCTGAAAGATGCCATAGTCAATGCTTCCATCCTGCAGTTGGGTCTGAGCCGTGGTGTTATAGTGGCTCTCATAGTAGGCCATGCAGATCCCTAGAGGGGAAAAAAAGCCAGGAGTGTCAATAAAAGAAATTCATTGTTTTCTCCTACCTACTCTTAGGGGAGAGTTCCCTTATACATATTACACCAATGCGTTGCTCCTGATGCACCCTGGGGAGTGTCAGGGCAGGTAGCACACCTGAGAAGCACAGGATGGGCAGGGAGGCACACCTAGTCAGAGGCTGACCCTGGACCAGACTGAATATCAGGTCTGCCCCTTGCAATGCTAGCAAGAGGGAGTTGTTTTCTCCTTCCGTTGCTGATGTCAATCATTCAGGACTCCAGGAGTGAGGACAGGAGGGGCAGGGAGGGGGAGGGAAGCTCTGGAAAGCAGTCGTGGAGGACATGTGAATAGCCAGCTGCCGTTGCTGGTGGGGTAGAGCAAGGACAGGCTGGAAGCAAGCAGAAGTAGGTATGGGAGGGGCCTTTGACATCTCGAGGAAGAGTTAAAGGGCAGAAAGAGAACAGGAAGGGAGAAATCTCACAGTTTCCAAGACTAAAGCCTCGGTAATTGTCCAGGCTGGCCCTCGAAAATATTTTTGCCAGTTTACATCGAGTGTAGATTTTGGGCTCAATAACTGTGGCCAGGCAGCCCATCAGGGCCAAAACACCAGCAGCCTTCATCCCTAGGCCTGTTGAAGGCAGAACCTGTCAAGAAGAAGAGACCACATCAGACAACCCTGCTGGATTCCCAAGACTAAGTTTCTCGCCAACAAGAACTTCCAAATCTGCCAGCCTGAATGTGTCCTGTCACTTGTAAACATTGAGAACTAGCATCGGGGAAAACCCAAGTGCCATAGTACAGAGTACAGGGAAGGAATGACTGCAGGCTGTCTAAAGCTTTCTACATGGCTGTGTGTGTGTGTTCAGTTACTTCAGTCACGTCCAACCACAACCCCTTGGACGGTAGCCCGCCAGGCTCCTCTCTCCAAGGGATTCTCCAGTCAAGAATACTGGAGTGGGTTGCCATGCCCTCTTCCAGGGGATCTTACCAACCCAGGGATCAAACCTGAGTCTCTAGGTTTCGTGCACTGGCAGGCAGATTCTTTACCACTAGTGACACCTGGGAAGCCATTCTATATGCTGCTGCTGCTAAGTCGCTTCAGTCGTGTCCAACTCTGTGCGACCCCATAGACGGTAGCCCACCAGGCTCCCCGTCCCTGGGATTCTCCAGGCAAGAACATTGGAGTGGGTTGCCATTTCCTTCTCCAATGCATGAAAGTGGAAAGTGAAAGTGAAGTCGCTCAGCCATGTCCGACTCTGTGCAACCCCATAGATGGCAGCCCCCTAGGCTCCACCATCCCTGGGATTCTCCCTGTTACTTTCAAGTAAATGCTAAGCTCCTGGGACCTGGCAAGGAAGGGAATCAACCTTCCTTTACTGATGCCCAGAAAGAATCCACAGAGGGTGACACATTTCTCGGATTCCCCATTTTAACTCTATGACTAGAAACAACCAGAGTACAATGAGGTAAGCATCGCCTGTACACGTGGAATCAGACATCTCAGTTTCAACCAGAGATGGATATACATCAGTCTTCAAAGACAACCTTAAGATTTATTGTTGGGAGTTTATTGAAGGGAGAAGATGTTTTTAGAAGACAGGAAATGTTTTATTTTTTATGTTTAATTTTTAAAACCTTTTTATTTTACATTGGAGTATAGCCAACTACCAGGCTTCCTTGGTGGCTCAGACAGTAAAGAATCCACCTACAATGTGGGAGACCTGGGTTCGATCTGGGTTGGGAAGATCCCATGGAGGAGGGCATGGCAACCCACTCCAGTATTCTTGCCTGGAGAATTTGATGGACAGAGGAGCCTGGCAGGCTACCGTCCATGGGGTCACAAAGAGTCAGACATGACTGAGCGACTAAGCACAGCACAGCACATAGGTGATTAACAATGTGATAGTTTCAGGCGGACAGCAAAGGGACTCAGTGATACGTGTACATGTATCCATTCTGAAGGTAGACTATTTAGCACCTTATCTTTCCTCTTTTTTTTTTCATAACTCATTATCTCCTTTTTCTCTTGATACTTTCCAAATATGGGAACGTTGCTTCAAAAATATCAGTGTTATATTGCAAATGCAATATAATATTTTTCTGGGTTCTTCCATCACTGTTTCATGGGTCCCCCGAAAAGCTTGGTGTCAATGGCAAGCAAGAAGGGGACAAATGACGATGAGTCAAAAGAGGAGAAAGTGCTGGTGGTGGGAGGACATAAAGGGACTCCCACCTAATCGTTTAAAATGAAAGTAGGATCAAAAGGTAGCCTTGCTGGCTACTGGTTTTCCAGAAGTGATTCTTCTTCCAGAGAAATTTGTCTTCCCCAAATAGGTCAACCTTGCTGAGATGAGGGTGGAGTGAAATCTCTGGTAACTGCTGCTGATTCTGAACCTGACATTCATACGCACTTTCATCCAGTATTATTTTCTTCACCTGCCTAGACATTTCTAGAGTTGTTCATTTCTCCTTGTGGAGCTAAGTTTCCCAGTTGAGAGGAGAGGCTAAGAGCAAGGCTGAGTATTCACCAAGGACAGAGGGGAATTATGGGGGCTTTGAGAGAACTGACCCATAAGCTGACTACATGTCATATGGGATGTCAAGATACATACTGGTGAGTAGCAAGGGTCAGTAAAATAGGTCTGCTTTTTGTAAGTAAAGTTTTATTAGGACACAGCCATACCCATCCAGTAATATATTGTATTTTTGTAATACATATATTGTATATGTATATATTGTATATTGTATATATATTGTATATTGTAATATATTGTATATTGTACTATATTGTGCAGTCCAAGAGACTCAACTGCTTTTTACAGTTGAGTATTGTGTTGGAAATTGTATAGACCATAAAGTCTAAGATATTCAGTATCTGGACCTTTATAGCAAAAACCCCTGATGTATAGCACAGAACTATATCCTAGCACTGCGCCAGGCACCGAGAGGGAGACCAACAGAAGTTTATGACATAGAGTTTACAAATCCAGTTGGTTTCTATCCCTTATCTTTAGACTCTCACTGGTCTCAAGCAAATACAAATAAAACAAAAGCCCACAGCAGTGGTGCCCCAAGTACAACATTCTACATCCTTTAAGCTGGGGGTTGCCATTGTTGATTCTTTGGAACAGATGGCTTCACTAGAGTGATTTCAGTCAGTCAGTCAGTTCAGCAGCTCAGTCGTGTCCGACTGTTTGTGACCCCATGAACTGCAGCATGCCAGGCCTCCCTGGCCATCACCAACTCCCAGAGTCTACCCAAACTCATGTCCATCAAGTCGGTGATGCCATCCAACCATCTCATCCTCTGCCATCCCCTTCTCCTCCTGCCTTCAGTTTTTCCCAACATCAGGTCTTTTCAAATGAGTCAGCTTTTCACATCAGGTGGCCAAAATATTGGAGCTTCAGCTTCAACATCAGTCCCTCCAATGAACACCCAGGACTGATTTCCTTTATGATGGACTGGTTGGATCTCCTTGCAGTCCAAGAGACTCTCAAGACTCTTCTGCAACACCACAGTTCAAAAGCATCAATTCTTCAGTGCTCAGCTTTCTTTATAGTCCAACTCTCACATCCATACATGACCACTGGAAAAACCATAGCCTTGACTAGATGGACCTTTGTTGGCAAAGTAATATCTCTGCTTTTCAATATACTATCTAGGTTGGTCATAACTTTCCTTCCAAGGAGTAAGCATCTGTTAATTTCATGGCTGCAGTCACCATCTGCAGTGATTTTGGAGCCCAGAAAAATAAAGTCAACCACTGTTTCCATTCTTTCCCCATCCAATGCCATGAAGTGCTGGGACCAGATGCCATGATCTTAGTTTTCTGAATGTTGAGCTTTAAACCAACTTTTTCATTCTCCTCTTTCACTTTCATCAAGAGGCTTTTTAGTTCCTCTTCACTTTCTGCCATAAGGGTGGTGTCATCTGCATATATGAGATTATTGATATTTCTCATGGCAATCTTGATTCCAGTTTGTGCTTCTTCCAGCCCAGCATTTCTCATGATGTACTCTGCACATAAGTTAAATAAGCAGGGTGACAATATACAGCCTTGACGTNGTCGCTTCAGTCGTGTCCAACTCTGTGCGACCCCATAGACGGTAGCCCACCAGGCTCCCCGTCCCTGGGATTCTCCAGGCAAGAACATTGGAGTGGGTTGCCATTTCCTTCTCCAATGCATGAAAGTGGAAAGTGAAAGTGAAGTCGCTCAGCCATGTCCGACTCTGTGCAACCCCATAGATGGCAGCCCCCTAGGCTCCACCATCCCTGGGATTCTCCCTGTTACTTTCAAGTAAATGCTAAGCTCCTGGGACCTGGCAAGGAAGGGAATCAACCTTCCTTTACTGATGCCCAGAAAGAATCCACAGAGGGTGACACATTTCTCGGATTCCCCATTTTAACTCTATGACTAGAAACAACCAGAGTACAATGAGGTAAGCATCGCCTGTACACGTGGAATCAGACATCTCAGTTTCAACCAGAGATGGATATACATCAGTCTTCAAAGACAACCTTAAGATTTATTGTTG
Organism: Raphicerus campestris; assembly: GCA_006410735.1. NCBI lineage: Eukaryota > Metazoa > Chordata > Mammalia > Artiodactyla > Bovidae > Raphicerus > Raphicerus campestris. The sequence continues at coordinate 78,138 of SJYW01034294.1, forward strand.
GGAGTTTATTGAAGGGAGAAGATGTTTTTAGAAGACAGGAAATGTTTTATTTTTTATGTTTAATTTTTAAAACCTTTTTATTTTACATTGGAGTATAGCCAACTACCAGGCTTCCTTGGTGGCTCAGACAGTAAAGAATCCACCTACAATGTGGGAGACCTGGGTTCGATCTGGGTTGGGAAGATCCCATGGAGGAGGGCATGGCAACCCACTCCAGTATTCTTGCCTGGAGAATTTGATGGACAGAGGAGCCTGGCAGGCTACCGTCCATGGGGTCACAAAGAGTCAGACATGACTGAGCGACTAAGCACAGCACAGCACATAGGTGATTAACAATGTGATAGTTTCAGGCGGACAGCAAAGGGACTCAGTGATACGTGTACATGTATCCATTCTGAAGGTAGACTATTTAGCACCTTATCTTTCCTCTTTTTTTTTTNCCTGGGAAGCCATTCTATATGCTGCTGCTGCTAAGTCGCTTCAGTCGTGTCCAACTCTGTGCGACCCCATAGACGGTAGCCCACCAGGCTCCCCGTCCCTGGGATTCTCCAGGCAAGAACATTGGAGTGGGTTGCCATTTCCTTCTCCAATGCATGAAAGTGGAAAGTGAAAGTGAAGTCGCTCAGCCATGTCCGACTCTGTGCAACCCCATAGATGGCAGCCCCCTAGGCTCCACCATCCCTGGGATTCTCCCTGTTACTTTCAAGTAAATGCTAAGCTCCTGGGACCTGGCAAGGAAGGGAATCAACCTTCCTTTACTGATGCCCAGAAAGAATCCACAGAGGGTGACACATTTCTCGGATTCCCCATTTTAACTCTATGACTAGAAACAACCAGAGTACAATGAGGTAAGCATCGCCTGTACACGTGGAATCAGACATCTCAGTTTCAACCAGAGATGGATATACATCAGTCTTCAAAGACAACCTTAAGATTTATTGTTGGGAGTTTATTGAAGGGAGAAGATGTTTTTAGAAGACAGGAAATGTTTTATTTTTTATGTTTAATTTTTAAAACCTTTTTATTTTACATTGGAGTATAGCCAACTACCAGGCTTCCTTGGTGGCTCAGACAGTAAAGAATCCACCTACAATGTGGGAGACCTGGGTTCGATCTGGGTTGGGAAGATCCCATGGAGGAGGGCATGGCAACCCACTCCAGTATTCTTGCCTGGAGAATTTGATGGACAGAGGAGCCTGGCAGGCTACCGTCCATGGGGTCACAAAGAGTCAGACATGACTGAGCGACTAAGCACAGCACAGCACATAGGTGATTAACAATGTGATAGTTTCAGGCGGACAGCAAAGGGACTCAGTGATACGTGTACATGTATCCATTCTGAAGGTAGACTATTTAGCACCTTATCTTTCCTCTTTTTTTTTTCATAACTCATTATCTCCTTTTTCTCTTGATACTTTCCAAATATGGGAACGTTGCTTCAAAAATATCAGTGTTATATTGCAAATGCAATATAATATTTTTCTGGGTTCTTCCATCACTGTTTCATGGGTCCCCCGAAAAGCTTGGTGTCAATGGCAAGCAAGAAGGGGACAAATGACGATGAGTCAAAAGAGGAGAAAGTGCTGGTGGTGGGAGGACATAAAGGGACTCCCACCTAATCGTTTAAAATGAAAGTAGGATCAAAAGGTAGCCTTGCTGGCTACTGGTTTTCCAGAAGTGATTCTTCTTCCAGAGAAATTTGTCTTCCCCAAATAGGTCAACCTTGCTGAGATGAGGGTGGAGTGAAATCTCTGGTAACTGCTGCTGATTCTGAACCTGACATTCATACGCACTTTCATCCAGTATTATTTTCTTCACCTGCCTAGACATTTCTAGAGTTGTTCATTTCTCCTTGTGGAGCTAAGTTTCCCAGTTGAGAGGAGAGGCTAAGAGCAAGGCTGAGTATTCACCAAGGACAGAGGGGAATTATGGGGGCTTTGAGAGAACTGACCCATAAGCTGACTACATGTCATATGGGATGTCAAGATACATACTGGTGAGTAGCAAGGGTCAGTAAAATAGGTCTGCTTTTTGTAAGTAAAGTTTTATTAGGACACAGCCATACCCATCCAGTAATATATTGTATTTTTGTAATACATATATTGTATATGTATATATTGTATATTGTATATATATTGTATATTGTAATATATTGTATATTGTACTATATTGTGCAGTCCAAGAGACTCAACTGCTTTTTACAGTTGAGTATTGTGTTGGAAATTGTATAGACCATAAAGTCTAAGATATTCAGTATCTGGACCTTTATAGCAAAAACCCCTGATGTATAGCACAGAACTATATCCTAGCACTGCGCCAGGCACTGAGAGGGAGACCAACAGAAGTTTATGACATAGAGTTTACAAATCCAGTTGGTTTCTATCCCTTATCTTTAGACTCTCACTGGTCTCAAGCAAATACAAATAAAACAAAAGCCCACAGCAGTGGTGCCCCAAGTACAACATTCTACATCCTTTAAGCTGGGGGTTGCCATTGTTGATTCTTTGGAACAGATGGCTTCACTAGAGTGATTTCAGTCAGTCAGTCAGTTCAGCAGCTCAGTCGTGTCCGACTGTTTGTGACCCCATGAACTGCAGCATGCCAGGCCTCCCTGGCCATCACCAACTCCCAGAGTCTACCCAAACTCATGTCCATCAAGTCGGTGATGCCATCCAACCATCTCATCCTCTGCTATCCCCTTCTCCTCCTGCCTTCAGTTTTTCCCAACATCAGGTCTTTTCAAATGAGTCAGCTTTTCACATCAGGTGGCCAAAATATTGGAGCTTCAGCTTCAACATCAGTCCCTCCAATGAACACCCAGGACTGATTTCCTTTATGATGGACTGGTTGGATCTCCTTGCAGTCCAAGAGACTCTCAAGACTCTTCTGCAACACCACAGTTCAAAAGCATCAATTCTTCAGTGCTCAGCTTTCTTTATAGTCCAACTCTCACATCCATACATGACCACTGGAAAAACCATAGCCTTGACTAGATGGACCTTTGTTGGCAAAGTAATATCTCTGCTTTTCAATATACTATCTAGGTTGGTCATAACTTTCCTTCCAAGGAGTAAGCATCTGTTAATTTCATGGCTGCAGTCACCATCTGCAGTGATTTTGGAGCCCAGAAAAATAAAGTCAACCACTGTTTCCATTCTTTCCCCATCCAATGCCATGAAGTGCTGGGACCAGATGCCATGATCTTAGTTTTCTGAATGTTGAGCTTTAAACCAACTTTTTCATTCTCCTCTTTCACTTTCATCAAGAGGCTTTTTAGTTCCTCTTCACTTTCTGCCATAAGGGTGGTGTCATCTGCATATATGAGATTATTGATATTTCTCATGGCAATCTTGATTCCAGTTTGTGCTTCTTCCAGCCCAGCATTTCTCATGATGTACTCTGCACATAAGTTAAATAAGCAGGGTGACAATATACAGCCTTGACGTNGTCCGACTGTTTGTGACCCCATGAACTGCAGCATGCCAGGCCTCCCTGGCCATCACCAACTCCCAGAGTCTACCCAAACTCATGTCCATCAAGTCGGTGATGCCATCCAACCATCTCATCCTCTGCCATCCCCTTCTCCTCCTGCCTTCAGTTTTTCCCAACATCAGGTCTTTTCAAATGAGTCAGCTTTTCACATCAGGTGGCCAAAATATTGGAGCTTCAGCTTCAACATCAGTCCCTCCAATGAACACCCAGGACTGATTTCCTTTATGATGGACTGGTTGGATCTCCTTGCAGTCCAAGAGACTCTCAAGACTCTTCTGCAACACCACAGTTCAAAAGCATCAATTCTTCAGTGCTCAGCTTTCTTTATAGTCCAACTCTCACATCCATACATGACCACTGGAAAAACCATAGCCTTGACTAGATGGACCTTTGTTGGCAAAGTAATATCTCTGCTTTTCAATATACTATCTAGGTTGGTCATAACTTTCCTTCCAAGGAGTAAGCATCTGTTAATTTCATGGCTGCAGTCACCATCTGCAGTGATTTTGGAGCCCAGAAAAATAAAGTCAACCACTGTTTCCATTCTTTCCCCATCCAATGCCATGAAGTGCTGGGACCAGATGCCATGATCTTAGTTTTCTGAATGTTGAGCTTTAAACCAACTTTTTCATTCTCCTCTTTCACTTTCATCAAGAGGCTTTTTAGTTCCTCTTCACTTTCTGCCATAAGGGTGGTGTCATCTGCATATATGAGATTATTGATATTTCTCATGGCAATCTTGATTCCAGTTTGTGCTTCTTCCAGCCCAGCATTTCTCATGATGTACTCTGCACATAAGTTAAATAAGCAGGGTGACAATATACAGCCTTGACGTACTCCTTTTCATATTTGGAACCAGTCTAGAGTGATTTAGGTCTTATTAAAAGGGTACCTGCCCCAGAGACATGCCTCAGATGATTCTGGGGGAGAAACACCATTCTACTTACCTAATCAGTGATTAGGAGATCACACAAGCTTCCCTCATCCCACGAAGCCATTCTGATCCTGACCAGGCACAAGTGATCTTGGCCAAACCAAGGACCTTTCTGTAGAGCTTTAGAGAAAGAAGAGTTCTTAGCTCTTTTGTTTCCAACTGTCAAGAGATTCTAGAATTCTATTTCTTGGGACTTATATGATAACTACATTTAGGGACAGGCTACTTCTTTTTCTTCTTCCTTACTTCTCAACTGCACTGAGGCCTCCCACCTAACTGAGAGCTTGTTTCTAAAATAACAGCCTGGAAACTTTATCATAAACCCATCAGTAAAGAAAATTAAGTGTGTTTCCCCTGTAGGTATATATTGAATTATATACCATACTCAAGTCCTTCTGTACTAATGTTACATAAATTATAAGCACTACCAAACTAGAATTTAAAAGGGGTGTGACAGACATGAAAGTAACATTCAGAAGTTGGGTTTTAACAGTACAAAGTGTCTTTTCTCTAATTGAATTACTATCATTAATAAAATATTTTTAGTAAGATCAGAATGATTGAATGAGATTAATTAGCTTTGAAAACTTTGGTTTAATGCTGTGTGGATCAATAATTAAAGGGATAATTTTAAGATCCATTTATTTCCATTCTCAGATTTAAAGGATACTTGAAATTAATTCTCATTATGATATGCAGATCTAAAGAAAAAAAGTTCTTGTTGGTTGCACACAATAATCATTACATTCTTTTCTTAAATTCTATATTCCAATTTAGCAAAAATTTTTGTTGAAATTTACCTAATAAATGTTTATTTTTCCAGTTATGAATCTTTGCTTTTGCAACTTAATTAGAAATGAAAATTTAATTAGAATAGTGTTTTCTAGTTTTAATAAAGGGCTTTAAAGCCTACTGGAATTTTTTTATTTTTGGAAATTTTTGAAAAATGCTGGGAAAAAATAAGATTTTAGAAGTGTGCAGATATAATACAATTTTTAATATCAAATCTCAAAATTCCAAAAGCATAATTAGGATAGTAAAAAATTATCTTTCCCACCTTCAGAAGCACTAGTTTTCTCTCCCACTGGCAATAGCTGATACAGCTGTATCTTCCAGAGATATGATACATAGACACACATATATAAATAGAGTCTTTTATATCCTTCTTAAACTATTCCTGTACCTTATTTTTAAAGCCTGATAGTATATTTTAAGAATCTCTTTCTATGGCTGTGCTGCATTGCATTGTGTGACATAGTATAACATATTTGGCCAACCGGGTATGATGCACATTTAAGTTGTTTCATTCTTGTCTTATAAGCATATTACACTAAATAATCTCCTCTGTCCATGGAATTCTCCAAGCAAGAATACTGGAGTGGGTAGCCATTCCCTCCTCCAGGGAATCTTTCTGACCCAGGAATCAAACGTGGGTCTCCAGCATTGCAGATAGCTTCTTTACAGTCTGAGCCACTAGGAAAGCCCAAATAATCTTATATGTTATTTGCATATTTGCAAAAATATATGTAGAATAAATTCCTGGAAGTGGAACTGCTGAGTCTTGGATTGTTTCATAGCTTTGCTAGCTATTGTCAAATTGCCTTCCACATGGTCCTGTATCAGGAGATGAGGTTCCTTCCCTTCTACCTGGCAGCAGCAGTTATTGAACTTCATAGTCTTTGCCAATCTGAGAGGTAGGAAATGGCTTTTAACATGGTTTCAATTTATGGCTATGTTTCCTTTCATATGTTGAGGGTTTATATGTGGATCTTTTTCTGTGATGAACTGTCTCTAATACGAAAAATATTATAGGTTTGTTCTTCAGATATCTTTTTCAAATTCATTTCAGAACTGGAGCAGGAAAAGGGCAAGATGAGCCTGGAGCATCTTGTTAGTGCTAAAAGTTAAGGAAATACTTAAAAAGAAAGAGAGAGAGGAACAGGGAGGGATTAATATATCAAACAGAGAGAGGAGCCAAATTGAAAGAACTCCCAATGGCCAATACTGGAGTAACTTGAGTGACCAAATAAATAACTATAGGATTAGATATAGCTCAGAGAATAAAATAAATATCTATAGTGCATACTGGTACAAATATATAATTGAATAAATAAATATTCAAAGGAAAGAAGCAAATCTTACAGAAAAATTCTAAATAATCTTTTTAGATAGTCTCCCCTCTAGGAAACAGAGCTTAATTCTGATAGTGGCTGGTTCTAGTGACATGCTTCCAACAGAGAGAGTATGGAAGAGGGAAAAGGTGGCTTTACAGCAGAGAAACCTGGTGGACCCCACCTTAGCCAGTGATGAAAATTGACCTCATCAGTGTTTAGTCATGCTCTGTCACCCTTGACATGATATGATGAGAAGAGCACCTACCTCTCTGGTTTTCTCCAGCATCCACAACCCCAGTCTAATTGTGAGAATGTAGCCAAACCCCGGTGAAAGACATGTTACAAAATACCTGACCAGAATTCTTTAAATATATCAACATCACGAGAAATTAGACCGAGAAACTATTATAGACCAGAAGAGAGAAAGATACAATAACTCAATTTAACGTAGTGTCCTGGATTGGCTTCTGGAATAGAAAAGGATAAAATTCATAAAAGCTGTGAAATCTGAATAGTGCCTGCAGTTAATGCACTGATTTCTCAGTTTTGGTGAATGTGCTATGGGTATGTCACACGTTAGTGGTGAGGACCTGGGTAAAGGGCATATGGAGATAAACACAAATTTAGTCTAAAATTATCCTAAATAAATAAAACTAAACGATTTTAAAAATCTGCTAGTTTGCATACTTCTGATAGCCACTTATACCAGAAAAGTTGAGCAAATCTGAAATACTTGTGTGATACTGTGCTTTATAATAAGAATATATATATTTGGTCTTCATTCCTGTTTCTTGGGATGTCCTAAATAACAAAAGTGAGAAAGTTGTCTGATATTCACAACAAATTCCTTTCAACCACACCTGAGTTTATGTTAATGATATGACTTCTCAAAACATCTAAGGATGGGGCTGGTGCTAGGGAAACCAACCATGTGATTAGAGGGTTGGAACTTTCAGTCCTAGCCCACCAACCCACCTTACCTATGGCTTCCAGTAGGGGAGACAGGCTGAGTCCAGTCCTCCTGGGCCAATGAGTTAATCAACTATGCCTCTGTTATGAAGCTTCCAAAAGGACACAAAAGAAGGGGCTTAGAGAGATTCCACATTGGTGAACCAGAACATATTCACATGCTGGGGGGCTGGTACCTCCTCAACTCAACGTGGGCAGAAGCTCTAGTGTTCAGGACCCTTCCAGACCTGGCCCTGTACATCTCTTCATCTGACTGTTCATTCGTGTTCTGTAATACCCTTTGCAATAAACGAGTATCTAGAAAGTAAACTCTTTTCTTGGGTTCTGTGAGCCACTATGAGCAAATAATCAGACCAGAGGAGGAGGCTGTAGGAGCCTCCAACTTATATCCTATTGGTAGGAAGTAAAGCAACAGCCTGGACTTGTGATTGACTGTCTTGTGGCACCAAGCCCTTACCTGTGGGATCTGATGCTGCTGTCTCCATGGAACCAGTGTCAAGATTGAGTTACAATACAGGATGTTCACCCAGTGTCCACTGAGAACTGAAGAACTGCTTAGTGCTGTTGGTAAAACATACGCGCTCAACGGACTTCTTTATGGTAAAATAAAGATGTTGTTTAGTTGTTAAGTTATTCCCAACTCTTTTGAGACCCTATGGACTGTAGCCCCACCAGGCTCCTCTGTCCAGGGGATTTCCCAAGCAAGACTACTGGAGTCAGTTGCCATTTCCTTCTCCAGGGGATCTTCCTGACCCAGGGATCAAACCTGTGTCTCCTGCATTGGTAAGCAGGTTCTTTTCCACTGAGCCGCCAGGGAGGTCCAAACTAAAGAGGATTAATCTCTAAATCTGACAATACTTTTAACTGTTTTGCTCATGACAAAACCAGAAAACATGGCACAAAAAATTTTTGAGATGACTCTCCTCATTACAAATTATCATGAATATTCTATTATTTAAAGGCCTCATATTTATGAAATTAATCATAGTAACTAGTAAGGTAGTTAACCTAATATATCCTGATATTACTTAATTATTTATAAAATAGGGCCACATTGGTGATAATCTGGGCCATCTAACTCACCATATATTACAAGGGGGTAGATGAAAGTGAAAGTGAAAATGAAAGCCCCTCAGTTGTGTCTGACTCTTTACTGACCCCATGGACCCCTATACAGTTCATGAAATTCTCCAGGCCAGAATACTGAAGTGGGTAGCCATTCTCTTCTCCAGGGGATCTTCCCAACCCAGGGATCAAACCCAGGTCTCCTGCATTGCAGGTGGATTCTTTACCAGCTGAGCCACCAGAGAAGCCCAAGTGAATGGATATATTCTTCTCAATCCGGTTATCTGCGGCATGTAAATAGGATAAAGGACTCAAGAACAATGTAGTTCGTGTGTGTGTGACGGGTGGCAACTGGCCCCTGGAATTGGAGAGAAGCCCATCTTTACAAAGGATGGACTTTGATCAAGGTTCTAGGCTACCATTTTCTGAAATAATTAGGAAAAAGGATAAAACAATGAGAAAAATGCCTTGGTTCATATATATATATGTATTTTTTTATCATGTGAGTCTGTTTTTACAGTTTCACCTGTCATTTTTATGAGTAGAAGAACCTGAAAATTAAGATTGCAAGGTCTGGAATCAGACTGCCAGTATCAGACTGCCAATTTCTGCCAGTATCCAGCTATTATGGCTAACTTTTTTGTGCCTCAGTGGTGTCATGTGTAAAATGGATCATAACAGCACTTTCTTCAATAGGGCAGCTACTTGGTAGACCAAATGGGGATGATACCTGTAAGCTGTTGAAATAGTCCTGATACATAAAGAGCTCAGCATATCCTGGTTACTATCATCATTCAGAGAGGTGACCACTATGATTCTTTTTATTACCATGGTGAAGAAAATCGAGTCTTAGGCAACAGCAGCAGGCAAGTTTGGTAGCTATTTTGATGAAGAAACATGAGACCTCTCTAAGGAAAGATTCATTCATNCCCCATGCCGAAGCCCCCTCCCACTTCCCTCCCCACCCCATCACCCCGGATCATCCCGTACACCAGCCCCAAGCATATAGGCAATTTTCTGAAAGTTCCAGCTGCCTGAAATTTTTTGGTGGCATATCAAATCTGTCATCTATTCTCTAAAGTATTATTACCTTCAGAATCTTACAGCAGAAGAACTTGGGGTTACAGGGCAGAAAGAAAGTCAGCTTGTTGAACTACCCATGGCTACGTGCCTCTGNCTGAAATTTTTTGGTGGCATATCAAATCTGTCATCTATTCTCTAAAGTATTATTACCTTCAGAATCTTACAGCAGAAGAACTTGGGGTTACAGGGCAGAAAGAAAGTCAGCTTGTTGAACTACCCATGGCTACGTGCCTCTGTTTCACTTGTTGGCTTAAAAGGATGATAATAATAAAAGGTGATTTTGGTCATCTTCACTGCCACCACCCGTCCCTCAAAAAGATGATTTGTAACAGTGCAAAAAGTTAAGAACCATGGCTTTAACCAACAGGCAACCTGTACTAAAACCTGTTTCATGTTCTGCAATAGACTAGAATTTACCTAACGGCTAGTTAGGAGTGTCCGTCTGTCCTAAATCACTCTAGTCATGACCGACTCTTTGCGACTGTATGGATTGTAGCCCACCAGCCTCCTCTGTCCATGGGATTCTCCAGGCAAGAATAGTGGAATGGGTTGCCACGCCCTCCTCCAGGGGATCTTCCTGATCAAGGGAGCAAACCAGTGTTTCCTTGCATTCCTGTAAGAACTTCTGCGGTTCCTGCATTTCAGGTGAATTCTTTACCTCTGAGCCACCAGGGAAGCCCCATAACACATTAAAGGGATGTGCAGTACTGGTTTGTCTGGTTCTCAGTAAACCACAGACATATATTTCCAGATACTTTTAAGAAAGCACTTGTATATTTGTTTGTTGAGGTGCAATGATAAAAACTAATTTTTTTAATTGAGAGCTGCTATGAAGCAGTCAATTGAAACTAAATTTGGTTTGTTGGTAACTGGTAGTCATCAGAAGTGAGCAACAAACAAGTTGTCACAAAACAGGAATTTGCATAAAGGGAGGTTAGTTTGGCTTAAAAGTTTAGATAATTTTTTTTTTACTCATTAAAAAAAAAATTCTACTTCGGACTGCTTGGTTTGGGGAGCTTTGGTATCCCTCTTTGAAGTACATTGACCTTCCCCGGTTGTCCAAAGACTTTGGGCTATAGGGAAGGAAACTGAACCTTTAAAAGCTACTTGGTGAGGACTTCCCTGGAGGTGCAGTGGTTGAGACTGTGTTTCCACTGCAAGGGCGCGAGTTCAAGGCCTGGTTAGTGAACTAAGGTCCCAAATGCCATGGCGGTGTGGGCCAAACAAAAGGCTACTGTGGACAAGTGAATATTTAAGAGGTTCACTTGAATTGGTTCCGGATTTTCTAAAGGAGGAAATGTTTGTTAGAAAATTATGTTGAAATTCGCCATACCTAGATCTTGTTCATTCCATATACAAGTGAATTCAGAAGCGTTGACCCCATTGTATCATCAGAATGAATGTGAGCTTAGTTTTTTAAGAGCTACTTTGGCTTTCAGTTGCCCTTATTATTTGTAAGTCACTCATTGTGAAGATTTCTTTTCTAATATTAAAAGTGAAAAACTGGTTGAAAGAGATATTAGAACAGCTTTCCTCACCCTCTTNGGGAAGAAGAGAGAGCTTAGTTTTTTAAGAGCTACTTTGGCTTTCAGTTGCCCTTATTATTTGTAAGTCACTCATTGTGAAGATTTCTTTTCTAATATTAAAAGTGAAAAACTGGTTGAAAGAGATATTAGAACAGCTTTCCTCACCCTCTTGTATGTTGTATTTGAATGCCAAGATGCTGTAAGTATGTCATCATTATGCTTAGAATATTTCATATGTTATAAAATATTTTAGAGTTCATTTTACATTTTGACACATTAATATTAAAGTGTGTGAGGAAAAGATCCTGAAGCACAGAGCTCACTACATAGTTTGCATTTGACAAATAATTTATTCAGTGAGTTTGTCTGTGTTCACAAATAAATAAGGTTAGACCCAGACCATAATACATTGGAGATATTGGGGCAGAAAATGACAACCCACTCCGGTATTCTTGCCTGGAGAATCTCATGGACAGAGGAGCCTGGTGGGTTACAGTCCATGGAAGTCACAAAGAGTTGGACACGACTGAGGCAAATGAAGCAAGCATAATATCATTGGGCTTCCCTAGTGATGCACGGGTAAAGAATCCTGTCAATGCAGGAGACGTGGGTTCAATCCCTGGGTTGGGAAGATCCCCTGGAGAAGGGAATGGCTACCCACTCCAGTGTTCTTGCCTGGGAGATCCCATGGACAGAGGAGCCTTGCAGGCTACAGTCCATGGGGCCACAAAAGCATCAAACATGACTTAGTGACTAAACAACAACAGTAATTTTGTTAGTTGTTTGAAAGAAATGAATGAGATTGGTCACCAGCAGGATCCTAGTGTCAAATTTCGATATATTATGAATAATAACTATGAAGTGTTTTTTGCCAGTAGTGATGAAGACGCTAATTATAATTGAATGATGTTTTCATTGAATGATATTCAGTAACAGTAGTAAGAGTTGCTGCAGTCTATTTTGTTACCTTTGTTCCCAAGATAAGCACATGCCAAAACCTTTATTCATTGTTTTTTTTTTTTTTCTCAAACTTTAAACTTTTTATTTTGTGCTGGGGTGTGGCCAGTTAACACTACTAAAGAATGCACCTACAAGTATAAGAGACTTGGGTTTGAGATGCTGGTTCGATCCCTAAGTTGGGAAGATTCCTTGGAGGAGGAAATGGCAACCTACTCCAGCATTCTTGCCTGGAAAATTCCATGGACAGAGGAGCTTAGCAGGCTAAAGTCCACAGAGCCACAAAGAGTCGGACATGACTGAGCACACACACATACAGCCAATTAACAATGTTATGGTAGTTTTAGGTGAACAGCGAAGGGGCTCAGCCATACATATACATGTATCCATTATTCATTGTTGAACATTTGAGATTAGAGTCTAAATTTCCTCTTATACTAAATTATCGCCTGTTCCTAATCTGTCTCTTCTCCCAAAATACCCTAGATAGCAGAGTGAAAATGTGACAAACTTGAGCCACATCATGTTATTAATGGTTTTTAAGTGGGAAGTTCAAGGATTCCCTATAGAATTGAGTAACTGCTACATTTTGTCTGTCAAGATAAGGGTCGAAGTTCTGCTGGACCCGGGAACGTGTATTTAAGCAACAAGGGTTCAGATTAGCTATTCTTGACCATTAAATTGTCGACTATAAAGTGATGTTAACACACTAGAATTGTAAACACGACAGCTTTTCCTTTTTGCTTTTCAACTCTGAAAATTTATCAGAGAAAAAGCATTAAAGTTAATAAATAAGTCCTTGAAACAAAGTGCAGATTTAGAGAGATTTAAATCCTGAAATGACAGCTGTTCTGTGATCATCAGAGTTTATGCCATTAACATTTGTTCTCCAATTAATGATCAGTTTTCTTCATATGATACTTTTAGTCTATTAAAGATTTTCCTTTTGGCAGGGGAGAGGTGCTATGATTTTTGGAAAAACAATGAAATTAATAAATCGCTGGTTTGAAAATTCCATAAAGGTAGCAGGAGAAAGTTGTCTTATACCTTTGCCAGAATTGAATTTAGATGCTTTAGTATAGCCCTGTCTCCTTCAGGCAAAAGCTGCAACCCAGGGGTGTGATTCCCACTTCAAAGTTATTTTGGCCACATTATACTTCATCCCTCCCTCAAACTAGTCCATTTCTGGCTTCCAGTTTTTAAATAAAGAGTTCTACTAAGTTCAGAAATTTCAAAACAAGTATAGTTTGTTGTATTACAAATTACTGGACATTGGAAGAAAATAGTCTTTTTTATGTAGGAAGCAATTCTACTAACCCAGTATCATTTCAGAATGCAGTTTGGAAATTATTGTTTTCTACTACTGACCATGAAAATGGAGACATACAATTCATTTTTCAGGCTTAGTTCATATTCCTAATGGTGAATGGCTAATATACAGGAGACATCTGCAAACACCTAGAGGGCAAGGACTATATTTTATTCCTTTCTGTGGCCCCAAGGCCTAGCATAGTGTCTGTCATGTGTGTAAATACTTACAAAATACTTAATGAGTTTTGAGGTATTATCTTCTGTATAAGTGATCCACAAGAAGATTAACTGAACCACAGCCTTGATCTTTTTAACACTATGTTGTAATTAGCTGAGCTGTGCAACCCATATTTGGCTTCCTAGGCTTGGTCCTTTCCAAAGGAGACAGTTGTTTTAACAAAGTTGTTGGATAGAAAAGTGGAACGCTTGACAACTTGTTTAAGAATATGTATTAATGCACTAACATTGGTTTTAAATATCAACTGTAAGAATGGTTTAAGGAAATAACAATAATATTAAAGATTGTGGTAAAAATATTTGCATGTAATATGTTATCATACTACTATGAGAGAATAAACTGATATGCAAAATTCTACAGCATAAGGAACAAAGGTTCAGTGATATAGGTTAGTAATTAATGACTAACTTTTTATACAGAATATGCTGTGTGAGACTTTAAAAAATCACCTACAAAGTTATTAATTTTAATCTGAGAGGTTTGGAATCAGCTGATGTGTAATAACAGCCTCCTGTATCTCCAATATTTTAAAGACAAGAAGAAAGCTTAAGGGAGAAAAAGACTTGGTATGTCTGCTGTGGCAAGACACACACAGACTCATTCACACACCCCAGTCCAAAAAAGGTTTTTTTTCTTTTACACAAAGAGAAGTTTGACTGTTCTTCTTTGAAGTTTTGGGGTACATATTCTTCGGGTTTTAACAGAGTAGCAAGTAGAAAAACAAATTTACCTTGGCTGTACATGAACTTTGACTGACTTTTTAAAGTAAGTATGAAAAAGTAAAAGGAATAAGCAAAGTATTAAGAATTTTGTTAGAATTGTATTCTACATGTATTTAAGTTTTGACTCTATAATGTCCAGTGGTGCACTGGAGTTTTCTGACCCAGCCAGTTGTACCCATATTTTCCTAACTCCACATTTTTATGGCCATTGTTGTTGTTTGTAGTTTGGTCAGTAAGTCATGTCTGATTCTTTTGTGACCCCATGGGCCATACCTCATCAGGTTCCTCTGTCTGTGGGATTTCCCAGGCAAGAATACTGGAGTAGATTGCCATTTCCTTCTCCAGGGGGATCTTCTTGACCCAGGGATTGAACCCGTGTCTTCTGCTTGACAGGCAGATTCCTTACCACTGGAGCCACCAGGGAAGCCACTTATATGGCCATGGGAGTAATATTTATGACATGGAAATTGGCACACACTACAAATCAAGGCTTTTTCCGTCTCCCTTAAGAGCCAGTCATTAAATCTTACCACTCCCTCCTCCAATGTACCTATTGAACTTTCATTTTTTACTGTCAAATAATAGCTTTAGGTTTCACTGAAAATAGAGAACTGATGTAGAATGATGGTGAAGAGCACGGGCACTGAAGCCAAACTCCCTGGGTTCAGATACCAATTCTGCATGTATTAGCTTATGTTATCCTAGGCAAGTTAGTCAGTCTTATCTCTAATGGGATAATAGCAATGCCTACCTTGTAGGGTTGATATAAGGATTAAATATGTTAATGCAGGTAAAACACTTAGAATAAAGTCTAGTTTATAGATCTTATCTGGCAACTTTAATTATCCAGAAAGCAGCCAGGATTCAGGAAGTAAACAAAAATATCACTGAGCAACCATATATCAGAGGGTACTTGCCCCGAACCCCTCAAGTTCTCTCTGGAAGCCTGTTTTACTCTTTGCTTAGATCCAAGCTTGATTGACTTTTCAGCTGATGGTAGATTAGAGGTATAAAATTAGAAAGAGTGAAAAAGACAAGCTCTCTCCCCCAAAGGAAATTACCCAAAGTGAGAGCTCATAAATGAGTCAGACTGGATGATCTCTAAGGTTGATTCTAGCTCCCCAAATCTGTGACTTTGCTGGAAAATCACAACAGTTTAGGGACAAATAACCTAACTACTATATTAAATAATGGTGTTCAAAGATGGTCCACTATCAATAGTAAATCATAATTAGTGTATCCTAGTTAGGAAAGTAAGGCAGTATGGATGGCTTTTTAAAATGTCCATTCAAAATGGTTGAAATTAAGTATTTGTATGAAACTTTTTTGTTAAACTTGGGAATTTGGTTTATATGGAATACCTAATTCCCTGACAATACTAGATAAAGGAGAGTGTTGCTAGAGTTAACTAAAAGACAGAGGGAGTATGGCATGCCAATTGAAATGCAGAANTATTCAGTGAGTTTGTCTGTGTTCACAAATAAATAAGGTTAGACCCAGACCATAATACATTGGAGATATTGGGGCAGAAAATGACAACCCACTCCGGTATTCTTGCCTGGAGAATCTCATGGACAGAGGAGCCTGGTGGGTTACAGTCCATGGAAGTCACAAAGAGTTGGACACGACTGAGGCAAATGAAGCAAGCATAATATCATTGGGCTTCCCTAGTGATGCACGGGTAAAGAATCCTGTCAATGCAGGAGACGTGGGTTCAATCCCTGGGTTGGGAAGATCCCCTGGAGAAGGGAATGGCTACCCACTCCAGTGTTCTTGCCTGGGAGATCCCATGGACAGAGGAGCCTTGCAGGCTACAGTCCATGGGGCCACAAAAGCATCAAACATGACTTAGTGACTAAACAACAACAGTAATTTTGTTAGTTGTTTGAAAGAAATGAATGAGATTGGTCACCAGCAGGATCCTAGTGTCAAATTTCGATATATTATGAATAATAACTATGAAGTGTTTTTTGCCAGTAGTGATGAAGACGCTAATTATAATTGAATGATGTTTTCATTGAATGATATTCAGTAACAGTAGTAAGAGTTGCTGCAGTCTATTTTGTTACCTTTGTTCCCAAGATAAGCACATGCCAAAACCTTTATTCATTGTTTTTTTTTTTTTTCTCAAACTTTAAACTTTTTATTTTGTGCTGGGGTGTGGCCAGTTAACACTACTAAAGAATGCACCTACAAGTATAAGAGACTTGGGTTTGAGATGCTGGTTCGATCCCTAAGTTGGGAAGATTCCTTGGAGGAGGAAATGGCAACCTACTCCAGCATTCTTGCCTGGAAAATTCCATGGACAGAGGAGCTTAGCAGGCTAAAGTCCACAGAGCCACAAAGAGTCGGACATGACTGAGCACACACACATACAGCCAATTAACAATGTTATGGTAGTTTTAGGTGAACAGCGAAGGGGCTCAGCCATACATATACATGTATCCATTATTCATTGTTGAACATTTGAGATTAGAGTCTAAATTTCCTCTTATACTAAATTATCGCCTGTTCCTAATCTGTCTCTTCTCCCAAAATACCCTAGATAGCAGAGTGAAAATGTGACAAACTTGAGCCACATCATGTTATTAATGGTTTTTAAGTGGGAAGTTCAAGGATTCCCTATAGAATTGAGTAACTGCTACATTTTGTCTGTCAAGATAAGGGTCGAAGTTCTGCTGGACCCGGGAACGTGTATTTAAGCAACAAGGGTTCAGATTAGCTATTCTTGACCATTAAATTGTCGACTATAAAGTGATGTTAACACACTAGAATTGTAAACACGACAGCTTTTCCTTTTTGCTTTTCAACTCTGAAAATTTATCAGAGAAAAAGCATTAAAGTTAATAAATAAGTCCTTGAAACAAAGTGCAGATTTAGAGAGATTTAAATCCTGAAATGACAGCTGTTCTGTGATCATCAGAGTTTATGCCATTAACATTTGTTCTCCAATTAATGATCAGTTTTCTTCATATGATACTTTTAGTCTATTAAAGATTTTCCTTTTGGCAGGGGAGAGGTGCTATGATTTTTGGAAAAACAATGAAATTAATAAATCGCTGGTTTGAAAATTCCATAAAGGTAGCAGGAGAAAGTTGTCTTATACCTTTGCCAGAATTGAATTTAGATGCTTTAGTATAGCCCTGTCTCCTTCAGGCAAAAGCTGCAACCCAGGGGTGTGATTCCCACTTCAAAGTTATTTTGGCCACATTATACTTCATCCCTCCCTCAAACTAGTCCATTTCTGGCTTCCAGTTTTTAAATAAAGAGTTCTACTAAGTTCAGAAATTTCAAAACAAGTATAGTTTGTTGTATTACAAATTACTGGACATTGGAAGAAAATAGTCTTTTTTATGTAGGAAGCAATTCTACTAACCCAGTATCATTTCAGAATGCAGTTTGGAAATTATTGTTTTCTACTACTGACCATGAAAATGGAGACATACAATTCATTTTTCAGGCTTAGTTCATATTCCTAATGGTGAATGGCTAATATACAGGAGACATCTGCAAACACCTAGAGGGCAAGGACTATATTTTATTCCTTTCTGTGGCCCCAAGGCCTAGCATAGTGTCTGTCATGTGTGTAAATACTTACAAAATACTTAATGAGTTTTGAGGTATTATCTTCTGTATAAGTGATCCACAAGAAGATTAACTGAACCACAGCCTTGATCTTTTTAACACTATGTTGTAATTAGCTGAGCTGTGCAACCCATATTTGGCTTCCTAGGCTTGGTCCTTTCCAAAGGAGACAGTTGTTTTAACAAAGTTGTTGGATAGAAAAGTGGAACGCTTGACAACTTGTTTAAGAATATGTATTAATGCACTAACATTGGTTTTAAATATCAACTGTAAGAATGGTTTAAGGAAATAACAATAATATTAAAGATTGTGGTAAAAATATTTGCATGTAATATGTTATCATACTACTATGAGAGAATAAACTGATATGCAAAATTCTACAGCATAAGGAACAAAGGTTCAGTGATATAGGTTAGTAATTAATGACTAACTTTTTATACAGAATATGCTGTGTGAGACTTTAAAAAATCACCTACAAAGTTATTAATTTTAATCTGAGAGGTTTGGAATCAGCTGATGTGTAATAACAGCCTCCTGTATCTCCAATATTTTAAAGACAAGAAGAAAGCTTAAGGGAGAAAAAGACTTGGTATGTCTGCTGTGGCAAGACACACACAGACTCATTCACACACCCCAGTCCAAAAAAGGTTTTTTTTCTTTTACACAAAGAGAAGTTTGACTGTTCTTCTTTGAAGTTTTGGGGTACATATTCTTCGGGTTTTAACAGAGTAGCAAGTAGAAAAACAAATTTACCTTGGCTGTACATGAACTTTGACTGACTTTTTAAAGTAAGTATGAAAAAGTAAAAGGAATAAGCAAAGTATTAAGAATTTTGTTAGAATTGTATTCTACATGTATTTAAGTTTTGACTCTATAATGTCCAGTGGTGCACTGGAGTTTTCTGACCCAGCCAGTTGTACCCATATTTTCCTAACTCCACATTTTTATGGCCATTGTTGTTGTTTGTAGTTTGGTCAGTAAGTCATGTCTGATTCTTTTGTGACCCCATGGGCCATACCTCATCAGGTTCCTCTGTCTGTGGGATTTCCCAGGCAAGAATACTGGAGTAGATTGCCATTTCCTTCTCCAGGGGGATCTTCTTGACCCAGGGATTGAACCCGTGTCTTCTGCTTGACAGGCAGATTCCTTACCACTGGAGCCACCAGGGAAGCCACTTATATGGCCATGGGAGTAATATTTATGACATGGAAATTGGCACACACTACAAATCAAGGCTTTTTCCGTCTCCCTTAAGAGCCAGTCATTAAATCTTACCACTCCCTCCTCCAATGTACCTATTGAACTTTCATTTTTTACTGTCAAATAATAGCTTTAGGTTTCACTGAAAATAGAGAACTGATGTAGAATGATGGTGAAGAGCACGGGCACTGAAGCCAAACTCCCTGGGTTCAGATACCAATTCTGCATGTATTAGCTTATGTTATCCTAGGCAAGTTAGTCAGTCTTATCTCTAATGGGATAATAGCAATGCCTACCTTGTAGGGTTGATATAAGGATTAAATATGTTAATGCAGGTAAAACACTTAGAATAAAGTCTAGTTTATAGATCTTATCTGGCAACTTTAATTATCCAGAAAGCAGCCAGGATTCAGGAAGTAAACAAAAATATCACTGAGCAACCATATATCAGAGGGTACTTGCCCCGAACCCCTCAAGTTCTCTCTGGAAGCCTGTTTTACTCTTTGCTTAGATCCAAGCTTGATTGACTTTTCAGCTGATGGTAGATTAGAGGTATAAAATTAGAAAGAGTGAAAAAGACAAGCTCTCTCCCCCAAAGGAAATTACCCAAAGTGAGAGCTCATAAATGAGTCAGACTGGATGATCTCTAAGGTTGATTCTAGCTCCCCAAATCTGTGACTTTGCTGGAAAATCACAACAGTTTAGGGACAAATAACCTAACTACTATATTAAATAATGGTGTTCAAAGATGGTCCACTATCAATAGTAAATCATAATTAGTGTATCCTAGTTAGGAAAGTAAGGCAGTATGGATGGCTTTTTAAAATGTCCATTCAAAATGGTTGAAATTAAGTATTTGTATGAAACTTTTTTGTTAAACTTGGGAATTTGGTTTATATGGAATACCTAATTCCCTGACAATACTAGATAAAGGAGAGTGTTGCTAGAGTTAACTAAAAGACAGAGGGAGTATGGCATGCCAATTGAAATGCAGAAGAAAATGAAGTACTAGCTAAAAGTTGAAACCCAAGTGACAGGGGAACAAAGAGGAAATATTTACATTCTCACTTGGAACTTCTAGGGGAGGAATAGCATAGAAGACAACATTTGAACTGGGAGTTAAGTAATACATAGGCAGAAAAGGGAGGAGGAGTGTCAGCAGATGTAGGACATTTTAGGCTGAGAGAACAGAATGAACAAAAGGAAAAGTTTTGAAAAGTGAAAGATACTAGCTGATCCTATGTGACTGGATGGATCCAAGTGTTCATGATATAACGGTTGTAGTGGAGATACATCAAACTGGAAAAGTTGGTTTAGGACCAAATCATATAAGGCTTTAAATACTAGGCCAAAAAGTCAAAAATTTAATGAGTAATAAGAAGCCACTAAAGATTTTTGAGCAGGGAAGAGTCACGATCCAACTACATAATGGCAAAAGTCATCCAGGAAGGTAAACACTGGTGAAACTTTAAGGGAAGGGGGAAATTTGGAGTTAAGAGTGACCAGTTAGGTTACTGAAGTAGTTCAGTCAAAGAAATTATGAGGGCCTATTACATAGGCCACAGGAACGGAATGGAGGTTCTGAAAATGAGAGATGCTAAGGAAGTTTTATCTATTGCGCACATGCATGCTCAGTCGCTAAGTCGTGTCTGAGTCTTTGGGACCCTGTGGACTGTAGGCTGCCAGGCTCCTGTGTCTATAGGATTTCCCAGGCAAGAATACTGGAGTCGGTTGCCATTTCCTCCTCCAGGGGATCTTCCTGACCCAGGGGTCGAACCTGTGGCTCCTGCCTCATCTCCTGCGTTTCAGGCTAATTCTTGACCCCTGAGCCACCCAGGAAGCCCGTATTATCTATTGGGCTGGCCAAAATGTTAATTTGGGTTTTTCCGTATGATGTTATGGAAAAACCGAAGGGAACTTTTTAGCCAACCCAATATATGACTGACTAGGTTAGCAGGGAGTATTCAAATGTGATTCTGATGTCACTAAACCTGGTGACCAGTGGGTTGTGATGCCATTAACTGTAACCAGGAACAGTGGAGAGGGAGCAGTTTTTAAATAGTTGTAAGGGTGTAGAGACTAGGAGATGTATGCTTAGAAATAGGACTTTTATATGATTAGAAAGCTAATTCAAGAGATAGTTGTACTACATATAGCATATATGAATATGAATTGGGGGGATTGAAGCACAGCATTGTTCCTTATGGCTTCCCTGGTGGCTCAGAGGTTAAAGCGTCTGCCTCCAATGCGGAAGACCTGGGTTCGATCCCTGGGTTGGGAAGATCCCCTGGAGAAGGAAATGGCAACCCACTCCAGTATTCTTGCCTGGAGAATCCCATGGACGGAGGAGCCTGGTGGGCTACAGTCCACGGGATCGCAAAGAGTCGGACACGACTGAGCGACTTCACCTCACCTTCACCTCACCTCATTGTTCCTTTTGTGTAGACAGTGTACATTTCTTGACTCCTCACTTTTTAATCTCCATTTGACCACAAAGGCCAGTATATTCCTGAGCATCCACCCCTGCCACCCACCCCATATCTTCTAAAAGAATGAAAATGTACTTCTATTAGTAAAAAAAACATTTAGAAAGACACATCTGTGATTTAAAAAGAAGTCTTTAGAAATATCATCTATTCCTAAACCTCATTTTTAGAATGATCTATACAAATATTATACATTTTACAGTATCAGAAGTGAGTGCTATAGTTAATCAAAACTTTATAACCAGAAGCTTTCCTGACAGATAGCTTATAGAGAAAAGCTTAAAAATTACAAAATAGAATTGAAATGATTTCTGTGCTTTTAGTGCCAAGGCTAGAAACTTAAAGCCCCTAAATTAAGAGAAAAATCAGCCTCTTTCTTGCAAAGTAGCCATTTATTTAGGACTACTTGCTTTATACACTGATGGAGGAAAGAGACACAACAGAAGACGTTTTAGCCTCCTTCGCTTCCTGCTGCTTTTGAAATTTTATTCATGTAAGTGAGGAGAAAGTGAGTCTTCAGTGTTACCAAACTGAGTAATGGCAAATGAGTCAGCAGTAATATGAGAGTTTAACTGAATGGCTATCCTGTGATAAAATAATGTCTTTTGCAACTTCAAGGATCTCTAATACCCTATGAATATATTGTTTAAGTTAGTAACTTCAAGTGAGGGGAGAATCTTGATCTTTTGTAGACTTTGGCCACTGCGGGCCATAAATTTAGGAGATTATTTAGGTAATCTGCTATAGAAATTGCCATTTGAGGTTTGTACTCTTGATTTGATCATTGAAAGTGTGAATAGCAAAGAACTGTAATCTTTTCCTAAACATTACTGGTCTCAAGTCTTTTAAACTAGAAGGAAAATAAACCATGATAAGCACTGGACTGGTAAGAGTAACATTCTCACACCATTGGGAAAGATTGGGAAAGATAATATCTGTCCTTTATTTTTATCACAAGATTTATAAAGTTGGTAAAGCAGGAGATGTTACAGAGATTTAGCCTTTTAGACTAAGTCTTATAGACTATTACACTAAGTAAAAAGTTCAGTCTAATTTCAGACTTGACTTTAGTTGGAGTTGAATGGAAACACATTTCTATCAATTGTACATGTTATATCGGTTGCTAACCTGATTGCTGCTGCTGCTGCTGCTAAGTCACTTCAGTCGTGTCTGACTCTGTGCGACCCTAGATGGCAGCCTACCAGGCTCCTCCGTCCATGGGATTTTACAGGCAAGAGTACTGGAGCGGGTTGCCATTGCCTTCTCTAGCTAATCTGATTAGGTCTATGCAAAACCTTAGGGCACCTTGGACAAATTTTATATTGCTTTTGAGGATATAGAAAAATGGCACATGGACATATATATATACACACATGTAGACACATATATAGTATATATATGTGTGTATATATATGTATAGGTNCATCAGTGTTTAGTCATGCTCTGTCGCCCTTGACATGATATGATGAGAAGAGCACCTACCTCTCTGGTTTTCTCCAGCATCCACAACCCCAGTCTAATTGTGAGAATGTAGCCAAACCCCGGTGAAAGACATGTTACAAAATACCTGACCAGAATTCTTTAAATATATCAACATCACGAGAAATTAGACCGAGAAACTATTATAGACCAGAAGAGAGAAAGATACAATAACTCAATTTAACGTAGTGTCCTGGATTGGCTTCTGGAATAGAAAAGGATAAAATTCATAAAAGCTGTGAAATCTGAATAGTGCCTGCAGTTAATGCACTGATTTCTCAGTTTTGGTGAATGTGCTATGGGTATGTCACACGTTAGTGGTGAGGACCTGGGTAAAGGGCATATGGAGATAAACACAAATTTAGTCTAAAATTATCCTAAATAAATAAAACTAAACGATTTTAAAAATCTGCTAGTTTGCATACTTCTGATAGCCACTTATACCAGAAAAGTTGAGCAAATCTGAAATACTTGTGTGATACTGTGCTTTATAATAAGAATATACATATTTGGTCTTCATCCCTGTTTCTTGGGATGTCCTAAATAACAAAAGTGAGAAAGTTGTCTGATATTCACAACAAATTCCTTTCAACCACACCTGAGTTTATGTTAATGATATGACTTCTCAAAACATCTAAGGATGGGGCTGGTGCTAGGGAAACCAACCATGTGATTAGAGGGTTGGAACTTTCAGTCCTAGCCCACCAACCCACCTTACCTATGGCTTCCAGTAGGGGAGACAGGCTGAGTCCAGTCCTCCTGGGCCAATGAGTTAATCAACTATGCCTCTGTTATGAAGCTTCCAAAAGGACACAAAAGAAGGGGCTTAGAGAGATTCCACATTGGTGAACCAGAACATATTCACATGCTGGGGGGCTGGTACCTCCTCAACTCAACGTGGGCAGAAGCTCTAGTGTTCAGGACCCTTCCAGACCTGGCCCTGTACATCTCTTCATCTGACTGTTCATTCGTGTTCTGTAATACCCTTTGCAATAAACGAGTATCTAGAAAGTAAACTCTTTTCTTGGGTTCTGTGAGCCACTATGAGCAAATAATCAGACCAGAGGAGGAGGCTGTAGGAGCCTCCAACTTATATCCTATTGGTAGGAAGTAAAGCAACAGCCTGGACTTGTGATTGACTGTCTTGTGGCACCAAGCCCTTACCTGTGGGATCTGATGCTGCTGTCTCCATGGAGACAGTGTCAAGATTGAGTTACAATACAGGATGTTCACCCAGTGTCCACTGAGAACTGAAGAACTGCTTAGTGCTGTTGGTAAAACATACGCGCTCAACGGACTTCTTTATGGTAAAATAAAGATGTTGTTTAGTTGTTAAGTTATTCCCAACTCTTTTGCGACCCTATGGACTGTAGCCCCACCAGGCTCCTCTGTCCAGGGGATTTCCCAAGCAAGACTACTGGAGTCAGTTGCCATTTCCTTCTCCAGGGGATCTTCCTGACCCAGGGATCAAACCTGTGTCTCCTGCATTGGTAAGCAGGTTCTTTTCCACTGAGCCGCCAGGGAGGTCCAAACTAAAGAGGATTAATCTCTAAATCTGACAATACTTTTAACTGTTTTGCTCATGACAAAACCAGAAAACATGGCACAAAAAATTTTTGAGATGACTCTCCTCATTATAAATTATCATGAATATTCTATTATTTAAAGGCCTCATATTTATGAAATTAATCATAGTAACTAGTAAGGTAGTTAACCTAATATATCCTGATATTACTTAATTATTTATAAAATAGGGCCACATTGGTGATAATCTGGGCCACCTAACTCACCATATATTACAAGGGGGTAGATGAAAGTGAAAGTGAAAATGAAAGCCCCTCAGTTGTGTCTGACTCTTTACTGACCCCATGGACCCCTATACAGTTCATGAAATTCTCCAGGCCAGAATACTGAAGTGGGTAGCCATTCTCTTCTCCAGGGGATCTTCCCAACCCAGGGATCAAACCCAGGTCTCCTGCATTGCAGGTGGATTCTTTACCAGCTGAGCCACCAGAGAAGCCCAAGTGAATGGATATATTCTTCTCAATCCGGTTATCTGCGGCATGTAAATAGGATAAAGGACTCAAGAACAATGTAGTTCGTGTGTGTGTGACGGGTGGCAACTGGCCCCTGGAATTGGAGAGAAGCCCATCTTTACAAAGGATGGACTTTGATCAAGGTTCTAGGCTACCATTTTCTGAAATAATTAGGAAAAAGGATAAAACAATGAGAAAAATGCCTTGGTTCATATATATATATGTATTTTTTTATCATGTGAGTCTGTTTTTACAGTTTCACCTGTCATTTTTATGAGTAGAAGAACCTGAAAATTAAGATTGCAAGGTCTGGAATCAGACTGCCAGTATCAGACTGCCAATTTCTGCCAGTATCCAGCTATTATGGCTAACTTTTTTGTGCCTCAGTGGTGTCATGTGTAAAATGGATCATAACAGCACTTTCTTCAATAGGGCAGCTACTTGGTAGACCAAATGGGGATGATACCTGTAAGCTGTTGAAATAGTCCTGATACATAAAGAGCTCAGCATATCCTGGTTACTATCATCATTCAGAGAGGTGACCACTATGATTCTTTTTATTACCATGGTGAAGAAAATCGAGTCTTAGGCAACAGCAGCAGGCAAGTTTGGTAGCTATTTTGATGAAGAAACATGAGACCTCTCTAAGGAAAGATTCATTCATCAGAAAGGCCCAGAGATGAGTTCTCAGTTCAAGGCACTGGCAGATCTGAAAAATCTTTTGCAGTTGATTGCAAAGTGAGCATATACAGACACACTTCTTTTTCTCCAAACGCATCAATTCTTTGGTGCTCAGCTGTCGCATCCATACATGACTACTGGAAAATCCAGTGCCCTAAACACTCCCAAATCCTTCGGGCATGGTTCAGGCTGGTAGGGTAACATTGGTTACTCCATGAAACATATACTAACACTTTGTGGCAGATGCTCTAGGAGCACGTGTGTGTGTGTGTGTGTGTGTGTGTGTTAATGTCTAGCTCTGTCAAATTCCTGCTAACTTTTCCCCCCACAAATGTCTGCCTATTGGTAGATCTTTTTCTTTGCCATCATCTTTCCAAACCATCCCCATTTTCACCCTCAGATGTCAGCATGTCATGTTATCACCATTTATAATTTTTTTGAAGTCCAATATAAATGCAGAGAATACGTGCACTGTGGCTGAACTCTCCTTCACTTTGTAGGAAAATGTCTGTATGGCATGACTTTTTCCATCATTTAATCCAACTGTGCACTCTCAGAATACAAAAAATCAGATCCCTCGCAGGCTCCTGTCAATGGTAAAAACCACTGGCTCCTGTCAATGGTAAAAAACAGTCGTTTCTGGGAGCCAGACAGCTGTGGCATGAGGTCCCAACCACACTAGTCTTGAGTGTGTGTGTCCCCCAAAGGCAGGCCCCAACTCTGCTGGAATCCCGATTATGTTGCCGCTTTTAAGTGGGAAGAAGTTTTATGGGAATAATATGGATTCCCTTGCTGTCATTTATTTATTGTATCTGAGGCTTGCAGTAATTTGTAAGCATGTGTTTAAAATTCCAGCTAACGTTTATCTCTGTTCTTGATGCTGGCAGTCTCTGATGGTGAGTGCTAAATTGTCTGGTGACCTTTCCAGTGTATAATTTAGATTTGGGAAAAACCCCAGTAACAATCTGGATTCTTCAAGCTTACAAATGAAAGGCACACTATTTATAGACAAATAATAGAACCAATCAAAATGAGATTTTTTTCAACCAAAGAAACTTTAGAAATGCCACAGTCTAGTATCGTCTTTGACCAATTAGAAAGATGAGGTTTGAAGCATTATCTTGCTACATTTTAATATGTAGCACAAAGTTTTGCTCCAAGTAAGCATCCAGTAAGTGCTTACTGAATGAATCTTTGTGCTTAAGTGAATTGCCAAAAGAAAAAGTCTCCTGGTGCCTGGCAACTAGTCAATTAATAGAATATGTCTATGGCAATTTGAGGGCTTCCCAGGTGATGCTGGTGGTAAAGAACTCTCCTGCCAATGCAGGAAACACAGGTTCAATCCCTGGGTCGGAAGATTCCCTGGAGGAGGGCATGGCAACCCACTCCAGTATTCTTGCCTGGAGATTCCCATGGACAGAGGAGCCTGGAGGACTCTGGTTCAAAGAGTTGCAAAGGGTCAGACACGACTGAAGTGACTTAGCATGCACGCACACATGGCAACTTAATGTAAAAACCAATCATAATAAACAACCATTTAATCCAGAGATATAAACCTCCACGAACCAGTTGATTTCACCAATGACAATTGGAGTCATCAGTCTGCTTTTTGAACATCACAACCATCTAGCAGAATTCTAAGCAAGAATTATTTACTAGGCAACATCCAATATACTTTATACAGTTAACTGGGGAGTATACCTCTGTTCCCCGTGGCTGACCTCGATTAAGGGCATTCTGAAAGCTTTAGAAATGATCATTTCTTTCACCATCTCCTACAATCCTCTGCCCGCCCCTTCCTGCCAAGGCCTGAGTGCTCAGAAGGCGGTCTCCATTTCTCCTCGCCTCCATTTAGTAAGCAGTAGTTCATCTCCTAATTCAATAAGGTACTGCCACCTGGCTAGCTTGTCACTACAAGTACTCCCGTATATCCATGGCTCAGGATTTTACACTTTGCCTTCCCCATCTTAATGTTTTTTAATTAATTAATTAATTTTAATTGGAGACTAATTACTTTACACTATTGTGGAGGGTTTTGCCATACATTGACATGAATCAGCCACGGGTGTACATGTGTCCCCCATCCTGAACCCCCCTCCTACCTTCCTCTCCATCTCATCCCTCTGGGTTGTCCCAGTGCACTGGCTTTGAGTGCCCTGTTTCATGCATCAAACTTGGACTGGTGATCTTAATGTTTTTTTGATGAAAAGATAACACTGCTTGCCAATCTGGATGGATTTTCATGGCAGAGTTTCCAACATGAATGAGGTTGCGTAAGAAAAGTCAAGGATCCAAGATTGCATGGAAATTCCACTTGCTGACCCAGATGTGGTAATAATATTTGATATGAGCTCAAGCAAGCATTCCACGGATGTTAAAAAATCATGGGCACTTCCAGGGGGTTATTATTTCTAATTTCATTTGGGGATTTTGGGAAACTCTTGATCCTTTATATTTTTCCTTTGACTGGTAACCCAGTTTGTGGAGTATTTGAACCTCCTCTCTCTGGTTTCTGCACACACAAATCCACGCATTTTCCTGGTTATTAACATCTCCACTAGCTAGCAGGAAAATGTAGGCACAGGTCCATTTTGTTTTGAAGGAAGCTCTTGTAAAAGATTTCAAAGAAGATGCTAAAATGATTGGCAAAATTGGGGCTGGGGTTTCTGTGGATTTAAACTAGTTATGCCCTTCCTGTGTCCTGCTAGAAAGAATAATCATATTTAATTTGGGTTTTGGCGTTGAGAGAGCAATAACTAGCTTTGGGATGATTAAGGATTCTTTGGGGAGATTAAATTGAACATTATTTGGGCTATGGGAGAATCTGGTCCTTTATGTGTTAAAGACACTCTCTTTGTAACTAATTACACACAAAAGATGAGCATGTGTTTTTATCTATTAAAAATTATTAGAACTTAAATTGTTTCCCTTTTAAAAAAATACTGTAACCATTTTGCAAAACAATACTTCTCTCTTTTAATGGGTTTTGATGACGCAGGTTAGTTTCCCCCCAAAGAATTGTTTGGAAATGTACAATTTCTGTGATTAGGCATATCCATGTTCAGTATAAAGCAGAGGCTGGAGATAGTTGGACGTCAAGGATTTTGCAGTATTTGGAATGCCTGCACCTTTTAAAATGTAAGACTGTTTGGAAATGCAAAGTCTACTTGGCTTGGAAAATCCAAGGACTAAATTTGTACTTAGACATCTCTCCTCCGCTTTCTGCAGTGGAGCACGTGTGTATCTGCCAGAGAGCTGGGCTGGCACCAGGCTCAGTTTCCATAACCTCAGGGCAAGGTGAGGAAGCACGGCCTCTCAATCAGGCCCCAGACTGTGAAATGGAAAATCTAATCACCCCTGCCCTGGAGGAAAAGATGCAGGGTGCATGGCATCACTGCCTGGAGGGAATAGTCTTCTCCTTGGGGACAAAGTCAAAGGGTGACTTTATTTCTGTCTAAAATGAGTTCATAAAATCATATGCAAGGAAGATGATGTGAAAATGGATCTTTTGTTCATCTTTGCATGTATCACAGGCCCAAGCATGAACTTTTGTACCCTGTGGGTGTGCACTACATCTAGTTTTTGACTTGTATTATTAAAGATAAGAAACATTGTAAAATGTCTTGTTTCTCAGATGCAACTAATAATCACAAAAAGAGTTTGAGGTGATTGTCTGGCATTCAAATTTCTATTTAGGGGGGAAGTATATCAATATTAAAGTGGCTTAGTCTCATTCAAGGTCCTAGCTGCATGATATATATGTATAAATCTAAAATGCATATAATATGTAATATTTCTGGCAGTATTCAATGTATTACTTAATCCTCTGCTTGGAGACAAATGGCTTGGTGTCAGGAACTCTACTGAGGAACAATGTGGATATTTTTTTGCTTTAGTTTATAGCCGCCCTTGTCTTTGCAGGGATAAAAAATTCTGTTATGGAATAGCTTTCTTTTATGAGCACCGGCAGGGTTTCTTGGAGAGAAGGTGATCTTAAGAGTTTTTAAGGGCTGAGGTTCCAAGAGTCTTAAGTAAGGGCCGGGAGCTTTGTCAGAGCTCACTGCTTCCTTTGCCTCGTAAAACTGCTATCTCCATCCATCTCTGTTTATTTTTCTCCTGCTTTTTAATTTGCCTAATGGACTTCAGCTGAAGACTTTCCTCAGCATCTGAGGAAAGTCAAGTCTAATAAAGCCCTGAGGACTTAGCTGGCTGAGTTCAGCACTTTTGGATGATTTTGTCTGACTTTCATCTTTGCTGCTGCTGAGTGGATGGCTGTGGAGCACCCTGAACCCGGCCTGGAGGATCTGGAGCCTGGGAAGCTGACACTGGATGAGTCATTCTTCTCTCCCCTGGAGGGCCTCTGGTTGGCTGGTCTCTGCAGGGCAGGGTGTGCCTCTTCCGGCCCCCCTCCCCCTCCCTTCCCCATTCCTCCCCTCATCCTTCCCACCTCTGCCTCCCACTCACCCCTTCTCCACTCTTCTCTTTCCCCTTCCCATCTTCCCCCTTGTGGCTCAGCTGGTAAAGAATCTATGTGCAACACGGGAGACCTGGGCTNAAGAAACTTTAGAAATGCCACAGTCTAGTATCGTCTTTGACCAGTTAGAAAGATGAGGTTTGAAGCATTATCTTGCTACATTTTAATATGTAGCACAAAGTTTTGCTCCAAGTAAGCATCCAGTAAGTGCTTACTGAATGAATCTTTGTGCTTAGGTGAATTGCCAAAAGAAAAAGTCTCCTGGTGCCTGGCAACTAGTCAATTAATAGAATATGTCTATGGCAATTTGAGGGCTTCCCAGGTGATGCTGGTGGTAAAGAACTCTCCTGCCAATGCAGGAAACACAGGTTCAATCCCTGGGTCGGAAGATTCCCTGGAGGAGGGCATGGCAACCCACTCCAGTATTCTTGCCTGGAGATTCCCATGGACAGAGGAGCCTGGAGGACTCTGGTTCAAAGAGTTGCAAAGGGTCAGACACGACTGAAGTGACTTAGCATGCACGCACACATGGCAACTTAATGTAAAAACCAATCATAATAAACAACCATTTAATCCAGAGATATAAACCTCCACGAACCAGTTGATTTCACCAATGACAATTGGAGTCATCAGTCTGCTTTTTGAACATCACAACCATCTAGCAGAATTCTAAGCAAGAATTATTTACTAGGCAACATCCAATATACTTTATACAGTTAACTGGGGAGTATACCTCTGTTCCCCGTGGCTGACCTCGATTAAGGGCATTCTGAAAGCTTTAGAAATGATCATTTCTTTCACCATCTCCTACAATCCTCTGCCCGCCCCTTCCTGCCAAGGCCTGAGTGCTCAGAAGGCGGTCTCCATTTCTCCTCGCCTCCATTTAGTAAGCAGTAGTTCATCTCCTAATTCAATAAGGTACTGCCACCTGGCTAGCTTGTCACTACAGGTACTCCCGTATATCCATGGCTCAGGATTTTACACTTTGCCTTCCCCATCTTAATGTTTTTTAATTAATTAATTAATTTTAATTGGAGACTAATTACTTTACACTATTGTGGAGGGTTTTGCCATACATTGACATGAATCAGCCACGGGTGTACATGTGTCCCCCATCCTGAACCCCCCTCCTACCTTCCTCTCCATCTCATCCCTCTGGGTTGTCCCAGTGCACTGGCTTTGAGTGCCCTGTTTCATGCATCAAACTTGGACTGGTGATCTTAATGTTTTTTTGATGAAAAGATAACACTGCTTGCCAATCTGGATGGATTTTCATGGCAGAGTTTCCAACATGAATGAGGTTGCGTAAGAAAAGTCAAGGATCCAAGATTGCATGGAAATTCCACTTGCTGACCCAGATGTGGTAATAATATTTGATATGAGCTCAAGCAAGCATTCCACGGATGTTAAAAAATCATGGGCACTTCCAGGGGGTTATTATTTCTAATTTCAATTGGGGATTTTGGGAAACTCTTGATCCTTTATATTTTTCCTTTGACTGGTAACCCAGTTTGTGGAGTATTTGAACCTCCTCTCTCTGGTTTCTGCACACACAAATCCACGCATTTTCCTGGTTATTAACATCTCCACTAGCTAGCAGGAAAATGTAGGCACAGGTCCATTTTGTTTTGAAGGAAGCTCTTGTAAAAGATTTCAAAGAAGATGCTAAAATGATTGGCAAAATTGGGGCTGGGGTTTCTGTGGATTTAAACTAGTTATGCCCTTCCTGTGTCCTGCTAGAAAGAATAATCATATTTAATTTGGGTTTTGGCGTTGAGAGAGCAATAACTAGCTTTGGGATGATTAAGGATTCTTTGGGGAGATTAAATTGAACATTATTTGGGCTATGGGAGAATCTGGTCCTTTATGTGTTAAAGACACTCTCTTTGTAACTAATTACACACAAAAGATGAGCATGTGTTTTTATCTATTAAAAATTATTAGAACTTAAATTGTTTCCCTTTTAAAAAAATACTGTAACCATTTTGCAAAACAATACTTCTCTCTTTTAATGGGTTTTGATGACGCAGGTTAGTTTCCCCCCAAAGAATTGTTTGGAAATGTACAATTTCTGTGATTAGGCATATCCATGTTCAGTATAAAGCAGAGGCTGGAGATAGTTGGACGTCAAGGATTTTGCAGTATTTGGAATGCCTGCACCTTTTAAAATGTAAGACTGTTTGGAAATGCAAAGTCTACTTGGCTTGGAAAATCCAAGGACTAAATTTGTACTTAGACATCTCTCCTCCGCTTTCTGCAGTGGAGCACGTGTGTATCTGCCAGAGAGCTGGGCTGGCACCAGGCTCAGTTTCCATAACCTCAGGGCAAGGTGAGGAAGCACGGCCTCTCAATCAGGCCCCAGACTGTGAAATGGAAAATCTAATCACCCCTGCCCTGGAGGAAAAGATGCAGGGTGCATGGCATCACTGCCTGGAGGGAATAGTCTTCTCCTTGGGGACAAAGTCAAAGGGTGACTTTATTTCTGTCTAAAATGAGTTCATAAAATCATATGCAAGGAAGATGATGTGAAAATGGATCTTTTGTTCATCTTTGCATGTATCACAGGCCCAAGCATGAACTTTTGTACCCTGTGGGTGTGCACTACATCTAGTTTTTGACTTGTATTATTAAAGATAAGAAACATTGTAAAATGTCTTGTTTCTCAGATGCAACTAATAATCACAAAAAGAGTTTGAGGTGATTGTCTGGCATTCAAATTTCTATTTAGGGGGGAAGTATATCAATATTAAAGTGGCTTAGTCTCATTCAAGGTCCTAGCTGCATGATATATATGTATAAATCTAAAATGCATATAATATGTAATATTTCTGGCAGTATTCAATGTATTACTTAATCCTCTGCTTGGAGACAAATGGCTTGGTGTCAGGAACTCTACTGAGGAACAATGTGGATATTTTTTTGCTTTAGTTTATAGCCGCCCTTGTCTTTGCAGGGATAAAAAATTCTGTTATGGAATAGCTTTCTTTTATGAGCACCGGCAGGGTTTCTTGGAGAGAAGGCGATCTTAAGAGTTTTTAAGGGCTGAGGTTCCAAGAGTCTTAAGTAAGGGCCGGGAGCTTTGTCAGAGCTCACTGCTTCCTTTGCCTAGTAAAACTGCTATCTCCATCCATCTCTGTTTATTTTTCTCCTGCTTTTTAATTTGCCTAATGGACTTCAGCTGAAGACTTTCCTCAGCATCTGAGGAAAGTCAAGTCTAATAAAGCCCTGAGGACTTAGCTGGCTGAGTTCAGCACTTTTGGATGATTTTGTCTGACTTTCATCTTTGCTGCTGCTGAGTGGATGGCTGTGGAGCACCCTGAACCCGGCCTGGAGGATCTGGAGCCTGGGAAGCTGACACTGGATGAGTCATTCTTCTCTCCCCTGGAGGGCCTCTGGTTGGCTGGTCTCTGCAGGGCAGGGTGTGCCTCTTCCGGCCCCCCTCCCCCTCCCTTCCCCATTCCTCCCCTCATCCTTCCCACCTCTGCCTCCCACTCACCCCTTCTCCACTCTTCTCTTTCCCCTTCCCATCTTCCCCCTTGTGGCTCAGCTGGTAAAGAATCTATGTGCAACACGGGAGACCTGGGCTCAATCCCTGGGTTGGGAAGATCCCCTGGAGAAGGGAACGGCTACCCACTCCAGTATTCTGGCCAGGAGAATTCCATGGATGCACAGTCCACGGGGTCACAAAGAGTTGGATATGACTGAGCAACTTTCACCAAATAGTCCTCACCATTTTACTAAAGTCTTGGGCTCCTGTTAATCACCTTGTTACCATCCAGAGAATCAGGAGTACAGAGAAATGACTTATTTCTAGGAGTATTGTTTTCCATAGAAGCATAAAGTCATTTTATTTCAGATTTTTTCTTCCAGATGTTTCATCATAATACACATTTCTGGGAGAACTCATTATTTGAAATACAGGAGTTGATGGATAGTACATCCTCAGTTTCATTTCTGTCACTCTTTCATGCTATCTAGAGAGGAGACTCAGAAAACTGACCACCATATTTGTGATAGGGGCTTCCCAGGTGGTGCTAGGGGTAAAGAACCCCCCTGCCAACGCAGGAGACATAAGAGATATGGGTTCGATCCCTGGGTGGGGAAAATCCTCTGGAGGAGTGCATGGGAACTCATTCCAGTATTCTTGCCTGGAGAACCCCATGGACAGAGGAGCCTGGGTGGCTACAGTCCATAGGGTCGCAAAGAGTCGGACACGACTGAAGTGACTTAGCATGCAAGCATACTGGTGATAAATGCTGGTAGAAAAGTGGCAAGATCCTGTTTACCCTGTTGAGTCAGATGTTTCTCCAAGACTGGCAATGTTGTTGTTGAGTTGCTAGTCATGTCTGACTCTGTGACACAGAGTACGGGCTCTAGAATGCGTGGGCTCCGTAGCTGTGGCACATGGGCTTAGCTGCCCCAGGCATGTGGGATCTTACTAGATCAGGGGTTGATCCAGTTCACTGGTCTTATTTTCCTCCTAAATAATCCTAGTTCACTGGTCTTGTTTTCCTTCTAAATAAAATAATTGCATTTTAAAATGAGGCTTCTGTGGCTGAGCCTTGAAGGAAGGCCAGTATTGAGAACCACAGGCCCCTAGCAGAAGCAGCATGGAGGAGGCTTTGAAAACAAAAGAACCCACGTCACTGCATACAGAAAGAAGACAACTCAGTAGGCTGCTATGACATTTCTTAAAGACCCGCCTTGCAGATCAAAGTTTTCTTCATCATAACTGGAAAGCAGCCAAAATATTATTTTTAGCTGAAAAGTGAGCAGAGTGTGTGAAACATTTGGAAGCAGTGATTAGCACACTTACAGGGCCCAGCATGTAAGGATGGAGATCTCTTGGATGTGAAAGACGGGAGGGATGGACAATTGGTATCAACCCTCAGTGCCACAGTGGAGCGTCTCCAGTTTCCAGAGTCATAGCAGAATTGTTGTGTCTGATGAAAATGTGCCATCCAGAGATTCCTGGTGAGTAGGGAAAAAGATGTTCAGTGCTAGGAAGTTTCCATCTGCTCCTAATGTATATCCTCTCCTGATGTAACTTGTACCAGCTTTTTAGGAAGATAAGGAAGGAAGCTTAAATAAGGAAGGAAGCTCTGTCAAAAATTATCCCTAGGACATTTTATGGCTGACAGGACATATCTATGGAGTCATTAGATTCTGGAGTCAAAGAGATCACACTGTGTGTATATTACAGAATCTGTGTGTTTGGGGGCCGGGGCCGGGGCTGGGTGTCACTCAGTTGTGTCTGACTCTTTGTGACCCCATGGGCTGTAACCCACCAGGCTCCTTTATCCACAGTTCTCCAGGCAAAAATACTGGAGTGGGTAGTCATTCCCTTTTCCAGGGCATCTTCCCAACTGGGGCACTGAACTCTGGTCTCCTGCATTGCAGACAGATTCTTTACCATCTAAGCCACCAGGGAAGCCCTATCTTTTAGAAAGTTCTAGAAAATTCTTAGGGTTCTGTTACAACTCAAGAGGCTTTATATGGCATTTTTTAAAAGTCAGTAAAGAGACCCTTAAGCCCTGTTTCTCCTTATTCTCTCAGCTGAATCTAAGACTTCTATTTCACTTTGTGAAAAAACACAAAACTTGATTTTCTGGGAACCTGCTAATAACATCATTGTATCTGACAGGAGTGGAAAGCCACTTCAGTGGGAAATTTGTGAGTTTCTTGTTTTTTCAGTGTTTCTGAGGAGGGACTTTGTGGTGTTCCCAGGCAGAAAGTCACGATTTGCATTTTGGAAACAGAAACAAAACAAGGACGGGAATGGAGCTGGGTCCCAGGACGAGGGAACAAAACAAGACACACACACACTTGTTGCAATCATTTATGCTGCTTTTAAAACTGGTGAGTAGGAGCCAGAGATGCTGCTCCCACCATTGTGCCATGAATATGAATCCCTTGCACATGCTCCCCACTGCTGGTTGCTTTAAAGAGAGCGGGACAAGTCACTAGTCTCATCCTTGCCACTTTGGATACCCTTTGAACATGTTTTTCCAATAAAACTTCGCCTTGCAACTCGCTGGGTCAATAGCAGAGCAGAAAGAAACATTGCACGCAGCAAAGCAAACAGCCAAGACTCCAGATTGCCTCAGACGCAAAGCGAGGGGAGGGCTTCGTTCTAATTAGACTCTTTGCACTCCCTACACACTTCACTTGTTTTTCTTAATTTGCTGACATTTGCACCTTCGTCCCCTTGTGTTTCTCAGTGTTCTCCCAGCATGACTGAAATGTGTTTCCAGTGAGTATAAATCACTTGTTTTCAGGTGCGAAGATGAAGAAAGGAAGATAACCATTCCTGCCTGGGTTGGAAAAATTTCAGGTGCTTTTCACAAACCGGGTGCAAAGGAAAAAAAAAAAAAAAAAAAAGGCCGTTAGGGACTTCCCTAGTAGTCCAGTGGCTAAGACTCTGCATTCCCAATGCCAATGGCCTTGTTCAATTCCTGGTCAGGGAAATAGATCCCGCATGCCACAACAAAGACCCCACACTGCCAAACAAATAAAAACATTACCAAAAAAAAAACACAAAAAACGCATGTGCCCTTAAATTTCTTGGCATTTCAGCCTATGATGTGGTCACAGCAGGATCCTTTCAGGCTGTGCAAGGAAAGCAAGATGACCTCTAGCCTAGGTGGCTGGTCCCAGCTATGCAGAGTCCTGGGTGTCCCCGTGAGAGGACGCTGCTCACTGCACACTGTTGACCTTTTTCTCTGTCTCTACCTGTGTTTTAGACACAGACACACACATCACATCTTTTACACATCCGTACACTTATATGTAACATGTATGTATTGAATACGCATGCATGCTAAGTTGCTCCAGTTTTGTCTGACTCTTTGAGGTCCTATGAACTGTATGTAGCCTGCCAGGGTCCTCTGTCCATGGGATTCTCCAGGCAAGAATACTGGAGTGGGCTGCTGTGCCCTCCTCCAGGGGGTCTTCCCAACCTAGAGATCAAGCCCACGTCTCTTACGTCTTCCGCATTGGCAGGCAGGTTCTTTACCACTAGCACCACCTGGGAAGCCCTGTATTGGCTACATATGGGGTTTATTCCTTCACAGTCCTCTTGTGCAAGCTGTGTGACTAGGTGGACGAGTCCTGATGGGGCTCTTGGACACACATGTGTCCACTTAGAATAGTTAGGATGCTCTTCACTGCTCTGTGCTTCATGCACCAGAGCAGGATAACCCTGCAAACTTTCAAGGCACTCTAACCTGCCATGGAATTTTTATGTCTTTATAAATTTCTTTATTTTTGGCTGAGCAGGGTATTTGTTGCTGTGCGTGGGCTTTCTCTAGTTGTGTTGAATGGGGGCTACTCCGTTGTGATGCAGGGGCTTCTCATTTCGGTTGCGTCGCCTGTTGCAGAGCACAGGCTCTAGAGTGTGTGGGCTCGGTAGTCTTGGCACTCGGGCTTAGTTGTCCCACAGAATGTGGTATCTTACCAGATCAGGGATTGAACCCGTGTCCCCTGCATTGGAAGGCAGATTCTTAACCAGTGAATCACCAGAGAATGCCAGAATTTTTATTTTTGAAGACAGCACTCTCAACTTTATTTCCTTGGCTTTTCTAGATCAGCTAAAAACCTGAACAAACAAGCAAATGAAAAAACACCACCCTTCCCCACCCCCAACCCCAAAGTCACCCTGACTCAACTTGATCTGTCCCAGATGTAAGGAGTGAATACAAGACCCTGCTCACAGCTGTGGAGGTGAGTGGGGGACACGATAGCACATGGGAGGGGCCTGGGGTTCCAGGAACAAACCTGTGGATCCAGGTGCAGAAACAAGTAGGAGTTTCCATGTGAGTTTCCAGCTAGGTATCTTTTCAGATATGTCAGAGGAGATTATGAACAAGGTTAGCACTTCTTGGTGGAGAAGGCCATGGCAACCCACTCCAGTACTTTTGCCTGGGAAATCCCATGGACGGAGGAGACTGGTAGGCTGCAGTCCATGGGGTCACTGAGTTGGACACGACTGAGTGACTTCACTTTCACTTTTCACTTTCATGCATTGGAGAAGGAAATGGCAACCCACTCCAGTGTTCTTGCCTGGAGAATCCCAGGGACGGGGAGCCTGGTGGGCTTCCGTCCATGGGTTAGCACAGAGTTGGACGCAACTNTTGACGTGTCATGGATAGACAAAGAACTGCATATATTCAGTGTGTACACTTTGATGGGTTTGGACGTATGGAAACGCCCGTGATACCATCACCATAATCAAGGTAATAGACAGCTCCAGCACTTCCCAGAGTTTCCTTGGGTCACTTTGGTTTGGTTTTGTGGTAAGAACGCTTAATATGTGGTGTGCTCATTTAATTTTTTGTTGTTGTTGTTTTATGAAGCACACAACACGGTATTGTTAACTGCAGGAACCGTGTTAAGCCGTAGATCTCTGAACTAACACATCAAGCACACTTGAAACAAAGAAAACCTGCGGTAACTGACCCTGGAAAGAGTGGAAACCTACCTGACAAAGGCGGAGGAAACCGCTTCTTAAGGCTCTTTGTACAGATTCACATCACATGGGCTCCCATATCCATAGGTGATAAAAGTGAGTATTGAGCTTTTTCCATTTTTAGTGTTAAAATGAGTAAACGAGAGGAGGTTCACAAAGGAGAGTGGGGCAGTCATCCCATAGCATCCGCCGTACACACACCCTGACTGTGCATGTCTTCATTTCTGGATTTCTTACTCAT
The DNA here is from genome assembly GCA_006410735.1 of Raphicerus campestris. NCBI lineage: Eukaryota > Metazoa > Chordata > Mammalia > Artiodactyla > Bovidae > Raphicerus > Raphicerus campestris. Next base: position 117,198 of record SJYW01034294.1, read on the forward strand.
CTCCTTCACCCTTGATCCTCTCTCTCTCTCTCTGTGATGTAGAGAAGTTTTGTTTCGCATCGGTTGGCCTTCTCCCCTTATGACTTCTACTTCTTGTTTTTAAATTGGAGTGTCGTTGATTTACAATGTGTTAATCTCTGCTATAGAGCAAAGTGACTCAGTTATTCATATATATATTAATATAGGTGTGTTATACATATATACACATACTTCTTTTTTACATTCTTGTTCATTATGGTTTATCACAGAATTTTGAATATAGTTCACTGTACTGTGTAGTAGGGTCTTGATGTTCATCTGTCTTACACATAGAAGTTTACTTCTGCTAACCCCAGCCTCCCACTCCATCCCTCCCCTAAGCCCTTCTTCCCCTTGGCAGCCACCGGTCTGTTCTCTCTGTCTATGAGTTTGTTTCTGCTTTGTAGATAGATTCATTTGTATCATATCTCAGACTCCATGTATAAGCGATACCATAAAGTATTTGTCTTTCTCTTTCTGACTTACTTCACTTGGGATAATATTCTTTAGTCGCATCCATGTTGCTGCAGGTGGCATTATTTGGTTCTGTTTGATGACTGAGCCATATTCCATTGTATTTGGGCACCACATCTTTATCCATTCCCCTGTTGGTGGATATCTGGGTTGTTTCCATGTCTTGGCTACTGTGAATAGCGCTGCTGTGAACATCAGGATTCATAGATCTTCTTGAATTATAGTTTTGTCTGGATATATGCCCAGAAATGGGATTGTAGAATCATATGGTAATTCTATTTTTAGTTTTCTGAGGAACTGCCCGCCATACTGTTTCCCATAGCAGCTGCATAAACTTACATTCTCATCAACAGTGTAGGAGGGTTCCCTTTTCTCCACACTTTCTCCAGCATTTGTTATTTATCTGCTTTCTGAGTTTCTACTTCTTGTATCATGCTTAGGAAATCCTTCCCTTCTCAAAAAACAACTGTATAAATGTCAGTAACATTGTCTTGTTTTATAATTTTATGTTCAATACTTCTCTTTTTAATCCATTTGGAATAAGCCAGGGGGTAAATCTCTTAACACGTACAATTATCCTTGTACAACTTAGTGATAATCTATGTGTCCCTTATAAAATGGACACACTACCTTTATCATATACTATTAAGCTTTGGCATCTGTTTCTTGACATTCTGTTCTCAGTCTGTTGATTTCTTTGTCCACCCTGATGCTAGTGCACATATGGTTAATTGCCATAGCTCTATAATCTATTATATTGCCTGGCACTATACGTCTGCTCATTTGTCTTCTGAAATTCTTTATTGGATTTTCTCATCTGTTTAGTGTTTCTCAAGTTTGAGTTATGGTCAGCTTAGTTAGGCTCCCCCCTGAGTAGCCTGGGAACCTTAGAGAGTGGCCTGCTCCCATGGCCTTGGATGCTGCAGGCTAAGGAACTGTTCTTGGATGCTCTTCCAATTGAGTATTTTTACAAAGTTGACCCTTGAGGTGAAATCGGTGGACTGTTTCCAGGGAAGATTGACCTGGAGATTCATGAAAGCCTCTAGGAAGCGTGGATGGGTAGTTTCCCTCAACACATACTGAGCTTTTCCCAGAAGAGGATTCATTCATTCATTCATTCATTTTTCTCCTAAAAATTATAAGATACCTGACTCCACAGGCTCACAGAGAGCATGACCAGGACAACACGGTTGCTAGGAGACATAAAGTGATGTCTGCCGTGGTCAGTACTCCCCTCAGTGGGTTTTTTGCTTTAACTGAATCTATTTTTAGTATAGGATGAAGGGTATTTATAGCCCCATTTTTTCAATGATCAGACACCCCATGCCAGGCATGTGGTTCAGACCATAGGGAAGCTGACCAAGGAGGTACCACACACCCCCCAGGCGGGACAAGCTTCCTCTAAATGACGTATTCCTGGTGACTGCCCAGCTCATTCCAGCATCGTGAGCCATGTGTCAAATTCCTGGGCTTGACACATGTGAAGAGATAATTCACATGATCCCTGCTTGTTTTCGACTTTTTTTTTTTTAATGCAGTAAAACTTTACAGTACGACTGGCATGACTCAATGTTGTTTTTGGATTTCAAAATATTGAGGTTAGATGTGCTAATGATTTGCTCTGGAGCTACTTTTACAAGGCGAGCTGGGGCCCCGTGCTGCCTGCACGTCTGAGAAAGGCCTGCAGTGTGTCCCAGGGCTGCCCCCTTCCACCGGGCACAGCCGTGTCTGCAGTCCTTGAACCAGAGTCCATGGCTGGCAGACTTAGGAGACATGCACGATGTAACGGTCGCCATCTCCACACAGTTCCACCCCTCCTTGTCCTGTCATTGCCGCACAGTTGACAGAGGTGGAGGAGGCATCTTTTTAGGAAAAGCTGTTGGATGCAGTGGAGTTCTCCACAAATCTCTGAGTCTGTTTCCCAGGCCCTTCACACATGAGCTATCTCAGCCCAGCTCCAGCTCCCTCTTTTATTATCTCCTTCACCCGAATGGCAGGCAAGGTCAAAAAGACTGACCTTGGTTGCTAGAAAATAATCTCCTTGTTTTGACAAGAAAAGTCTTGGCTTCTCTGCGAGTTTCATTTTCTACAAATGTTGCAGCATTTATCTTCCAGAGAAAGACTATTAACAGATGCCCAGAGTCCACCGTATCTCTTAAGCAAAACATGTTATTTATGGAGAAGATCATGTGGCGAGTCTGGACCCTGCCGTTGAATTCTCCTTTCTTTCTTTCTCTTTCTTTTATACATATAAAGAGAGAGGACT